>JAVGWX010000020.1:43900527-44345063 GCA_036924085.1 Ariolimax columbianus
CAGATATTGCAGTTGCTATACTGTCTATCGTTAATTGGCTTTCAGCGTGGCAAATATGCTTCTGTTACAATCTGAACAGGATGACCAGGTCAGGCTTCATCAGCCCGAATGCCCTTAAGAAAATTAATTGACCCAGTTATGCATCATTTTATGCAAAAAACACTTCTCATTGTAAATAGGAAGCATTTACTTATGAATATCCTTTTGCAGAAAGCCAGTTTAATTCCAAAAAAACGCACAACAGCACTCTGTTCTTTGATTGTACACTCTGTGAATACGGAAACATTTTACATCTGAGCTGTACACGTGCATGCGACACCTAGCATTTGCCACCTACAGTAATCACAAAGCTGGATATTGTTGCCACCTAGTGACACCTTTAGAAACTACCAACTACATTTTTCAACTACCCCATTTCAACTTGTGACCTACTTTCTGACTCACCCTCCTATTAAATATATGTTTATTTCTTGCTTACTGAAATAAGCAAAGAAATGGTGGAATTAATAATAGTTAAAACTTAATGCATATACTGAAAGTAATATTTTCATACATGCAAAATGAAATGCTTATGGACCGCGGGAAGGATAAATAGAAGATACAAACAAAAATTTGAAAAAATCAAACAGAAAGAGGGAACCAAAACTATATATTGTATACATAGAGAGAACTAGATAGTAAGGATGCCTGACAAAAATACTTCTAAACCTAACCACCACTCAGGTCTATTAGCACTAGTCAGCGGGGTCTTAAAACATGAGGAAGACCAGGAAAACTATGGATCGACAGTGAAAGAAGAACAGCTGCATGGATTGAAACAAGCAACCAAACATGTGACCCATGAAAGAAGATTGCACCTCCTAACATTTAGTGATTTAAGGTGTCCGCGTCGGGTGCCGGTGGTTGCGGGTTCGAATCACGGTGGAGACCAAGTTTTTTTCACGTGGATCTTCTGGTAAAAAATTCCCCTGACCTCTGGGTAGCGAGATCGGACTCCCGTGTTCAGTATCGAGCACGTTAAAAATCCCTTGGCAGTTGGAAATTGAAAAGAGTAGGCTTAACGGCGGCTGTCTGGACAAAATTCAAAATTATAGTTAAAAATCCACCCAAAAGTTATTTGTACCTTTCCCCAGGTGGTTTGTTAAGAGCAGCATATAGATGGTGCCTAACTGGGTTTACTTAGCTATAGTAGAGTCTATTAACCCTCTAAGAAACAGGTTGTATACAGACACTGTAGAGTCTTTTTAACCAGTATAAAGACGTTACATTACGTTAAGGTAAGTGGTGGACAGATAAGATAATTATAAGGTGAATTTTAAAACAAAATGAGTTAATATTTTCATCTCGTCTAAAGTGGTACAAAATGTTAAAATTGTTAATAGTGAAAAAGGTGTTATTTTCTCATCTACTGAAGCAACTACAAAATCAAAGATGATGCTAAATAACGTCATCATCACCAAGTGTTGCAGCAACAAACATCAGCGCTCATGTTTCTGGGGTCTTGAATTAACTCTCTTCTTTCTCTTGTGATGTCAGTTTGTCCAGTTTACCAAGGAATTGTCATCTCTGTTTTCATCTTCTGTTTTGTGCTGAATTTATCAGATTTACCTGGATTTCTAATTCATTCATGATATACTTCACGAAAGAAGAAGAAACAGTATATTTTAACAGATTCAAATGCACTAAAATCATATAATTCTCTTCTCCTGTTGCATCAGAGAACAATGGCAGCATTTTTTAAAGAAGAAAGTTGACCGATGCACTAAAAACATTGAATTCTTATCCCATGATGTTTTATACAATAACATAGACTGTATTTTATAAGGTTGAAGAGGCACAAGAAAGTTCTCAAGTTGCAAAGGACATGAACAATATTTGTTATAGCAGACAAGATACAAAAGTACTAAAAGAATAGTAACAATACTTCCTAAAGGGGATATCCATAAAAGACATCAACAGGTAGAGGGGGAAAGAGGTAGAAAAAAACAATCTGTCAATTGTTGAAATAAGTAATAATAGCTGTCCATCGTTGTCGATGAGGACCGCCGACATCATCCTTGTCGCAGATTTCCCTGTTGGGTGTGGGTGCGCATGTGGCTGAACAGGCCAATGAAATAAGTAGAAGGGACTATTTATGTTGAAAGTGGACATCCACATTGCAATTCTTGTTCATATACAGCTCAATAAAGAGTAACAAACCCTCTAGTCTTTGCGAGCTTCTTATACTGTTCTCTCTTACATTCTCTTCTCCATGCATTTTTATGTGACCCCCTCTTAGTCTTCCCTTGCAGATTCTATGTGAGAGCCTGCCTAGCTATGTTGGACAGTGTCTTTCTCATTACATATCCTATCCAGCCAAAATTATTCTCTTAATATGTTGTTCCATTGGCTGTTGTTAGTTTGTTTTCACAGGACTTCATTCCTCACTGTGTTGCCACTTTATTTCTATTATCCTTTGCATACATCCATTAATGTAGGACTAGAGTCCATATGTACAACCTGTTGAGGTAAACCAAAATTGACTTTTGGATTTTATTACTCTTGCCAGTCCTTCCAGTCTTTCTGGACTAAAAATGTCTAATGGAAACTTCTACGCTCCTATTATCTGGTACTTCTTCTTCTTCTTCTTCATCGTACGCAGTCAGACAGTAACCATTATTTTTTCAAAAAAAGCGGCGGTCATCCTGAGGCTGTCAACACTGCCATAGAGCTTGTCTTGTGTTGCCACTGGTGATGGCCACATCTGCTCTCTCTGATCCTCGTATGTCGGGCAGTTCTGCAGCAGATGTTCAGCGGTCATTTTACCGGTACCGCACGGGCATTCGTCGGTACCACCTATCTTCAATTTGTTGAATAGGTGGTACCTCAGTCTATTGTGGCCAGTGCGAAGTCTGAAGACAACGACCTGCTCTCTTCTGTTCAACTGGTAATAGGCATCGTTTTTGGTGTAGCCGGTATGTTCAGTTTCCCATTTGGTCACGTATCTGGCTTTAATAAGCCGTTTTGACTCTTCGTACGTCATACTAGTATCTGTTTGTGGTAGTCTTGCACCTTCTTTTGCCAGTCTGTCTGCCACCTCGTTGCCTTGGTACAAATAACCTTGATATTAGATTTAACTGTTTGGGGAAAACCATCATAATTGCAGTGATTTCATGTTAAAAACAATAATAATATTGCACTGTTTATTACAACAGCAATAGGGCCTTTTGAAGACCTCTTGGCAACTGTCAAAAGAAGGAAACTCGCTTGGTACGGTCACATATCGAGATCAAATGGTCTTGCAAATACGATCCTCCACGGAAAGGTGCAAGGCAGACGACGAAGAGGCCGGCCCAAAAAGAGGTGGGAGGACAACATAAAAGAATGGACCAATCTCCGACCAGAAGAGACACAGGCAGAGATCGCTGACAGAGAAGGGTGGCGTGGGGTTGTGAGGATGTCTTCATGTGTTCCCAACGACCTCACCGGTAACAGGATGACCTAATCTGACCTGACCGTTTATTCCCATTGCTGAGAAGTTTTAAGTATAGGTAGGTGATTAAAACATTTTAGCATGTGTTTGATCAGGGCCATGTAGAGTAGATGTCTACAAGGTGGGACAAGGTGAATCAAAGTGGACATGAGGGAGGGGAGGGTAAAATAATGCAAGAATATTGTAGACATCTTTTATGGATTGTTCCCAAGTAGAATAGCAAAAAATATAAGCCTTAATTATCTTCAAATGGCTTGCTTCACTGAAGAACACAGAAATTAGTATAAATAGTAGGAATATACTATAAACATCTGTCTTCTTGTGATAAATGTCATCCAACATCAATGACAATGAGCTGTAGGAAAAACAAAAATGTCATCAACAAGATTTTATCATCTTTCAAGACATACAAGGGGCTTGTCATAAGTCTTTACCCTGACCATGAAGGAGTAGGAGGAGAAAGTTGAAATTTGGCACAGTGATTATTCCTTCTCAATGTAGCCACCACCTGAATTTATACATTTCTGCCATCTCTGCGTGACCTTGAAAAGACCTTCAGAATAAAGTAACCTATTTTTCGAACTAAACCAGTTATCACAAGCCAGTGTGACATCTTCGTCACTGTCAAAATGATTTCCTTTCAGCTGTTTTTTAAGTTTTGGGAAAAGAAAAAAGTCTGATGGAGCTAAATCTAGAGAATATGGTGAGTGTGGAAGAATTTCAATATTCAAATCGCTGGCTGTTTGCAGTACAAGCTTTGCTTTATGGGAGGGTGCTTTGTCTTGAAGCAAAGGCAAAATTTGAGTGCACGCTATCCTTTGTTTTCTGGTCAGTCTTTCTTAGTTTGGTTAGGTGATCTGCATAATATTGCCCATTAACCGTGTTGCCATGAAGCAGGTAATCTTTCTTCTTCTGTGTTCGTTCTCAATCACCCGCTACCAAACCCTGAAAGGGCTTAAGTAGCAGAATGTAGTCCAGAGAACGGAATGCGTTGTGTCGTAGTTTACAGCTTGACTGCGCTATTGGAGCTGGAATTACCGCGGCTGCTGGCACCAGACTTGCCCTCCAATAGATCCTCGTTAAAGGGTTTAAAGTGTACTCATTCCAATTACGGGGTTTCGAAAGAGTCCTGTATTGTTATTTTTCGTCACTACCTCCCCGTGTCGGGAGTGGGTAAGTTGCGCGCCCGCTGTCTTCCTTGGATGTGGTAGGTGTTTCTCAATCTCCCTCTCCGGAATCGAACCCTGATTCCCCGTTACCCTTTCGGTCCAACATATCCGACTTCAGCAAGCATTTTTTGAGTGCCAGGTTAGCATTCCCTCTTCGATCCCTTCTCCTTAGCCAATCTGCCCTGTTGCAGCCTGTTATCCAGGATCACGGCGTGGAGGTGTAGAAGGGTCTTGGTAGCTCTGGTTCGCTGGCCATGACGCTAGCAGTCAGCTATTGGTCGCTGACCCCTGCAGCTCATGCGCTGCTCAGCGTCTTGATCCCAGGTAATCTTTCAATATAACCCCTTTGACATCCCAAAATTGTCAGCATCACTTTTCTTGCAGATTTCTGTGCTCTTGGCTTGACACGTCTTGGTGAGCCCGGGGTTTTCCACTGCAATTTTCATCGCTGCACTCTGAGGATAGTCTTCCTGATCTTGGAAGATCAGCAACATGGGAACGGCTACATTTAAACTGCCTACATCATTTTTTTAAATAAGCATACAATGGACAGAATTCCTGAAACACTGGTTCCATCTTCCTGTGTATTTTTCCCTGCAACATCAAGAATTTTATCACAGTTCTGGCCTCTGATTTCTCCATTGTTCTGACAAACCGTTAGAGTAGCAGATCTGGTCAATAAGGTGTGTTGCGCCATGCACCATACCTCCGTCGAGGAGGGAAAGTTATACTTCTGAAGTCCAGTACAAATTAAATGAGCTACATATGTGCCAAATTTCAACTTTCTCCTCCTACTCCGTTATAGTCAGGCTAAGGACTTATGACAAAGCCCTTGGATAAGGTATGACATTTTTTCCCCCCTATCTCATGTTTGGAGAAGAATGACTAAGTAGATTCTTGCTTGTGTAGGGGTTTAGTAATGACATTTAGTCTGGTAGTACTGTTGAAGATGGATATGTTGAACCGAAAGGTGCAAAAAGTGCAGCCAAACTGTAAACTAGCTACACAACGCAATCCGTTCTCCGGAGTACATCCTGCTACTTGAAGAGCTTGATAGCGGGAGATTGAAAACGAAAGCAGAAAAAGAAGAAGTCTGGTATTGTAAGAGGTTTTATGGACAGAACCGAATGAAAAAAAGTGTTAAATTATGATAACAGGAGAAGAACAACAAAACTTTTCTTTGTCAATCTTCAAAAAGGGATGAGAAAATGATGCTGTTGTGATAATATTCACTAAAGGTAGAATGAGAGCGAGAGAGAAAAAGAGAGAGTGTGAGAGAATAAGAGATTCCTATGTGAACAATCCCCAAATAGCAGAAGGCACATGTTACTGATTATTGCAACCTGAAATACATTTATTAAAAAAAATAACACGTTTAATAAAAATCATGAAACTTAAGCAATAACAGTAAACATAACATGGGTGCGGTGCAGCTCCTTAGAAGGCAGAAACACATTTGAAAGAAGGAAATAAAAAGTGAGCATTGTAAAACAAATTCAGAAGAAAAAAACATTATCCATCCGTACATTGTGTCAATGGAAAGTTTTAATAATATACAAGTCTGTGGATAGTATGCATATCAGAGTTAAATAGTGCTCTATAAAATCATAAACTAAACTAGGACCTGTAAACTATGGCTGCAAATAAACATATACATTACATATTACAACTGTCTTTAGTGAAGTCTTGGTATTTCATCAATATTTGGCAGAAAATGCTTGTGAACAAGACAAATGACAGTGGTTCTCAACATCTTAGTCCAATGAGCTTTTCCCACTACTAGACTACTAAAAAATTATTACCAAGTCCCTAAGAGTTTTAATATATGTAGGCTCCACAACATTTTAATTTATAATTATATTTTTTTATAAGGCCACTTTTATCAAGATGAAAACCAAAAAAATGTGACATGGATTCTTAATGTGTGTTAAGCAACACTAGAACAAGTTACAGACACCCTAGGGCTTTGAGGAGCATACAATGAGGAATAGTGATGTACAGTTTCAATGCTATATGTGCAAAGTAACATAACAAATGTGTATGCCTTATGTTGTCTTGGGCTTCATTATAAAAGCTTACAGTTTTGCAATATTACTCAAGTTTGTTTATGTTGCTTTCACAAATCACTGTTTTATTAAAAATATATGTAGGTTAACAACAGTTCTTTTTCTTCCTTATCAATCGTCCTGGAAAGGACATTTTGTGATAGTTAATAGCCGGTTTCATAACAGCACATTTTTGGGACCAATTTGCCTTCCCTCTTCAATCCGCATTCAGTGCAGAAAATTCAGCAGTGAAAGGGCTGACAGCAGCCATGGACTCACAGATGGCTGCTTGCTTCAGGATCAGCGAATCATAATTGAACAAGACCCTATTCTGTCTCCTAGTGGTGGCCCTGAAAACCCGCTATACCTGTGCAGCCTGGTCGAGAGAATAGGGATCGAAGAGGAAAGGCAAATCTGGTGTTAAAATATGCAGTGCTGAAACCATTTGAAGATTGGATGTGCATAGATTTTATAGCAAGGAAATGTAAATGAATCTGGTTGTACGCAGACTCTGCAGAGGCTTCTAAACCAGTATAAAGAAGTTAAGTGTCAAGCCAAAAAGTGCAGATATCGCAGCCTCATTATAAACTATGACATGTCCTTTTCAGGGCAAACGTTAAAGAAGAAGAAGATCCTTATTCTCTGAGCCAGGCTGCATGTTTGCAGGGCTGTCACTTTGAGGTGAAAATAGATCTTGGTCAGTTCTGATTCACTGACCTTGGCGTAGTCAGCTATGAGTTGCAGACTGCTGTCGTAAAGTTCGCCGCAATCAGTAATATGTACATTAACAAAGACAAGATAAATAACACCACACAAACAATTATCAGTTATAAAACAGTTATCCACACAAAACCACAACATAATATAAAATAAATACTTCCACACAAGTTTGTTTTATGTGATATATTGCTTTTTATTGGTATAGAAAGAACATGTGCTAATAATACACACAGCATCATACGGCGGAGAAAGAAAACAGAATCACACTAATATTATAAGAGAGCACCATCACTAAGTTTTAGTACTAAAGCTTCCCACGTTCGTTCTTTTCTGGCACACATGAAAAGAATAAATAACGAAGAAGAAAAAATGAAACACAGCAAATAGTTATTTATGTTTATTAGTTAATATGTATAACAATAGAAGCTGAGTCAGTTATGTCTTAAATAAATGGTTATACAAATTATAAACTTCAGATAAAACCAGACATGCTTTAAAATGGTTAGGATGGTTTTCCTTTAAATGACATGGAAATTGCTGAAAAAAAAGCTACCATTAAGATACCTGTACTGGTAAGAAGGTAACAAATTAGAGATGGAATGTATTTTTAATATTTCACTGCACATTTTTATGGAATGTAAACGATCTTACCGCATAAACCAAAGTTGATATAACTTGTTTACCATAGAGAATACATTTTAAAATGAGGAATTAATTGTATAAAATGTTTAGTTTTAGTCAAATATTGATTCGAAACAGCTTTGCTTCCATATTTTACAGACATATATTCTATACCCTTTTTCATCTTTCTGTATGTCAGTGTAATATAAGCTGAAATATTTTTCTTGGCAAGCAATACTGATATAATTAAACCAACCATTTTATCACATATTTAAATTTTTTTCTTTTTGTAAACAGAGACCTTTAAGTAATATGCAGAAACGCACAAATAAAAAAAAAGAGGTTAAAATGAAGACTTGAGCGTTGAACAGAGACAGCTTTTGACGAAATTAAAAATAGCACCTGCATGTTTGCGTATAGTTCAGTCCTTTCAAAGATCATGTATCAAGTACATTTGCAGCCAGCATTAAAATTAATTTTTTGCTATAAAACTTTAAAACGTACAATAAAAATTATTTGTTGGTGACTGCAAACATGCTTGAGTTAAAAATATTACAATTTTCCATTAAGGTGCCATTGTATAAAAATTTTCTCATTGTAATTTTGCATCTTGTGTAACTTATTCCATGAATAGTTAAATTCTATTAATATTCAGGCTGATGTAATATAAAAGATGTATCCTTGTATAGGTGATGTTTAGCCGTAATCATGTATATTATATTCCCATACACTCATTTATCATATATTCATAAAATATTGAAAATCTCTACCAGTATCTATATTTTGCAAGATGAATATAATTCTAGACAGAACATTTCGGCTAGCACTACAATCATAAGACAATGGAGTACATTTTAAAAAGAGACTTTGAATAAACTCGTTGTTATATCACACCACTGCGACAAGGCACTTGTTTATAATAACGCATCTGTATATGTCAATTTTAAATTTGTTTGTTTATTCATTTAAAAACAGAAGCAAAGTTATGCATTTTTCCAAAAACAAAATGGGATATGAACCAACATAAATGAAAATAAGTTTTTAGTTTTTTTGATTTAAAATAAAAAACACTTTTGTTCAAAACTAAATTTTAGTTCTCATAATATGATATAACATATGGACTAAGGAGCTAATAAATGTTCAAAAAAGTATGTCAAATAAAAATAATAATAAAAACCAAAAATACTTTGATTTTATTTGATGGAAGAAATGTAATTATATTTTTAAAATTTTAATTTTAAAACCTAAAAGAACGTACTCAACTTGAATTCAGAATAAACTTTAGATTGTACCTTGCTCACTAATAATAAAAAAAAAAAATATATATATATTAATATTGAAAAAAAATACCATTTTGGTAGAGAAATTTATAACGTTGCTTTCGGGTATACAACCATTTTGTACTTTAATTTTTGTATTTTTTAAATACTGCTAGCTCCAAGTAAGGATTATGTTACGTAAACAACACCACCATTTTGTTTTGTGGACTTAAAATTTGGAATTCAAGATAAATTAAATGATTATCTGAAATTAAAAAAACTGCATGTTGTGTCTGAGAAAAACTAGAGGCGGGGGAAAAAAGAGCTAAGTACTATATTTGTATAATAAAACTAAAAAGCTTAGTTTATTGTTTACACCATGACCTGTCTGAAAGTTTTGTATATTCATTTTATTTGTAATAAAACAATACACTTGTCTGCCTCTACATTCTTGAAACTATCTCCAGCACAAACGAAAGTAAATGCTGCCGACAATGCACGAAATTGACTGGAGAAAAAGAGACATCCTTTTCTACATCAGGTGTACTTATGGTGATTTACACGTATTTAGCAATGAGGGTGCCTTTCTCCTGAAAGTAAAGAGATTTATAACAATGTTATGTTATGTTAAGAGTACTAGTGGCAGTAACAATTATTATATTTATTATTCATATTTTAGCTCCATTCCAGCAGCCGATCCATGTACAGGAAGCATGCATATGAGCATTTGCTGTGGCTGTTTAGAAATTGTTTTGAATGATCTTCGTTGTTCGTTCTCAATCTGCCGCTTCCAAGCCTTGAAAAGGACTTTGCAAGTAGCAGGATGTTGTCCAGAGAACGGAATGTGCTGTGTCAAATTTTACAGCTTGACTACGATATTTGCACCTTTCCAGGTTGAGCAATGCTGTAAGTATTAGAGACTTCTTCCCTAGTTGCCTCTAAGATATAAACACAATTGCACACATGCACACAAATACATAAATTGTCAGATAGACATACAATACACATGCGTATATACACTTCTGCTGATCTCCAGGGAAACAAGTTATCACCTCATTTAGCCGCTCGTCTTCTATCCTAAGAGGCATACATGTCTTTGTACATACTTGCAATTGATCGTGCAGACAAATAGGTGATTGGTCTGTTGTCATCTTTGCACGATGGATAAGCCATCTCCTATTGTTCTTCATGTAGGTTACTATTTGGTAGGAATTTAATTATCTTTAGAATGTTTACCCTAACAGCGGCTAAGCAACCTGCTCTTTTCAATTTTAACTGCCAAGGATTCTTTTGCATGCACAACATGTGCAAGGGACCTCAGAGTTTTTTGCCCATCTCAGATAGGACTAGAAACTGGCATCACCTCCCTTGGCACTAAAGGATGCTTGACGCTTACAGGATTCTAACATTCTACCATTTTTGCGTTTCAATTATTTTTGAGAGATAGAGCTCAACCTGCCAGCCATAGCAACGCCATGAGTCCAAGTTATTTACTCCTTTGTTCGTCTATCATGAATGGGGTATAGTTTCTAGTACTTTCTTTCTATCCCAAATGACTACTGCACATTCAGCATGTATTTGGTCAGTGCAAATGGCAGGCTATGCGAATCATAAGTTGGAAAGCGTTCTACCCTAGAGATATTATACTGAACTGCTGGTTACCTTTTATAACACATCTTCTTCTTTAATCCTTGGTCACTAACTGACACAACAGTTAATGACCATCACCCCTGATTATGTCTACGAGGGCAGTAGCAACTGCCTTTCATTTTAACTGGTCTTCAGCCATCCTTTGCATATTGCCCGGTTCTGGTTATGAATTATGACATTCTTCTTTTTCGTTTGTTCTCAATTTCCTGCTAATAAGCCCTTAACAAGGCTTTGCAAGTAGTTGGATGTAGTCCGGGGAACGTAATGTGTTGTGTTGCTAGTTTACAGCTTTACTGCAATATTTGCACCTTTCGGTCTGACACATCCATCGTCAGCAGTGAATTATGACATATATGCATCATCATCAACATTTATCAATTTAGTTTCCTTTGGAACATAGGGCTGCAACACATGCTCTCCATCTGTTCCTATTATGTGTTGCCTTCTTGAGTTCCACCCACAAGACTCCTGACTAAATTGACTTCACAACTGTTCTTTGTCAGTTGTTTCTTGGCCTCCTCATTTGTCTCTTTTCCTGTGGGTTCTAATTCATACATCATCATCATCATCATCATCATGTAGCATGTCCTTTGTAGAACGTCGCTCCCATCACAGATTGTCTGAAAGAAACTCGTTCCCTTGCCAAAACACCAGCCTCCGCCACAGTCATACTCAGGCATTCCATGATTTCTTGGTGCCATCGTCTTCTTGGTCTACCCCTTCCTCTTTTGCCTGGCACCATACCTTCCATCGCCGTTCTCTCAAGACCATTGTGTCTCTTGATGTGACCAAAGTATTTGCATTTTCTAGCCAAAATGGAATTGATAAACCAGTTCTCTTCTATTCTCAACTCTTGCCGAATGTCTACATTTGTTCTTTTCTCATAATTCCTACAAGTCTGGTTATACTGTCTGGCTTCTTTCTGAGAGTATGTCCTATCCTACTTTCTCTCCCTAATCTCTTACTCTATCCATTGTTGCTGTGTCCTTTCCCAGATCTGTGTTTGCCATTACATTTGCTTTTCCTACAAGTCTGGTTATACTGTCTGGCTTCTTTCTGAGAGTATGTCCTATCCTACTTTCTCTCCCTAATCTCTTACTCTATCCATTGTTGCTGTGTCCTTTCCCAGATCTGTGTTTGCCATTACATCTGCTTTTCTTACAAGTCTGGTTATACTGTCTGGCTTCTTTCTGAGAATATGTCCTATCCTACTTTCTCTCCCTAATCTCTTACTCTATCCATTGTTGCTGTGTCCTTTCCCAGATCTGTGTTTGCCATTACATCTGCTTTTCCTACAAGTCTGGTTATACTGTCTGGCTTCTTTCTGAGAGTATGTCCTATCCTACTTTCTCTCCCTAATCTCTTACTCTATCCATTGTTGCTGTGTCCTTTCCCAGATCTGTGTTTGCCATTACATCTGCTTTTCTAACACAAAGAATACGATGAAAACAATCAATCAAAGCACAATGCTCCTCTCAGTATATCACTTGGTGGTTATGGTACTCCATCTTTCGTCTTGTCGCCTGGCTATATGACCTGCTCAGCAGTGTTTTGAAAGATTGATGTGCTGTAGGACATCCCTGATGTGTGACATTCTCTAGATGTTACTATTGTGTAGTTGTTTTTTTTTTTTGCGTTCGCCTTATTTATCTATTCCCCAAGGCGGTGTGCGTTGCACTGTGGTTTTTATTTTGCGCCTGTCGGCCCAGTGCATCCGACTTCAGCATGCATTTTATGTAATGGTCTGCTTCCTCCTGCATTTTCTAAGGGTTTGCTTCCCCGGGGTAACGGCCGGTGCTGTGATGGGGATCGAACCCAGCGCCTTTGGTTGTGAGCCGTGTCACTTAACAACTAGCCCACGCCGTCCCCTTATTGTGTAGTTTGTTTTGCCACTGTTGTCTGAGAGTTATGCCCACCAGGCGTCTTTCAAGAGATGCGTGTGCTGTTCTTAGTATATAACATATATACACCTAATAACAAATACATATTCAAAAAGCTTTAAAATAGCTTACAGATCCAATTTCATCCTCCAGTTTCCACTCGCAAGATCCTGTTCCGAAGGTGAAGTAGTCAGTGACCTGTTCATATTCAGAGGTTGCCCTTTCCTTAGCTCCCTTAGCCCAGAACTGTGAGAGAATTAAATAAATTATGTCAGTTATGAATCATTAATTGATTCAGTGAGAATACAATTCTTACCAAGAAGATATAAAATAACAATATTCCTGAAACTTGGTGGACAACTAAACTCAACATTACGAGATTGCAAGGCCTTGTCAATAAATCCCATAGAATGATTCTGGGCTTGCAATAGTTTTACAAATGAAATTATATTGGAAAAACAGGACAGTGACAGGTGAAACAAGAAATCTTGGATAGAAGATGGTGCTGGTTAGGCCACATACTGGAACCCACAGGGAAAGAGAAGCAAAGGAAGGCCACAAAACACATGGAGAAGAGATCTAGAAACTGATACAAAGAGAACAAGGAGAAGCTGGAAAGAAATAGATAAAATAGCATAAGACAGGTCTGCTTGGAGAGAATTGGTTGATGGCTTATGTGCCCCAAAGTGATAAGGACAAGGAAGACGTACAGAACCCTGCAAAATTAAATATAATAAGCTCCAAAGATATGCAATGAGATACGCAATGAGTCTATGTGGTAAGAACAAATAAACCGTGAACACATTCTTCACGTCTAGTGGTTGCATGAGAAGAGCAGAGCAGTACCAGCCCAGTTGTTGAATGAGCTGTATGGTGATGAAGGTGAAAAAGCAAATAGGCATGGATATTTAATTTGAAGAAAAAAAATGAAGCGAAATTCAAACAAAATTGTGATTTGAGCATTGCAGCTGGTCGCAATGTGATAGGGGAGAGGAGACTAGCATCTGGTCAGTTAAAACATAGTGATCAAGATCCAACTTAACTTCCATGCAGTTTAACCCAGTGTCTAGAAAAGAGAAGAATTTGAGGTGACTTAAGAGGTTCATAAGATATTTAATGAAAAGGATAAATTAGACTTTAACAAGTTTCTCAAAATACAACCACTTACAAGAACAAGAGAGCATAGCTACAAATTAACCAAAGAAAGGTCCAGATTAGATATTAGGAAATATTTTTTGAGTCAGAGAGTGATGTATGCTTGGAATGAAGTAGTGGAGGTAGGGGCAACTAATGCATTTAATAATAGATTGGACGTGAATAGTTTTTAAATCAAGGAAAACTAAATTAAACTGGTTGTATACAGACTCTGCTGAGTCTTCTAAACAGTATTAAGACGTTAAGTAAAGAACACACTGTGACAATGGATAGAAACTGCAGGAAAACAATGCAGAGAATTACAATGATAGATGATACTGGAAAATTTAATAAAAACAGGATCAACATGCTGAGCAGTTCATGAGCTGTAGAGGTCAGAGACCCAAAGCTGACTGCTAGCGTCAAGGACAGCGACCTAGAGCTACTAAGACCCTTCTCCACCTCCACGTGGTGATCCTGGATAAGAGGCTGCAACAGGGCTGACTGGCTAAGGAGAAGGGATCGAAGAGGAATGGCTTTACCAGTACCCAAAAATGCAATGCCGTAGTCGGATGTGTCAAACTGAAAGGTGCAAATTTTAAAGCCAACCTGTAAACTACCACACAATACATTCCGCTCTCCGGACTACATACTGCTACTTACAATGACCTTTCCAGGACTCTGTAGCAAGAGTTTGAGAACGAACGAAGAAGAATAAAGACTGAAGAAAGCCAACAGCAGAATTGATAAATATTTCCAAGTGATTGCGAGAAAGGATCTGTGATAGATGACAAGAAGGATCTGTGATAGATGACAATAGGACTGCTGCCACTAACAGCATGCTGTAGGAAGTGACTAACTCCTAAAGGTAAGAAGATACTCCAATTCATGGGTTTGCACACATTCATATGAGCCAAGAGCCTCAAAAGAAGCGAAGTAGCTTTCTAGGTTTGTATTAGAGCTCTACAACCAATACTTCATATTTGGTACAAGAAAATTGGCCAAAGACACGATGAATGAGCAGACAGTAGCTCATAGCTGGTTGCTTGTGTCAGGGTTAGTGAATCAGAGCTGATCACGGCTCTATTTCGTCTCTAAGTGGCGGCCTTGTAAAACAGATGGCATACATGCAGATTGACTGAGAGAATAGACAAACCCAGTCCCCCAAAAATCTGTCTGATGAAATCGAATGTGTAGAGCCGAAAGGTGCAGATACCGTAGTCTCGCTGTATACTACAGCTCAACGTAACAAAAAACGCAGAAGGAGGCACAGAGAATTAATGAATGAGTAGCTCATTGTCATGGGGATTAGAAGAAGAGGAAAATTAAAAACAATGATATACAAAACTAAGGACTAGAAGATGTGGCACATAAATAACAAAGAATACTTCGATAAATTATTATTAGAAGTTTAGATAATTACACATAAAGAGAGCTAACTGCCATCGCCATGAAGTACAACACACGATAATGGTGATGGCGTTGATGATTATGGTACTCACGGTGAATTTGGCGCCAGAGGGAAGGTCAATGTCTTTGATATTGACTTCAACTGTGACTTTTCCAGCCGCAACTCTCTTCAGACGCCATCCCTTCAAGCTCTGGGTCTGCGAATTCAGGCAATAAATGATAAAAAAAGGATAAATCTTACTATGAGAGTTTACATCTAGCATTTAGACCGACATGAACAAAAATACTTTTTAATTAAAAAATTATGGGTCAGTTATTATTTCTTCTCCTTCTTCCTCGTTTGTCCTCAGACCTCGACTTCAATGACACTAATGAAGGCAGCAGCCGACTTGAGGCTCCTTGCACCTGTACAGCTTCTCATGGAAGGACACTGGCTGTTGTCAAATGCTACTTCTTTTGTCGGTATACAATGGGTAGGACTACAAAATTATTTCTGCTGCTATGGGGGCTGTGCCAGAGGTACAAAGGTCTGTAGTGCCAATCTTGAACTTGTTGTATAGATGGCATCTCAGTCTGTTGTGACCTGTGCATAGCCAGAGAATGATTACCTGGTCTCACCTGGAGATTTGGTGGTAGGCATCATTTTCTACGTGGACAGGAAAGTATTTTTAAAATTTTGCTCTGTGCGTGGCTTTGATGACTTGCTTCTGTCTCATCATATGTGGTTGCTGAATCACTCTGCTACAGTGTTCCTCCCTCTCTGGCGAGTCTGTCTGCCTCCTCATTGCCTGGAATGTTGCAATGGGCCAGTATCAACTGGAATATGCTTTTCTTAAGCACTGAGACAGGCGTTCAAGTGAGAGTTATTATTTGAATCTGGCTTTCTTCTTCTTCTTTTTCATCGATCAACTGATGCTATGCTTCTAGTCTGGTGAGGTTCATGAAGGAGACTGCATTTTATATCTTCTCCGGTCCTCCATAGCTTTTCGAGCATAGTTGTTCCTGCAGGCCAGACTCTCTCTCTTTGATTTGCATAGGTAAATCTGACTTTCAATTTTAATGCAGCTACTCTAAATTTTAACAAAAATTTAACATGCTAAGATCTTCTGGCCACAACATATGTCATATCCCCAATAGTGAGACTTTAAAAAATATTTGTGTTAGTTTTTGTAAGAAATTTGTAATGTTTTAAAATGCAATTTTATGATAGAGGAGGAGGAGCAACTGGCCAAACGGGTTGGATGTAGATGGTCTGTTGGACCATTGTTCAAAACCTTGGTAAAACAACGGCTATTTCTTTTATTCAATCAATAAATAGTGCGCTTAGGTGACTATGGTCCGTCATGTCGAATGAACGTGTCTATTGGAGGTGAAATAAAAACCTAGCGACTGATAGGTCAAGCGGCCTTTATTTCTCAACCCTAAAGTTCTACTGGTGGAACCCATGGAAATAAATGATGTAATGGTAATTTCTAGATTAAATTAACGGCCTTTTTTGTTTGTTTGATTAAAAATTTGCCTTATTGGATTATACTGATGAAGGCCCACCATTTCTACTCCAGAATGCAGTCCTTTGGGTGATATCAGGATGTATTGGCCAGTGTATGGATGCGCATTTGTATCTGTATATAATGTGTTCCCCTATGGCAGTTTTGCAGTACAGTAGTTTTGCTAATCCTTTCTGTACGTTGAGAAGTGGTCATACAGAGTAGAATCACCGACATCCCATGTTGAGTACCCCTGATTTAAAGTCAGCAGGTGTTATATTTAAAAACATGACCAGGCTAACTAAATGTGTCATAAAATGTTACCTTTGAACGAGCACCAGATGTGGTATTCTCAATGACGATGTTAGCACCGCTCTGGTCAGCTGTGGCGAATGCAATTGCTCCCTTTGAGGACCTCTGGATGGTCATGCTTCCACTTGAAGCTGCAGGCAAAAGACACTTTAGATTAGACGTAATTTGACGTTTTCAAATAACTAATTATTCTAAACAGTTTATATAAAATTAAATTCAGATTGGGGCAGAACAACACAACATGTTAATAACACACTCGTCAAATAGATAAGTGAAACTCTGATGATATTTCAAGGCAGTTATGGTATTTAATTAAAATTAGTCACTCTGTTTGCTTTTTTCCATTATCACCGTCCAGTAATGTCTTTCTCACGATCGTCCTATGTATCTATGTATGTGATGGTATGACAAAATAGCTAGAAAAACTAATTATTTATGGATACTACAAGCCATACTGCATGTGGTAATTTAACTCCATAGATAGGAGTCTTATAGAACAGTCACCACGAAGTGCACAGACGATGTATTTATTTTACCCCAATATAAAAAATGTGCATGTTGTTGCATAAGTCTGAACTCATGACCTTCTAACTAGCAGACTGACATCTTAATCTCCAAGCCACGGATGATTGTGAAGGAAATTAATCATTCATGATGATGAACCAGTTATAAATTAATAAAATAAAAAGCTGCTCATTTGAGAATAACAGGTCCCCATGCCTGTAGATATTACACTGAAGAATCCATGACTTAAAATATATTACTGTGTTTAGTTATGTTTTTTTAAGTAAAAATTGTATGAACTACAAAATCCTGTGGAGGGATTTGATTATACCCATTACGACCATTCTGGTCAATAGGACAATGCATAAATCGCCGTCATCTATCCAACCTGGCTTCAACTATTTACTAGTCCGAGGCAAATTATTTTGTGTAGAAATGTTGCTTCACCTTGAAATCTCATCATTTAAAAGTGTCAGAAAAGAAGGATTTGTGCTACGTAGATAAAAGCACGAGATTGACACACATTTCAGCTGTTTGTATTTTTGTGACTAAAGGTACACACTATCTTATCCCACATTGTAGAAAACTCAAAGTTTCTTCATATTCCTAACATTTGTTATACATAAATTATAGGTTTTTTTTACTCTCAATGCTGAGGTCCACCAAGAGGATGTATATAATTGACGAATAAAGGTCGCATTTAGGTCAATCTTAATTGTCTCTGAGATGAACATATATATACTTTACAGAGGTTTCGAACCCATACTCTATTGGTCAGATTCTACCCAAAAAAAAAATAAAAAAGAAAAAAGAAAGATCCAGTTCTACAGTGGATTCCAGCCCACTGTGGGATACTTGGAAACAAGAAAGCAGAAGAGATCTCAAATGCTGGAAGTGGCGGTACACAAATTCGCCATCCACAGAGCTTTAAGAAGCAGACACTCATCAAACGATCCAAGAGGACGGAATGTAGATACGAGCACAGAAAATTACAGCATAAACAAACTTGGCAGAGATGGGCAGACAAAGATCTTCAGACTAAGAATGAGACATGGCGGACTCAAGCCCCATCTCCACAGAATGGATCTCAGAGACACTGCCACGTGCGGTTGAGGAGCATCCAGTCAAACACCAGAACACATTCTACAGGACTGTCCTACATATACAGACCAAAGAGAGGCAGTATCGCCGGGGAGAACAACCATGCCCTTAACACTATGGGGTACCATTGGAGACCGGAAACACAGTCTCCTCTGTGAACCTTACTGGGCTATAAGTATAGCATCAGTTGATTGACAAAGGTCAGATGCTAGGAATCGAAACTATTCAACGACTGGCTTCTTAATATTGCCATTATATTATCACATGGGGTCAAATGATCTGGTACCAGGTTTAGCAAACCACAGCTGACCAAGATCATATTCTGTCTCTTAAGTGGGGGCTCTGAAAACTGGTTGTACTTGTGTTGTCTGGCTAAGAGAATAGGGATAAAAGAGGGAAGGCAAACCTGGTTCCAGAATGCCATGCTAGAACCGGTTGTGTCAAACCAAAAGGCGAAGATATCACAGCCTCGCTGTATACTATGACACAGTGTCCATTTCAAGACGAACGATGAAGAAGGAATCATTATCACTTGACTTGTACCCGGCGTGGAAAGAATTTGAGCATTAAAACCTTCCGGGCATGTCAAAAAAGGCAATTAAAGGAGGTTGTACATAGGGATAGCAACATCATCATGTTAAACCATTGCTATTAACTGCAAGAGCTCATATGTAAGATTCCTGTAGAGAGGGCAACTGTATTAGTGCCCTATGCTTCCTCTGGAGCAATAAAGCAAATAAAGCAATAAATGTATCCATATGTATCAACTAGTACTGATAGTAATACATCTACTAAATTCCTCGCCAAAATGTCCCAAAACATTGCTTATGCCAATGGTTTCGTATAAGAAATTGTGTACCTTTAATAAGATTTACCTGTGTTGCTATTATGGTTATTCTTAGCAGTAAACTATCTACAAAGCAGAGGCACTACAATAATAGCAAGCAATGATTTATGTGCATAATGAAATACAATAAAAGCATTTAACTATTGTGACAATGCTGTTTCTTATAAAGAGGACAAAAGTAAGTCACTTTAGTACGAAAGGTAGGGTACGAAATATGAACAATTCAACGTATTTAAATCTGTAATTGGAATAAAACAAAGAAATACGTTTTTAAAAGAAAACAATTTAATACATTTTAAATGTGTAATTTAAAAAAAAATGATTTACATTAATTAAAAAAAAACAAAATTAATGTATTTAAAATTGTTTCTTAATTTGTATGATTTTAGAAAGAAAAAAAGATATGTTTCCCCAATATATAGACATGGAACTCCGAAAATGACAGGCCAAATAAATAAATATATAAAATATACTGCCGTTGAAAAATACTGTTATTATATTTCACAATAAACAATCCTTTTTTTTTAAAAATCTAGCCGAATTAGATTTTGAGGTAAAAATAAGGAGTAGTTCTGTCAAATCAAGAAGTGTTTTTTAACATAATTTAACATAAATAACTAATATTTATGATACTTCTATGTTAAATGCTGTAGAAATAAAATCAGAAATGGTAACCTATTTCTAAAACTGAAATATAGTTGGATCTTTAAAACGATCTATTAGCAGCGGCAAAAAAGTGGGCGTGGTGTGACTCTTATGCAGACAAATAGACAAATAGCTTGCAACTCCCTATTGGAAAGTGTATAAAAATAATCCTCTTTAGCAATAAAGTTTGCAACTGAAATGCAAGAATATAAATTGTAAAAGTGTAGATGACATAAATGATAACATATAATATTTGTATACCACAGACTGAGAAGTTGTAAAAAAATAAACAATATTGTACAGTAATCCAAGATTTTATGCGGCAAATTTTTTTAAGTGGACTCCTTTACTACTTTAAAAATGTTACCCAGTTTCGAGACATTTATTACATGCAAAAATACTGGGAACTTTAAGAGAGCATTTTCAGATTTTGTTTCCTTCTAAATCTGGTGATGATTAGTATTCGCTATTTAAAATTTACGGGGGCATTCGTTTAAACGCTTCGATCAATCGTGTAAACTCAGGGATTACTGCACTCCAAAATTATATATATATTTATAAACACTCGAAAAGGTTGAAAGACTATGTTGATGCGCAACAAAAAATAAAAATAAAATTTGAAAAATATTAAAATGTGACAAGAGGAGCAGTTTTTACAATTTAGCACATATAAGAAACAAAAAAAAAAAACCAAAAAAAAGAAAAAGAAAAAAGAGTTTAAAAAAATCAACTCATCTTGTATTCATTCTTGATTTTACGCCGTCAACTGGACAGAAAAACCAACCGTCCAATCATCAAGGCGCCAAAAGATAATCCCGCAAAGAAAATCTGAGCTCGTTTAAAGTGAAAAATTACGAAAGTGGATCTGCAATGCATCAATTTAAACGAGCAATGACCGGTGAAAATTTAGTTTCCAATACGCGAAATAGGAAACTAGGCTTCTTAGCCTGGTAGTTGTTTTAAACCTGTGGTCATCAACGTACAACATGAACACCATTCGTGATGCTCCTGCCAATCTACGGGACAGCCTGAACATTCTTCACGATGATTAATTTGTATAATATATTTTTTTTTCTGGAAGAGAATGGATAACTTTTCTGAGAAAAGATTGAGATAAACGATTACAGAATATTGAAAGGACAATATCAAGATTTACTAATAAATCAAACATCTATGTATTATTATTATCATTATTATTATATCTTAATATCAAATATTAAGCCTGGATTGTAATGATGTCGATTCTACTAAACGTAACGTGAAACGGTATATATATATATATATATATATATATATATATATATATATATATATATATATATATATATATATGAGACATAAGAGTCTTCTACAGAAGATAATAGAGAGCAAGATTCAGGAGAAGAGAGGGCCGGGGCGACCAAGACTGACATTTACATCTCAGGCATGCAGGGACATTAAAGTACGGAGTTATGCTACAATGAAGAGAACTGCAGAGGATAGGGTCAAATGGAGAGACATACTCGGGCAACCTTGGAGTATTCATCTGAAGAACAAAAACGATATACTTTTTAATAGCTATGGAATTCTTCTACACGAGCCACTGATAGCAGTTTGCTTTGCCAGCGACTTATGAGCTAAAAATAGCTGAAGATAAGGAGTTATATTCCTGGACAGACAAACGTCTCAAGATTATTATGGAATATATAGGTTGACAGATGAGATGGAAAAGATAATGTGGCACGTGACTGAACGAAAAAAAATATTAAAACATATAAAGTCCCAAATTGGGAACGCGAAGAGCCGTGAGGGGGGGGGGAGGTGAGAGGGGGGGGGGGGGGGGGGAGGGTGTCTGTAAAAGGTCATGCTAAGGTCGGAGGTGGATTTTGTAAGGTTCTAGAACAATTTTGTGACTGGTCTGATGAGATTCAAATAGGGTTATAAGGGAGTCTTGTGGTGCCGGTTAGGATTTATCACGAGAAGCAAGTGCGAATACTACTATGTCTCTTTGATCTTTGAAAGAGACGAATACAGAAATGAAAATAAAATAAAAATACCATAAAATTAGACAGGGATAGAAAAAAACCTAACAGAACTAAGGCCAGGTTTTTACAATGGAAAAGACGCATACGCTCTGTTGTTGGCTGTTGTTCGTATTCTATATCAGAAGAATCAATTCAAGTGCAACCGCTCAACTCAAGTTTCTTATTGCACTTTATAATTTGGCTTTTGAAACGGAAAAAAAAATCTGAGTTTAATGTACAAGGGAATTTATTCACGCAGTTTCGAATTTCTATGTGGACTCCATATGGATAGCCTGCGATGGTCGCTCTCCGCCAATTCTTTATTGCATAATCTTTGTGATGTTCATCCACGATCTCCAGTTTTTTGGGGGTATTATTCTTCTTGTGTGTTTCGCCAAGTATTTTTATGTTAATCCGAACACTCATCTCTTTCATTTCGGGTAAGAAGCAAGTGCACACCCGGTTGGGTTTCTCACGGTGGGAATAATCTTGTTCTTCTTATTGTTGTTCGTCTTCGTCTTTTTCCTCTTCGTTATCCGATCTCCTGGAAAATGAGTCTTTTGCCATTACGGTCCTGTATCATAGTTGATGTATTATTGTGGGCAACGTCACGCGAAGAAACGATATTGCACTAAAGACTGCACGAAGTCACGTTAATACACAAAGTGTCACATGAAGACAAGTTAGTGAATCAAGGACTGTCCGCGTCAAGTTATTCGACAGAGGGTCGCATAGTCAAGTTAATGAACCACGTGACACGAAGTCAAGTTAATGAACCAAGGGCTGCATGAAGTCAAGTTAATGGACCTAGGATAGAATAAAGAGAAACGCTACAGAGAATGTATCAGAAAAGCATCAACATTGACGTGACCTCGGGGAAGACGCTTGCACAGCACCGTTCCGTCTGGTTCTTGCATCACACAAGGTGCTCAGATCCTAGAGCGAAACATCATCGCCAGAGCTCAGAAAAAGCGAGCCGCCCGAAAGAGCAGAACACACGACTTCTGGTATGTACCCCAGGTGTGACAGTGTCATATGAGATGACATCTTGCAGCACAAGTCTGATGCTGTCGTTATCTCCGCTTGCGAACGATGACAATTTTTTTTTGGCGTTCGCCTTTTTTTCTCTATTCACAAGGCGGTGTGAGTTGTACTATGTTTTTATTTTGCACCTATAGGCCCAGTGTATCCGACTTCGGCATGCATTTTATGTAAGGGTCTGCTTCCTCCTGCAATTTTTTAAGGGTTTGCTTTCCCGTGGTAACGGTCGGTGATGTGATGGGGAACGAACCCAGCACCTTCGGGTTGTGAACCGTGTCACTTAACCGCTAGTCCACGCCGTTCCCCTAATACCATTTGATTTGTCTGATTTTACCATAGACAAGAGTTGAATATCTGAAAAGCAAATGCAGCGAAACAACTAGCTATCATAACCATTAAGACGCTCAATCAATCACAATTGAGATAAAAACACCAATCAATGATCAACAGTATATTCATACCAGCTCTATGATATTCAAATATGGACTCTGACCTAGACACACAAACAATATGGAGATTAAACAAGTGAATGACATGATTGCATAAGCGGACAGTCACTAGAACAGACACGAGATGGACATACGAAAGAATAATTGAAATCCACAGACCTTGTCTAATACCAGCTTTAACATTTGCTAAACTGGCGCAGGGGCCTTATAAGCAGATTGGTTAGAACGTTTGAAAGGTCAGGGCAAACAGAACTGCACGCTCCAGTTTACTTAGTTGTAATCGTAACTGACCTTGTCACTAACACTTGATCTCATTCTACGATGGGACTACTTTTTGTCTATCATCCATATTACTCCGCTTACTCTCGGCGTCTCCCATGTGCTATTTGTGTTCGTTTTTGGATTAATTTCCCACCCTCCACTAAATATTTGATTACACTTCCAACGGTATTAGCCTCAAAATCGATACGAGCGTCTGGCATGGATGCCGTTTTTAGACCACTCGTTGCCGCACGTGTCCGAATAGAGTTGGCAAACAAAGTAGGCTAGTATATTAGCGGTAACGATTGCAAAGTCACGTGTTCTTGAATAGAGTAGAACAAATGTAACATGTAGCGGTAAGACATACATTTAGAACATATAAATGGCGATAGTTACTATATTTTAACACATCACTATATTTTTCTAAATATTTAACATTCTATTAATTTTTCTCAAAATTTGAAACCGGGTCTGTTTTTATTTGTATATTCATGGTAGTAAGTTATATCTAAAATATTAGTTTTTTTTCATTGTCCCACAATGGATGAATAGACAACTTACTGTCCTGGCATCCGGAACTTATGGGTTCAACAACTCGCCTGGGAAGAGTGAACATTTGCAAAGCGCGAATGACACTTGGAAGTTATGTCTCAAAGCGCGTCCACCTCCACCCCCCGCCCCTCCTTTCCTTGTCCGAAATACTTGCCCAACTGGGGACGTTTTGTGACGATTTGATTGCCCATATTGCATTGCTCTGTACAGTTTCCTTTTGTTATAATTGTATGTTATCACGTGCTAAAGATAACGTTAATTTATTGGCATTGCTTTCGCCAATGCCCTGAAACTTATGTCTGTGGTTAAAAGTGACATTTCATGAGGTAGGTAAATCTTTAACAAACAATAGTTGCTGTCGTCTGTACGTTCTGCTCAATGAATAATTCAGACCGAACATACATGTTGTCCCCAGGTAGGAAATATAGAACGCGAAGTCCCTTTACCTGTAGGGGTAACCCAAGTTTGAAACCCCAGCTATAATTATCTAATAAACCCAGTTGTCAAAGCCGACAGGTTTCTACGCTGAATTTTGCAGCGTTAGTTTCGAATATTTTCTATGTCGAGCCCAGGTTTTATGTTACGACTCGAGAGAAGTCAAACCCGCCAACATGTTGAATAGTTTCGAATTCATTCAACGTCTACTGCAGTGTTTCTCAAACGGTATGTCACCACGCTGATGTAAATATACCCCGACACTTTTGTAATATGCAACTTGTTTTTATTTTGATCAAATAAAACAAAACTAATCTTACATAACTTGAAAATTTAATTAGTAGAAGTTTTTCCCCACGAAAAGAGTCTCAAAGTGTATTTTGATTTCTTTTGTAAAGCAAAAGAAGAATTTATATATACTTGTACTTTATATTCTGGTCATTGGGTAGCATTATGAAACAAAAAATATTTAAGTGGGACGTGAACATAACGAGTTTGAGAATATCTAATCTGCTGTCTTTCAAACTAAGGATTGCGCAAGATATCTATAAATGTCCACAGACAAAAATGTTCCCACGCTCTCAAATGAGACAGAAAAATCACATACGATTAGTGGGTATTATATGTGTTTGTGGCATCTGTAAGCCTTTGTTAAAGTGCAGTCACAGTATACGCTTATATGATTTTATATATGCAATAATGTGTGCCCATGCGGATGCTATAATTCTTTAATGGGGAGGAAAGAATAGGTCTCAACACGCGATTGAGCATGCCTCAAAAGGCAACCAATGAGGATTATTCATGAAGTTGAAAATCTCATCACATATTTCAAAGTGGATTAAAAAAGCTTGACTGCAGAAACACATAACAGTTTTACCCAACATTTCCTGTAAATAGGTCAAATGCAGTGATAACACCATGTTCCATTTAGAACAAGGAATGATGGATTATGTTATATATGTGCAGTGTACATATATTTATTTCCAACTATCACACGCACACAAAAATAGATTTATATCCATGTGTGATGAGTGCGCAAGAAGAGTTTGTCTCTCCTATGTTAGGCTTTAACAGATATGAAACTGGATGTGGATATGGATTATATCTACAATGCATAAACTGACTTCTAGCATGACGCATCTTGTGTTGGTGTACAAAAAGTAAGGGAAGTGAATGAAGAGAATTCAGTAAAATTATAGAGAATAAATAAGGTTATAAAATCAGTTGGAGAAGGATGCATCTGAATTGAGATAGAGGATACATGTGAAGTAAGATATATTTACGTGCAGGAAGGAAAGACAATCAGTGCAACATGATTTATCGTATGCACCCAGGGGACGTCATGGGCAAGTGGTTAAGTGACACGGCTCACAACCCAAAGGTGCTGGGTTGGCTCCCCAATTGCAGCAAACCCTTAGAAAATGCAGGATGAAGCAGACCCTTACATAAAATGCATGCCGAAGTCGAATGCACTGGGCCGACAGGCGTAAAATAAAAACAGTGCAATGCACACTGCTTTAGGGAATAGAAAAATAACAAAATTTAAAAAAAATACATGCACCCAATAGAGTAAGAAGATCATATACATTGGTTGATTTATCGGTTGTTAGTAACTGAGGAGCACAAAGCTGAGCCGTTAGGAAATCTTCTACCCTTGAAGAACACATGTTCAGCCCCTAGGTAAGGCATAGGTTTTTTCAGCCGAGGGTGAAATGAAACCCCTGCAAACTGTATGTAAGGGCAAGCGACTATATTCTCCTAGCTCTACAAAAAGAATGCTTAAAAAAAATTTATTGTTCCACAACCAGTGAGCCGTGATACTCTGGTGGGCTGTGACACCACAGAGTGCAGCATATAGGTGGCTGTGACGTTACACAAATTTTGCACTTGAGCTAAGCGTTTCCCACTGCCTCTCTCTATTAGCCAGTTTGCTTCTAACAATACAACTGGAATCTCGTGTTTAGCATGATTAGAACTTCTTTACGTTTACGCGTAAAGTAATATATCGTACTCAAATATAAAAACTCAGTGCTATTGTACATTAAAATACAGTTAAGCATATATTTATTACTACTACACGATTTTTCATAATTATAGATACGTTTTTGCGGTGAGAATGTCAAGTGTAGTCAAACAACACACCTAGCACTGGTGATGCAAAAAGATGTGTAGACTGACTACAAGGACTTCATAGCATATAGCTTTATGTGGTGTGAGGATATTTAATTTCCTAAGCTATGTTATATAATTTGCATCTACGAGGGCATAGTAGCCAAGTAAGTTGACCTTTCAGTATTGATTATGATAAAACATTGTTGAAAATTTCATGCTGTTTAATGTATTGCTGAAATTAATTCAATTGTCTATTAAACGCTTAATGATACAATTATATAATTTGTCACATTAGGATGCATCATCTGATCTGATCTGATCTGATTTGGACCATAAGTTGTCTTTGTGTTGTGACTCTTAACTATTAGTCTTCTTTGCAGCCCATGCTATTCTCAACATTCTTCCGTAAAACCACATTTTCACTGTCTCCTGTGTTTGCCTGCTGATTGTCCATGATTTGCTAACTTATTGTCAATACTGGTTCTACATAGTACCCAAGAACTCTCTTCCTTCCAGTAATAGGGTTTTGTTGCATAAGTTCCCTTCATACTCTGGAATACTGATTTTTTCTGATCTATTCTGTTCTTTATTTCATAATATTAAAGCATTTAGATACATATAATCTTCATCTATACTATAATCCTATTGTTCATTGGTACATTCAAGTTTTGGGGGCTGTAACTAAAGCTAAACTTCACTTTTACTTTGCCAATCAGTAGTTCAAAAATTGTAGTTAATACATTTAGATTCCGGGAAGAAAAGAATATAATCACTTTAACATTCAAAGATAGTTATAACAAAGGCAGTTGAAGAAGGCTGTATTTTAGTATATAGTCAAAGAAATCCATTGGAACAACAAATTAAGCAAAGAATGGGATAGGATATGACTTTTTCTGCAGAAGGCATAGTCCAACATAGCCAGACAGGGTCTTACATAGAATCTTCAAGGGAAGAGAGAGTGAGGTAGATAAAAAAATACGCGGAGAAGAGAATGGGAGAAAGAACTAAAATTAAATGATTACACCTGGAGAGAGGCAGAAAGAGCGGCCAAGGACTATGTATGCTGGTCGGATGTTGTTAATGGCGTATGCACCAAGAGTAGCAACAGCTCTGATTGAGTTGATTGATTGATAGTCAAAGAAAAAAAACAAATTGACAGAAATCATGATAGCATGAGCACACAAAGTGTACTGGTGAAGTTTTATGTAAAGAACAAACTGTAATAGTGGCACTATGTTTTATAGGGAGTGAAGTGGAGTCAAAAAGATACGTTTATGTGTAATTTTCTATCAATTCCTCATCTGTACTATAATCTTCAACTAAATCCGGCCTTCTGCCATGGCTTTAAGTTTTGAGGTATCTTTGTCATACAAATCCTTTGGTTAGTCTATAGCAGACATTCTGGAGTCATTCCTTTGTCACTGCAATAGAATCACAAAGTCACGGCTGCAGTTAGTTCATTATGAAACCATGCAATGATCCACTTTGCATTGGTGGTTTCTGTAGCAGTTGGTAATTCAGGATAAGACTGCTGGCCCCTTATGCATCCTTCTTCTGTCACATACTTTCAGAAATTCTGAGGCAAATTAGTTATGAGTTTTTGGTATGTAGTCATTGTTATTGCTGATGTGTGTTATTGTTCTACAGATTTAAATTGATTTATTTGTCCTTGTTAAGTTAGACCACTTTCGCAGTTGATCTACTAGCTGGAAGCATGTACCAAAGCAGTGGGAGTATTGTTCTGCAATCATTGTCCATAAAGAAGCTGGATGCTTGGAGTGGGCTTATGTCCTTGCTTGGTTTCGTTTGTATGTAGTCTATCTGCAATTTGCCTTGCGTTATTCTGTTCATGTTAGTTCCTGCTATTGCTCAAACTGGTTATTATTATTTGTCCATGTTTATCAAACACATTAAGAACAAGATCTTCGTTGCTTTTACTTTATATTAATGTGTCACTGAAGTGTAGCCCCATCTCCAAATTACAATATGTGCATGGACATGCCAGATTGTTTTAACTAAATGACAGTATTTAGCTGTGATCAGTTGTTTTTTTGTCATAAATTAAGAGCTTCCTATTTTTACTTGACTAAAGCTTGTCTTTTAAAATACTGTTTGCTTAAATATTTGATTGAAAGATTGTTCATAGGGCTAACTTTATTGCACCTGGCCACCTCATATGTGCGTAGTCTCTATCATTGCTGAAATTGTTGACAACAGAGTTCGGACTCTGTAGCTCTTGTGACAGCTCAAAAAATTCTCCTTTGACTTTGTGTGGCACCCATTTACAGCTGGAAAAAGCAGTCATACCACAACAAATTCCCAGAAATGCCGGTCTGTCAAACTGAACATCATGCCATTTAAATCAGGTACTTTGGGATTGAACCAAGTTCATAACCCCTAGGCCAGAGATTATTCTAGAAATTTGAACACCAGTCATTAATGCCTATTTCCTCTTAAGTTATGTTAAACCACGTTGTCATTCTCTGCTGTCTGTTATGCAACGGTACGTTATATTATAACGAACAGACATCCCTGCAGGTCATCCTCATTGAGCAAATAGAGAAGTTTAGGGATACTGTTTGTTCATGTAGCTTGGTCATATACATTCTGCTTCATTCTCTTACAACATGGTATTGTTTAGTATATCTCAATGGTTCGTCTATCTATCTTAGCTTACTCTCTGTAATATCCAGTTATAATGGTTGTCATCAAGTTCTTTCTGACGAGGCTGTATTTAAAATTACCTATAAAGGGACAATAAAATTATTCACCAATGCTACATTATTGAAACCTATTAATTTTTGGTTAATCTTCTCCGTTCCTTGCTATATTGTCATTATTTTAAAAATATAAGATTTCAACCAAGACTTCTTAAATTTTCAGAGGGTCTAACCCCATCACAGCATCAGCATCGCAACGAAATTCACATCATAAATATAAAAGTTGTCCCATATTACAAGCACGGATGCAGTGTTTATTGGAGACTTTACTTTACTAGTTAAAAGCCTTTCATTTATTTTTAGTTGGATGGCCAGATTATTTTCTTGTCTCCCAATTTTTTATCTGTATATAATGAATAACAAGACCATGGAACAAATCCAAGTCGTTGCATTGCTCACATCAACAAGAATTCTTTTCTTATACTAGCTTACAACAATATCAAGTGTTATTCTTTATTATTCTAAGACTAATTTTTCTTTGTCGTCTGTCATGTTACGATTTATTTTCTGATTTGTAATTTCAGCCAGTGATTCCCAACGTTTTACAAGGTCTAAACCCAATCACGTCTTACGTATTTCATATTTACATGCATGGTTCCACTGCAACTTGTAAAATATAACTGTTCTACATTTGTTTAGCTGCATGTACATCGTATATTGAAATAATACACTACTGTGTATAAATTATATTCTTATGATAAATCTTTTTAAAACATCTGGTAAATCTCGTATCCTCAAAAATCAAGTCTCGCATCCCCCAGACGTTGAGTCTTGAATTTCCAATTGAAGTCTCTCACACCTTCTGATGTTTAGTTTTGAACCACCTCTCGAAGATGAATCTCGCATCCCCAAAAGTCAAGTTTCATACCTTCAGAAGTTGAAACTTGTACTTTCAGAAATAGAGTCTTGCATACCCAAACGTTGAATCTCATATGTTCAGAAGTCACATTTTGTATCACCAGAAGTTGAATCTCACACCTGCAGACATCATGTTTCACACCTCAAAGGTCGAGTCTTGTATGCTCAGAGGTAAAATCTCCCACTCTTGAAGATCATGTGTCCCAGGTTAAAAAGCACTGATAAGCTATACAATATATTACACTATTAATCAGATCTCTCTATCATTGTTCTTATGTTAAACTATAAACTCTATCAATCTTATTTGTATACAATTTTAGCCCTTTTGTGCTTTGTAGTAAATTTTATTTACAATTACAATCAATGAAAGGGAATTGTATAAAGTTTATAATTCTTCTTGCGAAGAACAGCCATAGAATACCTTTGGTTATATCAAAGTGTTATGAGTCTGTAGATGCAGCTTGAATGAGTTGACCGCAGATGGCAACTCATGACTGGCTGTTTGCATCAGGGTCAGTAACCCAAAACGGACAAAGATCCTATTCCACCTCCAAGTGGCGGCCCTGAAATCAGACTGAAATCATGCAGCCTGGCTAAAAGATAAGGGATCAAAGAGGGAATGTAAATCCAATCTCAAAATTGCATACTGAAATCAGATGTGTTGGGTCGAAAGGCGCAAATATCGCAGCCTTGCTGTGAACTATGACACGTCATAAACTTCCTTTTCAGGATGCCATAAAGAAAAAAAAATATGAAGATATCAGTGTTTCTGGCTGTACAAATTTTATCAGAATTCAGGTCATTGAGCAGAGCTGTAAAAACATTTACATTTGAAACATGTTGAACTCCTCACAAACTGTGCAGGGTTATTTTATCCCAAGATTTTTATCCCATGTACTAAAATAAGGATATAGGCATAACAATAAGAAGAAGAGAGACAGATAGAGAAATGGTGCAAAGTGTACCTACACACTATATGACTATGAGCTTGCAAAGCGTGTTGCTTTAGCACATGCGATTTTTTAGCAAATTTCTGTTTTTGACGCTACCAAAGGCAGTATTTCAGATATAATTTGTTGTAACTAATGAGGAAAAAAAAATCAAACACCACAAAAAAACAATGGGAAGCAAAGAGAAAGGGATATGGACATTGAAGATTACCCTAAGTTTGACGGTGGACATCAGAAAATATCTGATGGATCGAGGACTGGACTGCAAATAGGTAAAACGGAAGACAGCCGATAGGTTACCATGTCATTCTATCTGGATTACTGTTTGATCCCAGGATAGAAGCAGAGTTGATAATTGAGTAAACAGAGAAAGATTTTCTCTCACTATGCCAACAAAAGCACTCCTCAGAAATGGCCATAATTGCTATACATTTGTTTGCATGTTTGCCAAATGTAAAATATTTAAACATAACTCTTGCTTCAGTAAGTCAGTTTTAAATAAAAATTTAGGACTAAAACTGGCACTAGTAGTTGTTAAGTGTTATTAATGCTATTATTATTAATTATTTGTTGCAATTAATAAAATGGGAAAGAAAATATATGCAACTTCACACCACGGCAGGCGGTAAACATTCTCGGTTTATCATTTTTTTAACGTTATTTTCTACTGTTGTGTGAAGCACGTCTGATTAAACTCTTCTTTATAGTTACTGAGTTTTATTATATAGTGAATAAAATTTCTGAAAAAATGAATCTCTTACTGTGTTGTAACAGTCAACAGAGAATGTATAACATTGTAGTGTAGCAAATTGACCAGTTCAATAGCTTGTCCTCTTCTTAAAGTATAATTCTTGCATACACACAGTAATGTGTTAAAAGAAATGGCCAACATGTTTGTTTCAATTGTATATCTTTTATTGTGTCCTCTACAACATAGAAAAACTGCTTCCAAATGAAAATAATTTGTAAATAAATAGGATTTTACTTCAAAGAAAAAAAAGTTGACAATATGGAATACAACTCTTTCATTTAACTAGAAGCATATATGGTGTATATATATATATAGAGTTTTGAAAGATTAGAAATTAACCTTTGCGAGTGTCGTTTCTTGTATCTTCATGTGAACGATTTTTTATAGGTTAAAAGTTCGCATATGTTAAAAAAAGTGAAAGGGAAATTAAAAAACACGGTAGATATGAAAGCTCGTCAATATTGTATGTGGTTGTAGAAAAACATTGCCAATAACGATAGGCAAAGCAACGAAGTCAGATAGAGCTTACTTTACTGGAAGCCAATTCATGTTTTAATAAAAAATAAATTATGACTTCAAAATATGTAAAAACCGTTCACACTTAAAGCTGAGATACTATCAAAAGGACGAAAACAAATTTTGCAGAAAATGTCTCCACGGTAATCTGTATTTTATTGATGTATTCAACTGAGGGCCATTATAAAGCAATCTCAAACAATCAATTCTTTTGTTGTGGAGAAAATCAACTAGTCATATTTTTTATTAACTTATGTTTCGATTTAAAAAGAAACCAAGTTGCGCCGGCATGACTAACACTTAACTAATATAGCCCTATTAAAAAAACGCAATCTTCAGTTATGCTTCTCGTATAATTATTTTGATTAATAAAAGGTGAGATACACTGGCAGTCCCTGAATCACAAAAATCCAATGATTATTCGAAAACCTAACAAAGCGAAGAAAAAACCAGTAAGAACAGGTAGAAAGATATACTAGACTTGCTCTTTCAGTGTAAAATGAACAATTAAATTGGCCGTAGTGCTAAGAAAAATTATAAATTATCACAGACTCTAGAGGAGAAGTACTAAAACAGTAAATGATACAAACAGCATTTACAAATTCTAGAGCATTTAGCACAATTTTCACAGGGTAAAACAGCACACAATGATATCTACTCATTAAAATTTTGCGAAGCAATACTTACCAGGGAGCAGGGGTCCGCAATTCCGCGAAAACCTCATGTTGGTTAGTAGAAAGATGTAACTTGCCCGATTAGTAAACAGATGATGTTTAGGAATAAACGAAACACGTTAAAGAGTCAACCCGATGCCATCTATAGTTACCAACTGTGATCGTTTTAGCAGTGTTCCTGGACTGAACAAAAGTGATCTGCCGCTACTTTCCATTTGTGCAATGACTTAAAGATTAAAAGCGTTGATCTAGACATGACAAAACAATCATGGTGATAGGTAATAACATTCTTAAAAAAGAGTGGAATAATCACAACCTTATAAAAACAAATGTCGCAGGTGGAATCAAAATCTTTCACACCTGCATAAACAGGAAACTGTATTTAATGAACAAGAAAGACAAAGCAGTCTTTTCTTCCCACTATAGGAAACGTTTTCTGCTAAATTTTTAACAGATCTGCCGATATGATTTTTCGATACAAGAATGAACATTAATACGACCTCGATCAAATTTGTAAATGAAAGCAGATAGTATGACCAAGCAATGCAGCGTAACTATGGTAAACGAACACAGGTGGAGAACAGATATAACAGTAATTTGTGAAGATAAACATGAGCCGAGCACACCAGCACCCATGAGAAAAAAAAACAGTACTACTAGAGCATTAGCCAAAGTTCTAAAATATATTCTTCTAAAAGTACAGTAGGCAGCAGCAGTTGTTTTGAAAAAGACAGCACATTATGTAACTAAAATTGTAGGTGACAGTAAACTGATCTTCTGAAACAATGTCATGTAAATCAGAAACATTTTATTGCTAAAAAATGAAATCTTCTGTTTACAATGAAGCTTCTCTTTAAAAAAAAATGACAACAAACACACAAACACAACACAAACTAGTGTAGAAATTTTTAACAGATTTCAACATATCGAAAGTTGTTTAAAACATTTAATGCCTAACAGAGGAACCATGATTCACAGAAGTAGTGGTAGTTTCACAAGAACAGAATATTTTTTAGAATTGCGTAAAACTAGAGATTTTGATAAACTATGGAAGGCCGGAGGCTCAAGGTAGGACTGGCGTGCCATACTAACTGGATTGCTGGATGGCCTCCTTCAGAGATGCTGCTCCCTTGCCTTGTGTACCAATGGCTTGCTCCACAAGCGATCTCAGGCCGACCCTAAAGTAAGTGAAATAAAAGGAATTTAATAAAAATAGAAAGTGACAAAAAAAAAATGTAAATGAACAAACACACAGAGAAATAAAATAAATATAGAAATTAATGCAAAATGATCGAGTACAAACAGATAAGCAGGGGAGGAAGACTAACGTCTGGTCAGGCAAAATATACTTATCAGACATGTTAGTCAGGGTAAGGCAAAACATACTGGCCAAGACCCTCAGCTCGGCTTCATATTAGCCCTCCCTGGAAACGGGCTGTTTTCATGAGGTGAGAAATCGAAGTGATCCCTGTAGTAGTGAGTGACACACAGATGAAGCCAAGCATAGCACAACTGCCTGGAGGACCCCGGTCCACTTTCATCAGCATGATCGGGGTGTGTGGAAAGCTACTACAACTCGCCACTAAATGTCCTTTTTAGTGTGCACAAAAGAGTAAACCTACTCATTGGGGGCATTTGCAAACAACAACAACACGTAACTACAGAGAGAAACATGGACAGCTCTAAACTGTCATAAATTATGGCTGACAATTTAGACTGGGATTAGACCAAAAAGAAGGAAGCAGATAGAACAGTCTTGCGATTTCTCTGGAAAACCTCTACACCCCAAGGTAGAAAAGGAACAGTTTAGTAAGTAACAGAAGGCGTTTCGAGGGGACGGTGTGGGCTAGTGGATAAGTGACATGGCTCACAATCCGAAGGTGCTGGGTTTGATCCCCATCTCAGCACCGGAAGTTACCCAGGGGAAGCAAACCCTTAGAAAATGCAGGAGGAAGCATACCCTTACATAAAATGCATGCTGAAGTCGGATGCATTTGGCCGACAGGCATAAAATAAAAACCACAGTGCAACGCACACCGCCTTAAGGGAATATAAGAAAATAGGCGATCGGGAAAAAAAAAAAAAAAAAAAAAAAGGGGCATTTCTATGACCATGCAACTAGTCAGTGAAACAAAAACAATGACCCATGAAACTAAAAACAAAGACCTACATACTGGTACAAAAACACAATTACATATTTCTCCAAAGAACAAAAAATAAAGTTGCTTAAGGAAGAACTTACAATTTAATAAGATCTCTAAACTGATAATAAACTGGTTGTAAACAGACTCTGTAGAGTCTTCTAAACCAGTATAAAAAAGTAAAGTAAAGTAACCCATAGCATTACTGCCGTAGGGGTGTGAGGTGTTAGCGATCTCACATTTTAAAGGCTCGGCTATATGAGGGCGGTAGCCATCTCCTCTCTCTCGCCACTTTTACTACCTGGACTGAACCGGTACCCATTTAAGGCTGGGTCAACCCGGGAGCCGTTGCGGTCTGAAAAAAACATTTCCGCCTCAACTTGGGAATGAACCCAGGACCACTCAGATGCGAAGCCAGCGTGCTAACCACTGTGCTATGCGGCTCCCTCATAACCCTCATAAACCAGTATAAAATGTTAATTTACATGTTACTAACACATGCTGTAACTATGATGCTCTGATACTTAACTCACAATCAAGGAAGAGTAACATATGATTAAAAAAAAGGCAAAGATAAAAAATAGCGTTAATTTTAAGTGGCTCAGAAAACACACAGGGTGTGATATTACAAAAATATCATATTTCTTATAAAAAAAAAAAGATCAAGCAACAATATCCAGATTGTCAACTGGCCCCTATAGACTGAAATATCTGTTCAATTAATTAGAAAAGGACACGATATATGTCCACGAAGGAAGGAAAACGAGTTGATCATGTTCTCTAAGTATGTATGCTCCAGGAGATGAGCAGAGTGACAAACAGATTGAGTGATAAACAGAATGGTAATAAGAGAGCAACATAGACATAATAGGTGTTTTGGGTTAAGATACCCACTTACAGATGTCAAAAGCGAGAAGAGTTTTCATTGCTCTAGAGAAATTATGGACATTTTAAAAATATTAAGTCTGTCACAAGTTGAGAACCTTCTACTTCAGTGTAAAGTCCATTCTGTTGTAGGGCTCTAAAGTATAGTGAACAATTAAAAAACAACAACGAAATTACAGTACACCCTTTCATAAATAAATGCATGCACAAAATTGAAGGATTGAGTTTCAGTCAAGCATCTGGCCCAACCGGTCGCTTAGACAGACTGGGTCTACTATCAGAAACAGATGAGTTGACCATTTTTTCTTATATGTTGATTTGTTAGTTCAGTATTGTTGTCCCTGATGAAGGCCTATTGGTCGTAACGTAGGTTTTGTTTGTGTTCTCGTCTCGGTGCGGTATCTGACCATACCCATTTTTAATTTTGATTAAACTCAACCGTAATCAACTTTTACAAGTTTTTTTTCATGTTTTTTTCCCATTATGACAAAGTCACTAATGTGGAGGGGCCAAAAATATAACACAGTGAGTGAGCTGACAGCAGCAAGTGACTCATAGCTGGCTGCTTGCATCAGGGTCAGTGACTCATAGCTGGCAACATCAGAGTCAGTGACTCATAGCTGGCAACATCAGAGTCAGTGACTCATAGCTGGCTGCTTGCATCTTGGCTGACCAAGACTCTATTTGATCTCCAAGCAGCAACCCTGGAAACATGCTGTGCTAGTGTAGTCTGATGAAAGCCAGCGGAAATCAGATGTCAGGTTGACAGGCGCTGATATCGCAGCCTTGCTGTAAAATATGAGACAGTGTCAATACCTTACACAAGAACATATAATAGCATTTCCCCATCATGAAGAGAAAGAACTTGATTAGAGCTAAATAAAGTTACCAGGAAAACCCACTGACCTGGATTCTTCACCCTCCAGCAACTTCTTGTAGCATGCAATCTCCAGCTCCAATGACATCTTGGCATCAATCAAGATGTTCAACTGATCGATGACAGATGTCAGCTCGTTGTGAAGGTCATTAACATCATGGCTGTATTTCAGCTTCTGTTCTTCCAGCTCTCTTTCAAGCTCAATCAGCTGACGAGCATGTTCATCACGTTCAGCTTGCAGGGCAGCGAGCTGAAAATAAACATGACATTATTTGAACATTTTACATTAACATGACATTATATGAACATTTTACATAAACATGTCATTATATGAACATTTTACATTACCATGCCATTGTATGAACATTTTACATTAACATGACATTATATGAACATTTTACATTAAGTTAATGTTAATGATTAACAAATAACTGGTATCTCTCTCTGATTAAAAGAATATTTCTTAATATCTAATCTGGACCTTTCTTTAATTAATTTGAAGCTGTACGATGTTGTTCTTGTAGCCAGCTGTACTTTGAAAAACGTGCTATAGTCTAATGATTGAGAACTGCTCTGTCTCTGCCCACAACTTAAACAAATTTCAAAGATGACTTAAAGACCTTATGTGAGACTGTGGTTGAATGTAACACTCATTGAAAAAGCTAGCTCCAGCTTTGTCTAATGTACGTGAAAGTTTGCATGAACAAGGAACAGTAATTAATGTACTTCAAAAAAAGGGACCAAAAGTTAGGTTAGTTCAGCTCAAGTGCCATCTCCACATCGAAGTTCAACTGCAATGGATCTCCAGTGCACTCAATCTCTTACCATGATGGTGCAATCTGACAGGCTTTTCCCACTCCATCACCTGATGTTATTCGCCCACTTATAACGATATCTGCCTCTTGGACGACTGCCTTCCACCCTACCCTCTAGTATGGTCTCCAACAGGAAGGTATTTCCTATTATATGGTCAAAATATCTTAACAGTTCAAAACTGATTTTGGTAATAAATTTTCTTTTCACCCCCAACTTTTTCAACATCTCACATTTATTTTCTTCACTTTCCAAGAAATACGACCCTATCTTCTATATACCCACATTTCGAAAGCTTTGAGAGCGTATAAAAGTTTCAATTTAGAACCACAAGCAACCATATATTGTACAGATGTACATGTTACTTACTTTGGCAGCCAGCTCAGCATAAGAAGCGTTTCTCTCCACCAGCTGGCTCTTGAGCTTTTTGCACTCATCTTGGGAGTGTTGCAGCTGCATGCCATCCTTGACGTTTCCTGAGCGCAGGGAGTTGATCTGCAGAGGGTCAAAGCTCAGAGTTGAAAGTACAAAATGTCTTTCTGCAATTAAGTGTACATGACATATCAAACTAATTAATGTGTTTTTATTTTTTGAGAAATGAAGGCAGAGAGGGGGGGGGGGGGGGAGGAGGAGGAGGAGATGTTGGGATTATGTTCCTCACATTCTCCAAATCGTACCCCTCTCTCTCACCTCAATTTTGTTTTTAGCACACCAATCTAGCAATGATAATATTATTTTGAAATGGCTTGGCTTGTCTTCGTTCATTCTCAATCTCCCGCTACCATGCCCTGAAAGGGTTTAAGTAGCAGAATGTAGTCCAGAGAATGGAATGCGTTGTGTCGAAGTTTACAGCTTGACTGCGATATTTCCACCTTTTGGTCCAACACATTCCACTTCAGCAAGCATTTTTTGAGTACCGGGTTAGCATTCCCTCTTCGATCCCTTCTCCTTAGCCAGTCTGCCCTTCTGCAGCCTGTTATCCAGGATCACCGTGTGGAGGTGTAGAAGGGTCTTGGCAGCTCTGGTTCGCTGGCCCTGACGCTAGCAGTCCACTATGAGTCGCTGACCACTGCAGCTCATGTGCTGCTCAGCATCTTGATCCCTTATTTTGAAATAACGCATTACCCTTTTTCTGCGATCTCCTCATACTGATGAAGGTATGAAAAGTTATATGTCACTAGTGAAACAAAAAAGGAAAGATCCCATCATGCCACGCAGCATATAGGAAATATGGTGTTAAGACCATATTATTTTGTGACCCACAGCACATAGTGGATGATGTGGTCAGCATTACGCCGGCCAGCCTTTACTTCCCACATTTTTCCTGGCAGAGGGCTATTAATTCTAGTCTTGTGTTGAAACTCACCTGAGCAGAGTATTTGGCCTCGCAGTCTTGCTGAATGATGTCAATCTTCTCATCATAAGCACTCTGGATTTCACGGAGACACTTGGTCATCTCAGACTTCCAGAAGTCAGCGTAGTCCATGCCCTTGATCTGTATTGGTTCAGGCTTCATGAGTTCAAGCTGTAAAATAGTGGGAAACAATGTATTTAGATGTGATGAATGTACATTTGGTGAAAGGTAGTTAGTTATCTGAGTTGTGTTTAGGTAGGAAAGAACAAGTCCACTTTATCTTAGAAAAACATTGTTACAGACACCAAGAAGGAAGTGTGTCCAGAAGCTGTTTGATAAACTTCCTGTAAGGCATGCAGTTGGACGTTTTCAATCTTTAATTAAAACCTTTTTTAGCTCCCTGTGGAGTATTGGTGTTCAACAAATACATGCCAAGTCATGAGGTGTTTACCTGTAATCTGTTGAGGGACGGAGACTAATCAGGGCCAAATGAAAGATACTGATGAAGATTCTCACTTCACATGCCTGTTCAGGCTGTGTCACAGCAGTCTGACCAACAAGGTGGGGATGATTGACATTATAATAATCTTCTTCTTTGTTGTTTGTTCTCAGACTCCCGCTACCAAGCCCTGAAAAGGGCTTTGCAAGTAGCAGAATGTTGTCCGGAGAACGGAATGTGCTGTGTTGTAGTTTACAGCTTGACTGCGATATTTGCACCTTTCAGTCCTACACATCCACTTTAGCAGATATTTTTGGGTACTGGGTTAGCTTTTCCATGTCGATCTCTTCTCCTTAGCCAGTCTGCTCTGTTGCAGCCTGTTATCCAGGATCACCGTGTAGAGGTTTAGAAGGGACTTGGCAGCTCTGCTTTGCTGGCCCTGACGCTAGCAGTCAGCTATGGGTCACTGGCCACTGCAGCTCATGCACTGCTCAGCATCTTGGTCCCACATTATACTCTCATATTGGTGAGCTTATTGTGGAGCCTTGCATTGCACTACAGCCATGAAGACCAAAGTGCGTCTTTGGATGTAAGAAGAGCCACTGTAACCCGCTACCAAAGAAACATTGTCAAATTTGAACTCCACACAGCATGAGTAGCTTCGAACAACAACAACATATCTGTTCAACATATTTCTACAGGATGGATTAGCCAGCTCCATGCCCAACTCTCCTTAGTCTTCTGTTATTGCATGCCTGGTATATTACAGTGTTTCTATTCTTTGCTCCCCTTTCCACAGGTGCAAGTCAGGTATTCATTTACAGATGGGTATACTGTCTCATGTTTAGACTGGAACCCAAACCTGGTCCTTTTTCAGATAGAGACAAGTGCATTCATCACTCTGCCACTCAGACACTTGTCTCATCTTTACACTTATGTTGGCCTGAGATGTCAATTTCTTTTGAACACTTTTAAAAGTCCTTGTCAACATGTTAGAAGTCCCTACTTCTCTCGAGAGCCTCGTTGTCCAGCTCTTCAAGGTGACCTGGGATTTTCTATTTCTTTTGGCGTTCACCTTTATTCTCTAATTCCTAAAGGCGGTGTGCGTTGCACTATGTTTTTATTTTGCGCCTGTCGACCCAGTGCATCCTACTTCAGCATGCATTTTATGTAAAGATCTACTTCCTCCTGACTTTTTCTAAGAGTTTGCTTCCCAGAGGTAACGGCAGGTGCTGTGATGGGGAGAGAACGCAGTACCTCGGATTGTGAGGCGTGTCACCCACTAGCCCAGACCATCCCCGGTGACCTGGGATGACTTCATGGCTACTGTAGCCGCCTTGTGACATGAAGCACTCTTCAACTATGTTAGCAAATCTGTAATTCTCTGCTTCCCTCCATCATGCTGAGCACATGCAGCAAGTTTTTTGTCTGTGGTCAAGATGCTTACCTGGTCAAGCAGATCCTTGTAGAATTCGGCTTCCTCAGACTTTGTCTGGGCCAAGCAGTCAGCCTCGATGTGGGCAGCTGTCTCGGTGTCCAGATCCTGTGGACGAAGAGATGGGGCAAATGAGAAATGAGCATACAGGTCTGACGTGGTTAGTTACTAACAGCATTTGTGATGTCGCATGTTACCATTGTTGTCATTAAAAACAATATTACACCATCATTATCATCTTTATAACCATTAGAACCTCCATAATCATCAATATCATCGTTATCATCATCATCTTCATAGTTATAAATACCACCCTCACCATCATGATGATGATCATCATAATCATCACCATCACAATTATCATCTTCATTGTCATAATCATACACATCATCTCGATTACCATCATCATCAACACCACCATCACGACAACCAACACCACCATCACGACAACCATCACCAACACCTTCATCACGACAACCATCACCAACACCACCATCACGACAACCATCACCAACACCACCATCACGACAACCATCACCAACACCACCATCACGACAACCATCACCAACACTACCATCACGACAACCATCACCAACACTACCATCATAATGATCATCACCAACACCACCATCACGACAACCATCACCAACACTACCATCATAATGATCATCACCAACACCACCATCACGACAACCATCACCAACACCTCCATCATAATGATCATCACCATTATCATCATTCCTACCATCACCATCATCCTCACCACTAACATCATTACAAACATTTATCAATACCATTAACATCATCACCTTACTACAATCCCCACACCCACGGTCTTTACCACTATTGACCTCCCCACACACAACCCAACAACCAGACACCCCCCCCCCCTCCGCCCCCCTCCTCTACTACTACCAACATACAACAAAAAACACTAACCGTGCGAAGACGTCTGTTGTGCTCCTGGATCTTTTCCAAGAGTTCTCTGATCTTGGCGTTCTCATCCTCAAGAGATCCAACTCTCAACCTAAGAGTGTGGAGTTCTCCCTCGTACTCGCCGATCTGGTTTCCAAGGGATTCGATCTTCTTTCTGTAATCCTTGGACTGGTTCTCGTAGGTCACGATCCTGCGGAAAGTAAAAATAACATTACATTAATTTGGTACCGGAATCCTGGTTTACAATCAGGCAGGTCAGTGCGTGATGCCATTTAACCAAATAAATCATAGTCCTAATAAGATACGGTCCTGTATTTTCCCTAATGTGCCTTTCAGACTTTAATTTGGCGATTAGTAGTAAGTTTGTGGGTAGTTTCCTTGCTACGGGTTACTAGGTCATCGGAAGGTGAAGCTCTGGGGTGTCCAGCATGACACTTAGCCTTCCCAGCAATAGAGGGCCTGAAATCCGACTTTGCCATTGCAGGTAACAGTTAATGTGTCATGCAACATCGTACTACTGAGACTTTCAACCAACATTTATTTATTATTAATTTTGGTTTATTTGTATGTTGTTTGCTCTCTGTATTGTAATGGTGGAGGCACACCTCTTTCTTCCCCAGGCCGCAGTCTTTTAGGTGATATCAGTACATATTAACCAGTGATTGGATGCATGTGTTTGTGTATGTACCTATGCTAGTTAGGGCGCTCTCAGAGTTAAACCCAACCGAAATGCAATGGATAGGCCTCAGACTGAGGGCGCGTATGAAAGTTGTGTAAGAGTCATTGTTGGACAGAGTTAAATGAAAAAGAGTGGGAGGTAAGAAGAGAGAAGTATGTATTTTTTTAACTTTTAATAAAGTAACAATATAAGTGCATGAAGAACATTAAATTATTAGCTATAGATGAATGTAGCCCGCGTTAACTTAATGACATGGCTAAAGGCCCCAATGTCAAAGACAAAGTCGACAGTCCCTGACCGTAAAGGTCGCGAGGCTCTGGTGACGATTTATTTGAATGAGTTGTTTCCCTTACTTAGATCTAAACGTAAACGACGCCTTTTAACAGGTTATTTCCCTTCGAACGTCCAAACTAGAACTATTTAATAGTTATCTATCTTGCATTTCTAATATCTACAAAATGCTTCTATTCTTTCAAACCCAGTTCGATATCGGCAAGAGGTTCAGAGTGAAGTGTTAGAGAACCATCTACATCCTACATCAGACTTTCTGTGTCTAGGCTAACTGTAATAATAAGGTTGATGCGTTCAAAAACAGCGGAAACGAGCAATGAGTTGAGCTAAAGCAACGTATCAAACACAGGAAACAGCTGTAATGGGAGGTAATTTGATAACATAAAAAATGAGATGGAGTGGTCACATGGACTCAAGAGTGCGCATGAGATAATGCTGGTCTGGCAGAAATGCAACATGGCGGTAATATTAAAGGTCCCTAGTGACCTCCATTATTCATAATATTCGACCTTCCATTTACTGCCGTTTTGTTTTTTATATCTGTAATTTATTTGTGTTTGTATGTGTCGTTTGAATGACTGCAGTGTATTGTTTTTTTCTTTAGTTTAGTCTCTTCTCGTATTTACCTCCCATTAGTCTGTCAGTATGTTCAGACCACTGTTGTTATTTTCTATATGGGATGGGGGAGGGGGGGGGGGGACTAAATAGATAGGTTCTTGCATAAGTCGTATGCATTGTGCCGTCATATGCGAAACACAGTAAACAACACTCGTCCTTAGTACTCAAGACGAACGAAAAAATAAAATATATAAATAAAAAGTAATCAATATCAGCCTGTCTCAACCTTTTTGTCATAGGCGTATCTTCAAAAATAATGTTTAGGGCACATGACGCAGCCACATACAATTTAATATATCTACAACTCACTAAATATTCGCGTGATCAGTAATAATTGCGAATTCTCTTTTGATTGTATACATTTAGTGATACTGACACCACTACAGCACAATAACTGCTTTGTCCAGACTTCCTCGAAGGAGGCCAACTGCATTGGTGCTTCTATGCTTCTCAAGGCGCTAAAAGAGTACAATAACAAAAAAAAACAGACAATAACTGCTTTGTCCAGACCTCCTCCAAGTAGTCCAACTGCAGTTGTGCTTCTATGCTTCTGAAGGAGCTAAAATAGTACAAAAAGAACCAACAACACAATAACTGCTTTGTCCAGACTTCCTTATAAGAGGCCAATTGTACTAATACTTCTGAAGGAACTAAAAGAATACAATAGGAACCAAATGCAAAATAACTACTTTGTCCAGGCTTCCTTCAAGGTGACCAACTGTAGATACGGTTTTATGTATCGCAAAGTAGGCAATACAAGGATACATACACTATATAATATATCTACGGTTATGTGGCTAAAATGATCGATTGTTCTCAGTTAGTTTGCATTTATTACGCTAGCTCGGCTGGGCTATGTCAGATGCCTAGAGCTATAAATATCTGTTTGACATCACACAGGTAAGAGCAATCGATAACTAGGCATCTATAATGTAAACATTTAAAATTGGAACCTGTTTTGTCTTTATTACGCGACATTGTAATTTCTTCTTCGTTCGCTCTCAATCTTCCGCTACCAAGCACCGAAAAGGGTTTTGTAAGTATTAGGATGTAGTCCGTTCTCTTGACTGCTTCCTATTACTGGGGACGATGAGACTGACGTCTGGTCAGGTAAAACACACTGATCAGACAATGTTAGCCAGAGTCATGAGAAATATACTGGCCAAGACCCTCACCTGACCTTCACGTTGGCTGTCCTGGAAACGGGCTGTTGTCGAGGACAACAATCTGGCTAACAAGGTGAGGTTCGATTTGATCCCCGTAGTAGTGAGCGACACGCAGACGAAGCCTAGCATTGCACAACCGCATGGAGGATTTCTGTCCACTTCATCAGCACGCTAGGGATGTCAGGAAAGCTTCTAAATTCTGCCACAAGTTCCGTCCTTTTCAGGGCGCACAAAAGAGTTACCAATTTGTTGTGGTCATTAGCAAACAACCAACCAATCAACCAACCAACCAACCAACCATCCTACTACTTACAAAGCCCTTTTTAGGGCTTGTTAGCTGGAGATTGAGAACGAAGAAGAAGTAGTATATTGATAGTCAATGAACATATAAAATACACAACATATTTTAAAAGTTATCTTGCATTTGACTATGTTGAGTGTTGGTAAACTGTCCGATGAATGTTCAGGGTTGGTTGTGTAATCAGCTTGCTTACAGTAAAAGATATTGTTGAATTTTCAAGAGGTGGATGACACATTTTTCAAAATAAAAATGGGGCCGAAGCTTGAATAGATTGTCAGAGCTCAATTTGTAAAGGAAAATGTTTAATATCCTAGCAACGAGAGCGCAGCGGGAAATAACCAATGGTGAGACGAGACAACTAACCAATCATGTGCTGAGATATTTAATGAATCCATGGGTAGAGCCCAACATGTTTGGGCATGTTTGTGTGCAGGATAATCTGATGAAAGGTCGGTAGGCTAGAGCGCTTGTATCGCATTACAAGAGGACGTGGTTTGTCTGTTAATATTGATTGGCTGACATTGTTCTTTGTGATTTAGGACTACAACAGATTCATACATCCAGCAACTCGTTCTTTCACTTTTCGTCCCAATGTGAAGCATAGGGGTACCACTGGATTGGGCCTCGTTTGAAGGAAGCATGTTTGCAGATATTTGCAGTTATTCACCTTTTCACTGCAACGCGAAGCATGAATTTGAACTGCATCTGGGTTCCTAACAGGAAGCCCGTAGTCGAGTTTTTGCGTTGGCATTGTATTGTTTTACTTGATGTGATCTCCCCACGCATAACTCTCTTTAGTCGGCTTTTGCGACTCGCTTGGGAGGTGACAGGGGCTATATTCTTTTAGTAGATGCTCTCCACTTATTCATAATTTGGACCGTCTTCTTGGGTTTCTCTTATGAGATCTCCGCTGCTCTGGCATTCTCTGCTACTGTTCTTTGTCATGTCCTCTTTGGCATCCCAACTAATCTCTGGCCTTGTGTGCTCCAATTAAGTGCATATCTAGCTAGACTTCACTCTGAGGACCGCGCCCCTACGAACAAAATGCTCATACTAGTTGCATTTCCTTCCCTAATAAGCCAAGTATCAATTTACAGCTGGGTCGATTGGGGCGTGCTTGTAATGAGTGTTGACTGTAATGATTGTCGTGAAAATCGAGTGCTTTACCCACTACACTGCTTTAAATGCTCTTGCTAACGTAGTTTGTTGGTACATCGAGGCAAGGCTAACCAGGTACCCAGAAATAGTATGCTGAAGCCGCATGTGTTGAACCGAAAAGTGCAAATATCGCAGTCAAGCTGTAAACTACGACACAACGCATTCCGTTCTCTGGACTACATTCTGCTACTTGCAGATCCCTTTTCAGGGTTTAGTAGCGGGAGTTTGAGAACGAAAGACGAAGAAGAAGAAGACGAATGCTGGACTATCTAGCATGCCCTACCGTATCCAAGTTGACAGACCCCTAAAACATATGTCCATGAATCCGCAAATCCCATGTTAGGAATCCTTGCTGTAGTTTAACTAAACTAAAATAAGCTGTAGCTACATCCACGAGCCAACCGATCATTTCTCATTAGTTGTTACTATATTTGGGATAATGCAGGAACGAACGGCACAGTACCGACGTACACCGAGTCTAAAACAGTTGTGCCCCAGGCTCTTATGTCAGTCACCACACGCTGTCTAGCTATATTTTTTTTCTGTATATTTCAACAAAAATATTTGAGATTTTTAAATGTAACATTTTGAGATAGTTCTACTGTACGCGTCCAATCGTCATGTACCGTTTTCTGTATTGCTTGTCATACATCATTTCTCAGTTAGGTAACTTGATCAATCTTTCTTTCTGTTTGTTATGTCATTCAGTCTGTCTTGTCTATTATTTTGCTTTTACTGAAAGGCAAACACGGTACCAAAAAAAAAAACAAAAAAAAAAAACGAGCCAACTGAAATCGAATGTATTTAAACCGACAGGCGCAGATATTGCAGCCTCGCTGTAAACCACGACACACCTTCCTTTTCAGGACTGTCATATTACTTCATATTCTGTCATTTTCCTTCGTTTATCTTTGGTCCCTTCTTTAGTTAAAGCCACGATTTCGAGTTAATCTGTATCCATGTTCTTCCAGTTGCTGTTTATGTAGCAAATAGTTGTACCTAATGAGGCTGCTAGACCCATCCATACCCCTCTTTAATTGTCTTTTACAATGTGTTTCGAAGGAACAATCGCTCTATTCTTTCGACCCCTCCTATTCTCTTTACATGTTTGAACTTTTCGTCCTTGACAGTCGGAAATAGATTTTCTCCCCTGACTTTGTTCTGTTCTTCAGAAATAAACAAAACGCATTCCAATGTTACACATTTCCCTCTACGATTTTTATTTCCCAGACACACGTCTGCCAAAATAGCCACTTTCCTGGCCAACAAGACGTCTCTAGATATTGAATCAGGTCCTCCACGCCCGCCTCGCCCCGCCCCCTCCCCCTCGCGCCCCAATCGATATGCCAGGAAGCCCAAATACCAGATAACCAATTTCCTTTACTCGGGTTTCGCTGTTTATCTGGCCCTCTTTCTTTCTGTCTCTCCTTATGCGTCTTACATTGTTGACCAATGTTTGGTCATAGCAGCCATGTGAATCCTAGGACCTCTTACTAAAGAAGAAATACTGGGACTACTACACTTTTAGGTTTGTCCCATAGTAGTTGCACTACAGCCGGGGAATTAAGCTGTAAGAGACTTCAGTATACTCAGTCAAGGTTTGTCCCATAGTAGTTGCACTACAGTCGGGGGATTAAGCTGTAAGAGATTTCAGTATACTCAGTCAAGGTTTGTCCCATAGTTGTTACACTACAGCCGGGGAATTAAGCTGTAAGAGACTTCAGTATACTCAGTCAAGGTTTGTCCCATAGTTGTTACACTACAGCCGGGGGATTAAGCTGTAAGAGACTTCAGTATACTCAGTCAAGGTTTGTCCCATAGTAGTTGCACTACAGTCGGGGGATTAAGCTGTAAGAGATTTCAGTATACTCAGTCAAGGTTTGTCCCATAGTTGTTACACTACAGCCGGGGAATTAAGCTGTAAGAGACTTCAGTATACTCAGTCAAGGTTTGTCCCATAGTTGTTACACTACAACCGGGGGATTAAGCTGTAAGAGACTTCAGTATACTCAGTCAAGGTTTGTCCCATAGTTGTTACACTACAACCGGGGGATTAAGCTGTAAGAGACTTCAGTATACTCAGTCAAGGTTTGTCCCATAGTAGTTACACTACAGCCAGGGAATTAGCTGTAAGAGACTTCAGTATAGTCAGTCAAGGTTTGTCCCATAGTTGTTACACTACAGCCGGGGAATTAAGCTGTAAAAGACTTCAGTATACTCAGTCAAGGTTTGTCCCATAGTTGTTACACTACAGCCAGGGAATTAAGCTGTAAGAGACTTCAGTATACTCAGTCAAGGTTTGTCCTATAGTTGTTACACTACAGTCAGTGAATTAAGCTGTAAGAGACTTCAGTATACTCAGTCAAGGTTTTTCCCATAGTAGTTACACTACAACCAGGGAATTAAGCTGTAAGAAACTTTAGAATTCGAACACATAGTTTGTATGAGTTCGAGTGGCCATTTGCTTTTCTCATTGTCTTTTACTTTCCTCGACCCATTGCAGGTTCCTATTTACAGCTGGGTCGACTATAGCGCGACGGTCGTGTGAGTTGAACCCCGTACTGTTGTCGTATAAAGCTACAGTGCCATGTTTGTTTTGAAAAAGCCCACAAAGGTATGTTGTGTATTGAGCTGGCAAACTCATAATTTAAAACGGAATACTACAGAAACGACAGATACAGAAACATATATACTCTCGTTGGCACAGGCTTTCAGCAAGGAGACAAAATACGGGTGTATCATCGTGCTTCTACTGGAGCGTTAAAGTAAAGATGATAATTATTTCCACAATAAAGTTATCACAGTGACAACATAGCGGCTTGAATGATCAACAAAGAAAAAAAAAGAATAATTATGTCGATTCGTTAAAATGTTTAAATAACTTCACATTTTCACTTTACGTCAACTTGTGCCGTTAAGAGCTGCATGGAGCTAAAGTCCAACTCCCCACATCTAAAACATAGGAGGTGGAAACAGGAAGAGCTGAAGGATTACCCTGAAAAGTCTCTGTCGAATGGTGCCTTGATACCTATGTGATTGGTTAAACTGCCCGACAAGCAGTACGCCATTGCAGGATGTTAGCTCTTTCGTTGCCCCGAACCCCAGAACGACCAGAAAAATATATCCGCACCAGCACCTGCAGATTTGAAGCCTATAGATCAGCCTTCCACACATGCCTTAGTCAGCCCTACTGTACTTTCCGAAGTAAGTAATAGAAGTTGATACAGTGCCTGAAAGAGGTCTCAAATGAGATAGCCAGCTCAGAGATACAGTCACTGCTTCCTTCTCCATTGTCATACAGCGTGTTGTTTTTCTGAATATACGAGTGAAGTAACTACTGCTAAGTGTAATACCTTAGCTATCTTACTCATTTTCCCATCCATATGTCTTTTAAGGCTGTGGGCAATAGAAGTGGTCCATGTTAGACCAAGTGTGTTGATGTATGCCCGTGTTGTCGTAGGATATTATATATCCATATATATATATATATATATATATATATATATATATATATATATATATATATATATATATATATATGCACACACACACACATATTCGAATATGTAATTGAAATATGGCGTAGCAGCTGTGTCTTTGCTGTTTGATAAGTACGGTTATGGTTTGATGATCTACGGTTAGTTTATTATAACATCGTATTGACGTGCATCGCATGTTTTTTAAGGGCTTCTTCTTCTCCCCTGAAAAATGTATTACTTATCTCCCCCAAATAACGTGATGCCGGTTCGTTTTTCAGAGGAGATTTGGTGGCATAGGGGCTAAGGGCTTGGTTTACTATTCCAACGTACCAGATTCAAATCTAGTTGGGCTCAGTTTGATAAACTGGGCATAACGTGAGTTTCTCCATGATGTGACCACATATTCCTAATATTGTTGATAGGTATCACACAATATAAAGATACATACATACATGCAAAGAGAGAGAGAAAGAGAGAGAGAGAGAGAGAGAGAGAGAGAGAGAGAGAGAGAGAGAGCGCAGATAGGGAGAATTTAAGACAGAATACGAAGAAAAAGAAAAATGAATTTCACACTGAATTCACACCGCGTAATTACTATAAAACTTTTCGGTTATAGTGTCCTGCTAAAACGCAAATTTCAGAATAAGTGCAATTTAGATTAAGAAACAAATGCACTTTATATTTCTATAAAGCTGATACCGCGTTCGTGATTATTAATAATATGCAATCAATTTTTATTAACCGGAATTACTTAATTTAATTTATACAGACGAACACACCACCCCTCTACACGCATATTCCCTTTGAATTTATTTTTGCTTTATCGATTCTGAAAGGGAAAATGTAGATTCTTCTTCTTCTTCTGCGTTGGTTCTTAATCTCCCGCTACCAAGCCACGAACAGGGCTTTGCAAGTAGCAGGATGCAGTCTGGAGAACGGAATGCGTTGTGTCGCTAGTTTACAGCTTGACTGCGATATTTGCACCTTTCGGTCCGACACATCCGTCTTCGGCATCGAAAATGTAGATGAAAAGCGGATACTGTCTTAGATCGGAGGGTGATCCCCTGTTGCAGAACGTCTCCGATTTTGTGAGTAGGGTTGAAAGTAAGAAGAAGACCAAGAAAAAGATGGTATTGAGAAAATCCGTCAAAGGAATTGTTTGAAAAAAATACAACGATCATACAGATGACACAATAAAGACAATGACACCTCCCAACAGTGTTTAACGACATTTTCGGATATAACGACTTATCTGCACAGTTATAAATTAGATGATTAGATAAAAGAAATAAACAAAAACTAGCAAAAATGTGTATATATTTTAGTTTGAGCGATTGAGAGCATTTTAAGGACATTTTTAGCGTTGAAGAACATTCTAGCGACTTTCTTAGCCCCGGAGAGAGTATTCTAGCGACAACGTTTCCTTTCTTGTGAAGGTTCCACGAATCCCCGTAGTGGAACTGTTATCCCCGCAACATGTGATTTAACAAGTAACATACTCTGCAATGTCCCTTCCTTGTATGTCGCTCTGACACAGTGTCAATCTTTATAATTGTAATTGGTCTGGTGACGTCAGATGTCGATTTCATAACTCATTTCTGTTGCCCTAAGAGCAGATGACAAGCAGATTGCATCGGCCAGGCAGTGAAATTGGTAGTTAGGTTTTGGTGTGCCGGTAAATTGTGAACGGTAAGGAGAGGATAACTAGATAATGTGTAAAGGACGAACAGGAAACTGGGTATGCTAGGAGGGAGGCAGCACAGAAAACTGGGTAGGCTGTGGAGGAAGTACATAAAACTGGGTAGGCTGTGGATGAAGTACATAAAACTGGGTAGGCTGTGGATGAAGTACATAAAACTGGGTAGGCTGTGGAGGAAGTACATAAGACTGGGTATCGTGTGGAGGATGAACAGAAAACTGGGTACAGTATGAAAAGCACACAGCGAACTAAATAAAATATAGGAATCCCACAAAGACATGGGTAAAGTATACACATCACACTGAATACTGGATTGGGTACTGAAAAAAATGAATACTGGATTGAGTACTGAAAACAGAATACTGGACTGGATATAGAAAACGTAGAATATTGGATTGGATATGAAACGTAGAATACTGGATTGGGTATTGGAAATATAGAATACTGGATTGGATATAGGAAATACATGCACATCTGGATAAGCCGTGAAGAACACACGCATGCTGGGTAATATATAAAACAGAGAAAATTTGGCAGAGCATGTACAAGGATATCATAAGATAAGAGCAGCATACATGGCGCCCAACAGGTTACTGATATACTTTTCTCTTGTGTTTGAGTCTATTAAGATGGACTCACACATTGATTAACCACCCTCCAAGAAAACCTGGTTCTATACAGACTCTGCAGACTCATGTTAATTCGTCACACTCAATGGCTGTCGCCACACTAATTGCAAGAAATCACGTGCTTTGGTTTTCCTTCTCTAGAATGAATTGCCACTTGTGTTCTTGATTTACCTAGTCCAATTTTTACTTTAGCGAGCCAGACTCTTCCCACCGTTTCTCTCTCTTCCTTGAAGGAACAGTCCACTCATGAGATAACCAAGACCTGGCTTATTGTTGTCAAAGTATCTGTGCTGCGCATGTTTTTGGTAAATTCAGTTTGAAATGAGTTCAGTTCAGTTCAAGTGCCATCTCCCCAATTGAAGGTCGGCTGAAATTGATCTCCAGTGTACTCTATCTCTTGCCGTAATTATGCAATTTGAGAGGCTTTTTCCAGTCCATCTCCTGATGTTATCCACCCACTTAAAACGTTGTCTGCCTCTTGGACGAATGCCTTCCACCCCTAACCTCTTCGGCAAGGACAATATGTCTTATTGTGCAATGAGACTGATTCTTAATTCCACTCCCCGCCATGACAGCCTTTCGAGGATCATTTCATTCATTGCTATACTCATAATCTCTTTTTAAAATCCTCTGTTATCATCAAGGTATCCGCTACAATCTATTAATGTAATATTTGGACGAGTAAAGATATTTTCTATCCTGCACTCTTTCTTCACTTCTATCAAAGATCTTTGAACATGTTTCTTTATGTGATCTTAACTTAACTTAACATCTTTATACTGGTTTAGAAGACCCTGCAGAGTCTGTATACAACCAGTTACATTTACATCACCTTGCTCTAAAATCTATGCGCATCCAGTTTATCTATTCATCTTGACTTAATCTCTCCATCCTATCTTCATGGATTACACTATCCATAAGGTCTAAGTTCCCTGCTGTAAACGAGTAAGGGTCTTTTCTAAATTCGTCACTCCTTTCAAGAATACATGAACTCTTTCTCGCTTATCCTACTCATTCTCTCATTGGTCTCTCTACCCACTTCTCATATTCTCACGGCTTAGACTACACACTTGATCTAGGCCAGGGTTCACCGTTGTCAACGAATTGTGTTGTCTTCTACCACACGGCTAGCTGCATAATCGGATAGCTATTGCAGTGTCACGTGTCGGGCGCTTCGTGTGAGACACTTTAACACAATCTCTATCGATCAGTTTGAACTGGCATGCCGCGCGCCTGTTTAGTCGTGAGTGTGTGTATTTCATTAGACAAACAAGCAGAGAAATACGCACTGTTCTGGGAAACCAGTTGCTGGATCGAAATATGGAAGTGAAAAGAAAATTAAATTGTGCAAACATTATAGTGAAACAAAACTTTGTTATTGGGAGTGGAAAAGAGGATTATATTTTGTTGCAAGACATCTGTTTTTTTTTCTACTTGGATTGTAATGCTGCAACTGGTGCTTTCATCGTCTTCCTGGGCGTCTTCTTGAACTTCACAGTCTGATTCCAGCTACCATCGTCTCGTCTTTCACCTTTCTTCGCAAGGTTGACACCTCAGCTCTGCTCTTTCCCGTGGGTTCCAATTCAACAGCTGTTTTGTTATATTGTCATGTGTCTTTTTTATGGCGTGACATATCTATTTGTATATTCTCTTATGCCTTGTAGATTGTATGCCACTGTTCTGTGTTTCTTATGGCATATTGTCACCCAGCAGGAAGTACTGTATTTTCCGCCCAGCACTTTCACATACATTACCAAGATGTTTTGTGGGTGGTTGAGCCCAGCACTTTCACAAACCTTACCAAGATGTTTTGTGGGTGGTTGAGCCCAGCACTTTCACAAACCTTACCAAGATGTTTTGTGGGTGGTTGAGCCCAGCACTTTCACAAACCTTACCAAGATGTTTTGTGTGTGGTTGAGCCCAGCACTTTCACAAACCTTACCAAGATGTTTTGTGGGTGGTTGAGCCCAGCACTTTCACAAACCTTACCAAGATGTTTTGTGTGTGGTTGAGCCCAGCACTTTCACAAACCTTACCAAGATGTTTTGTGGGTGGTTGAGCCCAGCACTTTCACAAACCTTACCAAGATGTTTTGTGTGTGGTTGAGCCCAGCACTTTCACAAACCTTACCAAGATGTTTTGTGGGTGGTTGAACGACTTGTAGATCATCTTAATCACTTATGGTCTGAATATTTTCTTTTACAAAACAGAGAAACAGTAAGTTTACTCTCAAAGTTTACATCTAGCCTACCGGCAAGGGCTACATCTAGTGCAGTATATTTAAATAAAAAAAAAATATTATTGGATGTAGACCCCAGTGCACTTTTAGTCTTCACAGAAAGTACTTTGAATCTTTCTATACCACTTTTAGTCTTCACAGAAAGTACTTTGAGTCTTTCTATACCACTTTGAGTCTTCACAGAAAGTACTTTGAATCTTTCTATACCACTTTGAGTCTTCACAGAAAGTACTTTGAATCTTTCTATACCACTTTGAGTCTTCACAGAACGTACTTTGAATCTTTCTATACCACTTTTAGTCTTCACAGAAAGTACTTTGAGTCTTTCTATACCACTTTTAGTCTTCACAGAAAGTACTTTGAATCTTTCTATACCACTTTTAGTCTTCACAGAAAGTACTTTGAGTCTTTCTATACCACTTTGAGTCTTCACAGAAAGTACTTTGAATCTTTCTATACCACTTTTAGTCTTCACAGAAAGTACTTTGAGTCTTGCTATACCACTTTGAGTCTTCACAGAACGTACTTTGAGTCTTGCTATACCACGTTGAGTTCCCATCGCACTTATACGTCTTCCTGCGTACTTTGTGACATGCTGGTGGTCTGTATTCCTGGCTCTTGTCCTCTCATGGTTGCCGAGATATTCGGTTCTGTCTCATACTGCAGACATGGCCAACCCACAGTGGCTGAGACTTCTCCATTTCCGGATTGCAAGATTTGGGCTTCGAGATCGTGACACAATGTCTGTTTACGTGATCTTGTCGCTTGTCCCTTTTCTGTCAATTGGACAAGCTTTCTTCACAACTGTCGTACGCCATTTTCCCCATTGCTTTCTTAGATAGCTCCGAAAATGACAAGAAACTCATATCTGATATTAACTATGGCGAGTCATCGTCTAATATTCACTATGGCGAGTCATCGTCTGATATTCACTATGGCGAGTAATCGTCTTCAATGGTGTCTGCTGATTAACAACATGCAGGCTATATTATGGCGTGATTGTCGCTCCTTATGTCGTGACCACTATTTGCAGTTTGTTCGTATGTTCTGTAATTTTATCGTTTAAAACCGAACACAAAAACAACCAAATATAAAAAAATAAAAAAGAGACGAACAAAATCAATTGAGGTAGTCAGATCGGCTGTTCATTTCTCTGTTCATGGAGACACAGCTGTAATTGATGATAATGGTGTTCTAGACCCCAGGCCTCAGTACTTACTGATCGATCAACGGATGGGTACGTCTTTTAGCTTGCAGCGCCATAATAAATACCTCTTTCAAGTATTGATTTACAGGCAGCACGTGCGATGGGGAATTGATGCCGTGTTGTGTAAACGTTAGTATGTGTGTGTATGCATGCACAGACGCTGGTGTGTCTGTGTGATAGTATGCAGGTAGGAAATTGACCTACTGAAAGCGTTCGTGTTAGGGATGTAGTCTATCAATCAATTTAGTTCAACCAATTTCCACAGTCTGGGTCATTATGGAGTATGTTGCCAGGTTGGTCATTTGATCGCGTGCTCACATCACATTGTTAGATACACAATCTTTTCTTTTTTCGCCTAGTCACAACATCTATTCTGTTTTTATGTTTATTCCTTTGTCTTATATATTATAAAATCTATTATCCATTCGTTAAAAAAATATATGTGCATGTATTAATTGTCCAATTATTTTATAATTTAAAAATATATTCTCCCAATTTGTTTTTCTCAAATAATAAAAAAAATACGATTCTCCTATTCTCCTAAAATATCTCTTCAATTTTTTTCTATCTATAAATTTTTAATTTTACAGTTGTTAATATCTAAAAATCTATTCTGATCCCACTTTTCCTTTCCATGAAATTTTTTCTCACATTTTTGATGTCTATAAAATTTATTGTTCTCTCATTATTATTATTTATATCAAAGGTTGGGGATGGCATGGGCTAGTGGTTAAGTGACACAACTCACAACCAGAAGGTGCTGGGTTCGATCCCCATCACAGCACCGGTCGTTATCCCGGGGAAGCAAACCCTTAGAAAATGCAGGAGGAAGCAGACCCTTACATAAAATGCATGCTGAAGTCGGATGCACTGGGCCGACAGGAGCAAAATAAAAACCACAGTGCAACGCACACTGCCTTGGGGATTGAAGAAATAAGGTGAACGCCAAAAAAAAAAAAAAAAAAAAAAAAATATCAAAGGTTTATTCTCTCATTCCCCTTTCATAGATTTTTCAACAGAACACCGAGTTTCAACATTCCTCAGGCAATATCTTTGGAATTCACTGAGCCAATTAACGACTGCAAATTGGCTTTTCGAAACCTAATATTCGCTTCTCAGACTGACCTTATCGAGTAGCCTGTTCAGATGCTGATTCACACCAACACGGAACTTGTAAGGTCACAATATTGATTTCGTTGTCTCTACCTTAGGCTTACTACCAGCGAGTTTTATTTTGACCGAGATCGTCTGGCAAGGCTGCCTGTGTTTGTCTGTTTAATCCAGAAATAGTGTTCTTTCCTTCTCCTCTTATACCCATTTTTTCCGCGTGTTTTGTGTTTTATGTGAGTGTTTTAAATATTTATTGTCTCGTGACTGTGTGTAGTATTCAAATAATAGATGGTCAGGGGGCTAGAGATTTCCCATTCACAATCAAGATATACGGGTTCCAACCTTTGTGAAGTCAATTTTTTTTTCTATATAATAAAAACTTATCCTGCATATTCTGTGGCGACATCATGAACATATAACCTTTATTCCCCATAATTACCAACCCCTCCTCCGTCTACCTCTTCTACCACTATTTTCCAAGGTCTCGAGAAAGCTTTTCTTCACGTATATCTCCACCCCCGTCTTCTCGATTAGAGATACTACCTACCTACCTACCTACCTAGCTAACTACCCATACCCTATATCAAAGAAACAGTCAAGAATGATGCACTCAGATAATAACAGCTTCGAAGAACAAGTACCTTACCCACGGCATTAATATAAATTAACTAATAAACTACATACAAAAAAATCACTACTGAAGCCTACCAAGGCTGAGGAATAAAGGTAGCTTGCCTATACAGTAATCACGCACTGTACAGTGTAGGTTTTACGTTTTAGATTCAATGAAACAAAAATATATGCTATTAAGCGTAGATGACAATTCTGTAATCAGTAAGTAAGATAAGCTACTTGTACGAGGGACTGAATATCTTGCTAATGTCCTTATTCTAACCTTTACTGAAATTGATAATCTAACGCAAATAGAAATGAATGAGAGCATGTGTAATTCTCAGACCGAACAGGACACTAGGGCCTCGATTGACCTTCTCTCATACGACAGAGCTGCTAGAGTTGACACCATCCCAGCTGAGACCTACAAAGCTGGCGGACACAGGATGGATGAGAAGATTACTCATTTGTTTGGCGAAATGGGGAAGAAAAAGAGCATATGTTGTACCAAGGTTTTGAACATACGCCCTCGGGGGTCAGAAGACATATATGGTAACAACTCTGGCAGATGTCTTCTATAAATTAACAATTAACACCCAGGAGTATATCTTACGAGTGTTTAGAAACAATAATACTGTATTTGCTACAGTTGTCAGTGCTATGTTCACTATTCACCTGTCTAGAGACTTCCCAGACTTCTTGAATACATTTGAAATGTGTGCGTATGTGTGTCTGCTTACAGATTTAATAAACAATAGCAGAGTGTTTGAAGGTCCCGCGAAGTCAAATATCGGCCTTCTTTAAGTCAAGTGTTTTGTTTATGGACCCCAAGTGTCAGTTACATCAGCATCGGCTGAACCTGCCTGTTGGAACAAGTTAGCGTGACATTTTTTCAGCTATGTGTTGAGCTCATTTGGTAAAGAAGAGGCCAATTGTAACTGTCAAATCTGGTCGCCAAACATAAAACCCTAGCCTGCACACTATATGATGACTGCCGAGGCAAACTTCGTTTATTCATAAGTTCTATAAATCCTACAGGTGAGTGCAAGTTATATTTTTTAAAAAGTTTTTGTGTAACTCAGTCAAGCAGGAAATGTGGTCCCATGTTCTCACCGGAACTTGATAAGACTTGCAGTATTGGCACAAAGTAATGGGGTCATCTTTTGTTCTGACGTTCAGCAAGCCTGTACCAGCCCGAGCAGGCCCCTAAAGTGGGCGTGTGTCTGTCTGCGCAGGCACCTAAAGTGGGTGTGTCAGTCTGTACCACCCGTCCTACGGGACATTAGTTTACGGCTTTCAATAATTTACGGCTATACAAATTGTTTTTTTTTTAAATTTCCAAATTTGTTTACTGTTTGCACTTGTGTGTTGAGGTAAAGGTAGACCATAGCAGACACTGCTGTCGCGGGTGAGGTGTAAAAAATCGTCGTTGTATTAGTTCTCCAGTTTCTAAATTGTCAGGGTTCGAAAATTCCCTTCCTCGCTGTCTTTTCTTGACTAACTGTAAAGTCAAGTAGCCATTCAAAGCTGGGTTGACTGAAGGGTGTTGAATTAACGAGGATAGAATTATCGGTTACCATTACTGAGAGAAGCAATGCCATTACCAGTCTCTCACTTAGACGCCCAAATACGCAAATATGTTTGTGAAAAACTTGACATGAAATTCGGATATTTGAAAGCTGCAATTATCCAAACCAGCGTAAAGATATACGCGAATTACCATATATCCGTTCTGCCGAGTCACGAGAAACTGCACGAACTGCATTGGACTTTCGCACCTATTCTTAATCATGCGTGACTGTCAAGGACTGTCTGACGTTTCCTGCACAGTTAGCGGATTCAAAGAGATACCACAGCGGGCCTAGCCAAGCATTACGTGTTTACCTGCTGTTGAAGTGACAAGACTGGTTTAACCACTTGCCTTCAGCTTATTTTTTAGCATACAAATATGATGTCAAACCCAAATAGATGAATGCAAAGTGCCGGTCTTCTTTCTAACTAATGGGCGTGGCTCAAATATCAAAATCTGATTGGTGGAGAATAGCGCTGCAGTCGATATGAGTCATTTCTTTGGAGTCCACAAAATTTGAATCTAACGACATAATTATGAATTCTACTTTCGTAATGGCGTCTATCTGAATTGTCATGCCGACTGGCGTAGGCGATACAACTGCTGCACATGTGCCAGTCCCTAGTTATGTTTAATAATTAATTCAGATGTTGGCTTTTATGAGGGATTGTCGAAAAGTTTTCCACTTTAGTCTGAAGGAGTCAAGATACTAATCTGGAAATTGTTGAGAACTTTAGTCCTCTGTGCAATCACCCTGCAGGGCGATATATTTCTCCAATCTATTATTCACCTCCCCAATGCATTTGTAGAACTCTTCCGTCAGGGCACGGGACCGCGTCTCCAGTTGGGTACCAAATCCCGAACGTCATAAATTATACGTCCAAGAGGCGGATTGGGGAGAAAGATTAACGTCTGGTCAGGCAAAATATACTGACCAGACATATTAGTCAGGGTCAGGTAAAACATACTTGTCAAGACCCTCACCTTCGCTTTCTAGTAGCCCCTCCCGGAAACGGGCTGTTTTCATGACATCCTGGCTAACGAGGTGAATGATGAACGTGATCCCCGTTGTAGTGAGTAACACGCAGATGAAGCAAAGCATAGCCCAACTGCCTAGAGGACCCCGAGCCACCTTTATCAGCACGATTGGGATGTGAGCAAAGCTACTGCAACCCGTCACTTTACGTCCTTCTCAGGGCACACAAAGAAGTAAACTTACTCATTGTAGGCACTCGCAAACAACAAACAAACAAGAGGAGGATTGGTTATTGTTTAGGAATAGGAAGAAGTCACTAAGTGAGACGTTCGTTGAAAATGGCAGATTGGCATGGCATGAATATATATATATATATATATATATATATATATAGAGAGAGAGAGTGAAAGATCGAGAGGGAGAAAGCTAGATTGTTAAAGGCCCTGCAAATAAGTATGACATTTTGTGAGACTCCCTGCGGATCCTGAGACCTAAGCTGCAGCTTGTATAGTGTCTAATTCCGCCTCTTCATGTGTGTATCGTATATAAACGGTGCCAAACGATCAATAAATCATTTATTTGAAACAACTGTTTTCATGGAAGTGTGTCATTTATGGGGTCATCAGAAAATGAAAGGTAGCTCCTGTGTTAATCTCCATTGGCGTGTCGACAAGATTACGGTTCATCGTTCTGAGAACAGCTTGGAGAGATTCTATGGGTACATACACACCCCGCTTGTCTGGCAGGTTAGGGACTAGGGAGCCGTCGAATAGTAAAGCAAATCCTTTATTAAAATTACAAATCCATTGTACTCTCGGAAAACATAAACATGAAATGGGGCGGCCGCGAGGTAGGTGGATAGATGACATTAGGGTGATTGTGCAACGACAAGGGCTACATTGACCGACGCAACGCACTTGGCGCAGGATAGACGACTCAAGCTCCCCACGGCGCTAAACGGCACAAGTGGAAAGAAGACTAACTAAACATAAACATTGCCCTATATATGACTTGCGACTGCATACGAAAAGTAACCCATTGTGTGTGTTGATATCACGCATTAACACAATGACTAATATATCTAGAAACAATTTCTTAAAAGTATGCTGAAGGAATTCAGATGTCGCAAGCTGAAAGAAGAAGTTATGAGGCGGTTGTTGAAACATGACAATACAGGCCGGTTAATATTCAAAAATTGAACGGCGTCGGTTTAGTGAAGTGGGATGTTCATTAACCGGGCAATTCTCTACATCTGAATTGGTCAATTATCTTATCCAAGCAATAATCTTGATGAGTTTCCTTTGCCAGATATGCAGTAAGATGTGACTTGGAAGCCTTGGGCATGTGACCGGCTACCTAATCCTATTGAAATTGTAATCCACAAGACAACGAAAGAGAACCCTTGCATACACTAGTAGCTGAGTTATGACACTAAGTTAGTAAGCAAGCAAGGAAGGAAGCACGCACGCACGCATGCAAGTAAGTAAGTTAGTAAGGAAGTAGGCATGTACGCATGCAAGTAAGTAAGTTAGTAAGGAAATAGGCATGCACGCATGCAAGTAAGTAAGTTAGCAAGCAAGTAGGCATGCACGCATGCAAGTAAGTAAGTTAGCAAAGCAAGTAGGCATGCACGCATGCAAGTAAGTAAGTTAGTAAGCAAGTAGCATGCACGCATGCAAGTAAGTAAGTTAGTTAGTCGACTCTTAACTTCAGATTGTATAGAGGACTGAAGATACAGTACAGTTAATGAGCTAACAGCAGCCAGATACTCATATTTAGCTGCTTGCGTCAGCGCCAGGCGAACTAGATCTAACCAAGACCTCATTCAGCTTCCACGGGGAGGCCATGGAAACAGGCTACACTTGTGTAGTTTGGCAAAGAGAATAGGGATCGCTGAATGAAGGCAAACTCGGTCTAAAAAAGGCCGTGTTGAAACCGGATGTGTCAGGTCGAAAGGCACAGATATCGCAGTCTCGTGGCAAACTATAATACAACGGTATTTCGTCATTTTCAGGATAACGCCGAAGAAGGTGAAGATCAAGAAGAAGATGATGAAAAAGATGAAGAAGAAGATGATGAAAAAGACGAAGAAGAAGATGAAGAAGAAGATGAAAAAGATGAAGAAGAAGATGATGAAGAAGATGATGGAGAAGAAGATGAAGAATATGAAGAAGAAGATGATGAAGAAGAAGATGAAGAAGAAGATGATGAAGAAGAGCAGCTGCTTCACCGGTGTATGGTTCTGCTAACGTTCTACTCTGATCTGTTCATCAAAGTCAGGTTTCACACTGAAAGCTGTCCTAATGTTCAAACAGGCATTTCATTGTGAAAACAGTTTCATACGATTAACACTAATCAAAAGGAGTTGGTGGCCGAACCGTTTCGATTCCAGGCTTCTGATCAAGAAGAAACGGGTTAAAAAACTCGGTAAACCACATGTTTTTTTTGGTTATTTTTTTTATCAGAGGTAATGTAAAAGCCTAGCTAAGTATACTACGTGGTGACTGTCATGGTCAGCGTTCGTTATTCCTTAGTAATATACATCCTCTCGGTGGACCCTAACATTGATAGTATTCATTTCAACATCGGAGCCCACATGGGGCAGAACTAACAATACTGGGAGCTACAGTGTATGCAGTAAAGGGTGAATAAGTAGTGTTGTGCATAGACCTGGCAACTTGGCCACCCACAGTGGTGCCACAGAAAGCACATCAACACGGCACATGCAAGCTTTCGGGGAAAAGGCCAACTGTATCGGTGTCTCTCATGCTCCTACTGGATCGAACATGGAGATGACGATAATAGTAATTACTGCTATTAACAAAGAGGGTAGAAGAGGAGTTCCTAATTAAACAAGTAGGCTAATAGGTTTTCCCATAGAACAGTTGGGAGATGGTAATCAGACAGTTGGTCGACCACAGATGAGGTTTAACGATGTTTGTAAGCAGAGGGCACAGGACATGAGTCTGGACATCTTGGGAAGACGATGTTTCAGACCGATCCAAGTGGAGATGTAGTTTGAAGCGCCACCTCATATTAACAAAAAACAAAACAACAGGGAAATGACAAAGAGGTGAAGAGAAAGAAATTAAAAACTCAGTAGAGAGTTTCTACTTCAATGCCTTATCATTATATAGTCAGTCATGACTGAAAGGGGCTGCTGTAGTCAGTCATGACTGAAAGGGGCTACTGTAGTCAGTCATGACTGAAAGGGGCTACTGTAGTCAGTCATGACTGAAAGGGGCTACTGTAGTCAGTCATGATTGAAATGGGCTATTATTTTCAGTAATGACTGAAAAGGACTACAATACTCAGTCATAAATGAAAGGGCTACTGAAGATATCTTTAAAGGTCTTTAATATTTTAAACCAGTAGAGCGTGGCAGAATAGTTTAGATGCTTGCTTGCTAACAATGAGAACAGCGGTTCGAATCCGAGGTAAGACAGACATTATTTTTCTGTTGGAGGGGAAATAAACAAACGGCCAGAACACGACGCGTCGACGGAAGTGGCGAAGCGGCCTGTAGACCTCGGCCTAAAAACCCCTCGAATACTCCAGCAATTGCAATAAAGTCGTACAACAGTAAATATGCATGTGAAACGATTTTATCTCGAAAATATTGACTTTAAAAAAATAAAGAAAACATTACCAGAGAAATAGAGAGTCTGAGAGAGAGAGAGAGAGAGAGAGAGAGAGAGAGAGAGAGAGAGAGAGAGAGAGAGAGAGAGAGAGGAAGAAGTAGTCCATTTGCTAGAGTAAAAAAAAAACAATTTTAATTGTTTGAGTAATAATTCATTTTGGACGTGTTATCTAGAAATGTTACGAGTGCTAACGGGGCCCGAAATGGGAACATAGAATAGTAATAATATAACCTGCTATATGACGTAAGAGACGACTAAAGTGGGTTGTGCTTGCCATGACGTCCTGTAGAAACGGTAACCTAGAAAAAAACTCGAACAGATAAATCGAGGTCAAGGATTGATGACTTGGCATGTATCCGCTGAAGACCTTGCTACACAATGAGCTGAAAAGACTTCGATTGACTGACTGATTTATAAATTGATTGATTGATTTATATATTGTACATTATGCTACTAAATTGATTCGTCATTATGTTCTTGTGAAGCATTAGTTCACTACTACAGCTTGGACACCTTATAGAAAGCCCTTGCATGATCATTTGCAAGGTTTTCAACGGCAGTAATTTTACAATCTAAAGTTGCTAGCTTTATGCCCAACCTTCCATAGTCAACTTTTACTACGTGTCTAGAAGGTTTCAGCAGCTCTATTATTTTCAACTCAGATACTACTCGAGTGACGTTTTTTAAAGTAAATAATGTATATAAACGCGATCAATTTCCAAAATCAATATTCAGTAGGAAGTAAACGGTAAAATAGTACGCCTAATCCCCACATTAAATAATTAATATTAAATTGACATCAAATATTATCATGATTATCATTTTTCGGCAAGGAAAATCATGCGATGATGGAGACTTCAGACCTTCTCAGAGTTACTGCCTACACAAGAGAGCATTAAAGCACTATGAAACAAGTAATTTGTCAGGGTGGGGCAAATTCCGGACGCAATGAATAAAGTCGAATTTACTCACGCAGACCCCTATCCTGACAGCGCCTCTTAATTTTGTAAACTAGCTACTAGATCTTAAACACAATTGTCAGTTCCTGCACTACATAGTGACAGCTGGATGGACTGGAACGTGTCAATAACGGGGGTTGAACCCAGTGCCTTTGTTTTGAGAAACCAGCGCTCTATTTCTCTGCTGCTCAGTATAGAGATTAATAAACACGTGTTGCTGAAAGGAATGAAGTGTTAGAGACTTCAAAATACAAGGTATCACGTCTTACAGTGGCGGTGATTATGATGTGGGTGGGTGTGGGTGGTTGTCTCCATTCTGACTCTCGTGCTTTTCTATCAATAAGTCTGGATTAATTTACAGTCAGACTGAATCGATTTATAGTCGGGTAGACTGGGTCGATACCGGAGTGGTACCACGTCAGAATAGGTTCATTGTAATGTCTCAAGCAGGTCATAGAAGGCTACTTAATAGAGTTGTGCATTGGGCTAGCTACTCATCTCGTAAAGAGAATAGCTATATAAAGTACCACCACAAGCAGGCTGTTAAGTAATGTAGAACAGTCTTTCTGTTAGGGAACTAGTTGCAGTAGTTGCTCTATACTTCATTGGGAGCTAAAATTGAGACTAGATTAGATCGTGCCACGATAAGCTGCAGTGGTCAGCGACCCATAATTGACTACTAGCGTCAGGGCCAGCGAACCAGAGCTGATTGCTAGCGTCAGGGCTAGCGAACCAGAGCTGCCAAGACCCTTCTATACCTCCACGTATTGATCCTGAATAACAGGCTGCAGCAGAGCAGACTGGCTAAGGAGAAGGGATCGAAGAGGGAATGCTAACCCGGTGCTAAAAAAATGCTTGCTGAAGTTGGATGTGTTGGACCGAAAGGTGCAAATATCGCAGTCAAGCTGTAAACTACGACACAACGCATTTCGTTCTCTGGACTACATTCTACTACTTAAGCCCTTTCAGGGTTTGGTAGTGGGAGATTGAGAACGAACGCAGAAGAAAAAGAAGAAGATCGTGCCACGACCAGGAATCGAACTCAATCACTTTGCTCTGAGAAACACCCCATCTAACATGTCATCCACTCGACCTAAACTATACCAGGTAGTCCAAAAGCCTTCCATAAATGCATAGGAAATGTACATGGACGATTAACACTTTTTTAACAAAATAGAATAACATTCCAAAATTATGATATATAAAGTTGCAATTACTTCCTGTATGTGTATGGTTCATATTTTGTTTAATAAATTTACAGTTTGTTCAAAAGTTTTACATTTTTCCTATGTATGCTTTTGTGTGGAGACTTATGGACGACCTGTAGATAGAAATTAAAAAAACAAAAAACTTCAACTTACAGATCTCTGAGGGAGGCAATCTCGTCCTGGAGGCCAGCTACCTTAGCTTCGGCTACGCCCTTGGAAGAACTCAGCTCATCAATGACCTTACGGGCCTGTGCCAACTCGTTCTCGTATGCGTCCCTGATGGGTTGAAGATCCTCGGTCTTCCTGTTCCTCAGAGCCTCGTTCTCAGCTTCCAGCTTCTTGACCTGGGCGTCTAGGAAATGCACTCTCTCGATGTAGCTGGCCAGACGCTCGTTCAGGTTTTGCATCTCACGCTTTTCTTTCTCACGGTTTCCCCTGAAATCGGTGATGCCAGAGCTAGAAAGCTGCTGGTACACCCCAGGAGAGATGGAACTACGGACAGCATAGCTTGATCGGCTGCTGTAGGAGCTGCTTCTGCCGGACGATGGACCACTGCGAGTGATCACAAAAGCTCTTGGCTGGATCTTGCTCTGGCGGCCTTCTTCTTCATACTTGGTCGTTTTTGACATCTTGTCTAGGCTGAAGCTGACGATCTACGCAAAACAATTTATCTTTTCTTTACCACTTCTTTGAAGCAGCAAAAATATCGAACGAAAATATCACGTCCAAAATTGCACGTTCAATTCAGAAACAACGCCTTGTTGTTAATGAAGGTTAAAAATTTAATAGAGAATTTTGCAAACAGTCTATTCCGCTATCTAGCCGGCCGGCAAGGTAGAGAACGTAACTGAGAGATTTGAAGCGCGAGAAACGTGCTCTCAGACGATCGAACGTGGAGTGCGACGGTCGCTTGCCGGCTCGATCTTTTCACCAGGCCGGCTAACGCCCCCCCAATCACGCGACACCACGTAGAATCTCGTAGTCTCACGGCTGGTTATACACGTACGTGTGAAGGTATGTTCCAAACCCGTAGAACGAGTTTTCTATACATCAACTTTTGTATAACATGGTTAACAAATAATGTTTAGAATGTTTCCGTACGGGGTAGCATGTAGGCGTACAATAAATCCTGCAACAGAACCTGGGACTTGCAGTAGCTAGGTCCTGCAGAAGTTATGTCGTTAAGAATATTTTGCAGAAGAGTGCAAAAATGGCATTCGCTTGAGATGAGGATTTGGGGTACAGCTTCGAGGGTTCTAGAATAGAACATATATTTCGGGTTTAGAAGTTATCCAAAACATTTATTATTATTATTTCTTCTTCTTCTTCTTCTTCTTCTTCTTCTTCTTCTTCTTCTTCTTCTTCTTCTTCTTCTTCTTCTTCTTCTTCTTCTTCTTCTTCTTCTTCTACAACAACAACAACAACAACAACAACAGTAACACCAACAACAACAACAACAACTACTACTACTGCTGCTGCTTCTACTACTACTACTACTTCTACAACCAACAACAATAACAACAACTAATACTACAATCAACACCTACTACTACTACTACAACTACAATCAACACCTACTACTACTTCAACTACTACTACAACTACAATCAACACCTACTACTACTACAACTACTTCTACAACAACAACAATAACTACTACTACCACCACCACCACCACTACTACTACTACTACTACTACTACTACTACTACTACTACAACTACTACAACAACAACAACAACTACTACTACTACTACAACTACTACAACAACAACAACAACAACTACTACTACTACTACTACTACTACTACTACTACAACTACTACTACAACAACAACAACTACTACTACTACTCCAACTACTACTTCAGCTACTACAACTACTACTACTACTACTACCCCTACTACTTCTACCCCTACTACTACTACAACTACAACTACTACTACAAATACTACTACTACTACAACTACTACAACAACTACAACAAATACTATTACAACTACTACTACTACTACTATTACTACTACTTCTAATCACCTACTTCTTCTTATCTAATTCTTCATTGCGAGCTTCTTTTCTCTCCTCCCCCTCCTCCCCCATCCCGTATAAATTGTGTTATTCACACCCCTCCCCCCACCTCCCCCTACCCCTCGCACCTCTTGTATTTTTAGTTATGGGTCAAGCTCAAGTCGAAGGTAAAAAACAAAAAGAGTAATTTGCGTATATCACCTGTTGCAGCCCTGTGTTCCAGACGGAGCAAGACACAAAATGGCAATTTACTCCAAGTATTTTTAGATACACCTCTCTTTCTCTTGCCTTGGGGATTACATGTGAGAGCCTTTCTGGTTATATTGGACGGTGTCTCCCCCATCGTATTTAATATCGAGCCAAATTTTCTTTTTCCTAATTTGTTGTTCCAGTGGCTGTTTTTGGCTCCTTCCCCTCAGGTCTTCTTTCCTCACCATTTCCTATCACGTTTGCCCATTATTCTTCCTAGGCATCTGTTTATTCTTCCTAGGCATCTGTTTATTCTTCCTAGGCATCTGTTTATTCCTCCTAGGCATCTGTTTATTCTTCCTAGGCATCTGTTAACGAAGGACTTGAACCTTTGTTGCTTTGTCTTCTCTCGTCTCCATGTCTCCACTCCATTAATCAGCACCGACTAGACACTGGAGTTGCATGTTCTAACTGTTTGAATATTGATTTCAACTTTGGTGTGAATATTGATTTCAACTTTGGTGTGAATATTGATTTCAGCTTTGGTGTGAATATTGATTTCAGCTTTGGTGTGAATCTTGATTTCAACTTTGGTGTGAATCTTGATTTCAACTTTGGCGTGAATATTGATTTCAACTTTGGTGTGAATCTTGATTTCAGCTTTGGTGTGAATCTTGATTTCAACTTTGGCGTGAATATTGATTTCAACTTTGGTGTGAATCTTGATTTCAACTTTGGCGTGAATATTGATTTCAACTTTGGTGTGAATCTTGATTTCAACTTTGGTGTGAATCTTGATTTCAACTTTGGTGTGAATATTGATTTCAACTTTGGTGTGAATCTTGATTTCAACTTTGGTGTGAATCTTGATTTCAACTTTGGTGTGAATCTTGATTTCAATTTTGGTGTGAATCTTAATTTCAGTGGATCTCCATATGTTACTTAGTGCCAGAAAGGCCATTTTTTGCCTTTACAACCGCATCTGTACCCCTGATGTGTCAATTGTGCTGCCTAAAATAGGTCAAGGCATCTGCTCTTCCAACAGCTCTCCCTCCAACCTGATTGGTTTTTTGTTAACAGGACTGATTCGGCTGATTGTTCGTTCACTCTGTCAAGTTGTTCTTGCATTCGGCTGATTGTTCGTTCACTCTGTCAAGTTTCTCTCACATTTGGCTGATTGTTCTTTTACCCTATCACGTTTCTCTCTCATTTGGCGGATTGTTCTTTCGCCCTGTCAAGTTCCTCTCGTATTTGGCTGCTTGTTCTTTTGCCCTGTCAAGTTCCTCTCGCAATTAACTGATTGTTCTTTTGCCCTGTCAAGCCTCTCTCTCATTCGGCTTTGTTCTTTCGCCCTGTCAAGTTTCTCTCGCATTTGGCTATGGCTGTATGCCACAAGTACGAGATCAGCTGCGCAATCCAGGTACTTGCGGCGTCTTTCAACCCAGCCACCAACTCTCTCCACACTGCTCTGTATTCTGCCATCTTTCGTTGGCGCACTATTTCTGGTTGCCGAATTTCATTTCATCTTCTATTATTGTTCTTCACCAAAATCCCCAAACCTGCCTCTCTTTTTATTTTCCTCTGTGTCCAGTAGCAAAGCATTTCTGGTGATAGTATTAGGGCATCTTGTGAGGACGTGCCCGATCCAATGCCAACGTTGACCCGTTATGAGGGGCCTATACCCTGTTAGCTTTTCCGGGAGCGCAGTTAATCATCTTCTCCTTATTAACCAGTTTCCTTAATCGATTAGCTCTTGGGGATTTTAGCTCATAGATTTGGGGGGCCTGTAGTCTTCATTTCCATTCCCCGGGGGAAGCCATAAAGGTACTTGGCTTCTTCCAGAGAATAAATTGAAATGTCGTAGACCGCCTGTCACTGCTCTCGTGGAAGAGCGAATGGACTAAGGCTTTGAATATTGACAATGAATCAATCAATCAATCAGTCAATCAATCAATTAATCTATCAATTAATCTATGAATCAATCAATCAATTAACCAATCAAAACCTTTTCATTTTCAGCTCCATGTGCAACATAGTTCTTCAACAAATAAATGCCCAATCGTAAAAAGTCGACCTGTCTATCTTTGTTGAAATATTAGAGACTACATTTTCTGCACGACGGAGTAGCGTTCCAATGACCACCCCTCCCCCCTAATCACCTCTTACACCATGTCTGACAGATTACAGTGTTACTATTCTTTGTCCCCTTTTCGGGACCCGGTAACTTTTGTGAGTCTTGACCACTGGGACTGACTTAAAAATAAAGAGGCTTTCACTTCTATGTTTATTCAAATCGCCAAGGCTCACCAGAAGGATCTATACGGCTGTGGGATCAAGATAAAGAGCCGTGCAACTGCTAGAGCCGTCAACGACCCATAGCTGAATGCTAGCGTCAGGGTCAGCGAACCAGAGCTGACAAGACCCTTCTACACCTCCACGCGGTGATCCTGGATAACAGGCTGCAGCAGAGCAAACTGGCTCAGGAAAAGGGATAAAAGAGGGAAAGCAAACCCGATACACACAAAAAATGCTTGCTGAAGTCGGATGTGTTGGACCGAAAGGGGTAAATATCTCAGTTAAGCTGTAAACTACGACACAATGTATTCCGTTTCCCGGGCAATATTCTGCAACTTGCAAAGCCCCTATCAGGGCTTGGTAGAGAGTTTGAGAACGAACGACGAATAAGAAGAAATATACGACTGAGAAATAAAGGTCGCTTTCCCAGTAGTCGCGACGCACTGTACAGGCTAGTTTTTTTAAATTTCAACTCCGATAGAAAAAAACCCAAAAAACCTAAGTACTACCGAGGATTTGAACACACGCCCTGTAGTCAGAAGCTGTACATTCTGAACACTAAGTCAGCTGCTCTTCTAGCAAATGCCTCAGACGTTGATATGAACGGAAAAAAACTAGTAAATCAGAATTTGTTTGTTAAAATTCTTCATTTTTGTAGTGATTTGTTAGTAGTTTCCGTTCGTTTTGTGTCCCTGACAAAAACCCAGTAGTCGTTACGTAGGTTTAATTTTGCTTTTGCCGAAGTGCAGTCACTGAGTCGTTTCTTATATAAATATTTAAATGGACTTTCGATTTTCCGTAACACTGCAGCTTCGATTTATTGATTTTTAAAATGTTGAAATGCCAAAAGGTCGTCTGTGACTGCTCTTATGCAGAAGCGAACGGCCTAGCAGTTTGTTCTATTAAGAAATAGACGTTACTGCATTTAAGGTAGGCCTATACGCGCTGAGATCTTCTCAATAAATGGCGAGAAGTGTATATATTGATGGTTCTCATAGCTCGCTGCCTGTACGCACTGCTGCTCCGACTTCTCAGGCGACCATCTCTGCTGGCGGGGGATGTTATTTTTGTTCAATCTGTGCATCGTCAGTTCACTGACTTCAATGTCTTTATCCAAGAGACGGTCGGTCATCCACTTCAAAATGCCACCTCTATCCATTGCAGTGTCTTCTTCTAAGAGACGGTGGGTCATCCACTTCATGTCTGATCCAGATGAATAATGCTGACCAAGATTCAACCGCATGCCAATTTTAGGTGAAACATATTGACCTAGATCCTCACCTCACGTCAGAATCAGGTGAATCATACCGACCAAGACCCCAACCTCACGTCAGGACCAGGTCAAACATACCGACCAAGACCCCACCTCACGTCAGGACCAGGTCAAACATACCAACCAAGACCCCACCTCACGTCAGGACCAGGTCAAACATACCGACCAAGACCCCAACCTCACGTTAGGACCAGGTCAAACATACCGACCAAGACCCCAACCTCACGTCAGGACCAGGTCAAACATACCGACCAAGACCCCACCTCACGTCAGGACCTGGTCAAACTTACCAACCAAGACCCCACCTCACGTCAGGACCAGGTCAAACATACCGACCAAGACCCCACCTCACGTCAGGACCAGGTCAAACATACCAACCAAAACCCCCACTTCAAGTCAGAGCCAGGTAAACCATACTGACCAAGATTCTAACCTTACGGCAGGGCCAGGTGAAACATGCCGACCAAGACCCTCACCTCACGTCAGAGCCAGGTAAAACATACTGACCAAGACCTCCACCTCACGTCAGAGCCAGGTAAAACATACTGACGAAGACCTCACCTTACGTCAGACCCAGGTAAAATATACTGACCAAGACCCGCACCTCACGTCAGAGCCAGGATAATATACTGACCAAGACCTCACCTCACGTCAGAGCCAGGCAAAACATACTGACCAAGACCCGCACCTCACGTGAGAGCCAGGTAAAACATGCTGAAGAAGACCTCACCTCACGTCAGAGCCAGGTAAAACATACCGACCAAGACTCCCACCTCACGTGAGAGCCAGGTAAAACATACTGATCAAGACCTCACCTCACGTCAGAGCCAGGTAAAACATTTCCGACCAAGACTCCCACCTTTGGTCCACACCGTGCAAAGAATCAAGCTGTGATCTCTATAGAATTGAAACTGCTGACAGAACTTTCATTACACTATAGCCAGTAGGTCAGAGATACATCTTCTTCAGTACGTTCAGGATGTACCAAGAACCACACACAAACTCGATTCTGAAGAAAACGCGTCCAATTTACGAGAAATATCGAGGGAAAACCCGACTTGTAACACAATTCCAACCTATTTCTAGTTTTTCAGCTGCCTTAACGTGTTACTGGAGCGAATCAATAATTCAACAGTCCGTGGCATTTTATTGCATTCATAATACATTCAGATAATGAGATGAAGGAACAGACAAGAATATATTTGAAATGCTAACTACACTGCACATGATGATAGTGCTACTACAATTAGACGAGAAAGTAGTCCTTTTGTTAGATAGTCTCAGGGGAATCAAGATGCTGAGCAGCGCATGAGCTGCAGTGGTCAGCGACCTATAGCTGACAGCTAGCGTCAGGGCCAGCGACCCATAGCTGACTTCTAGCGTCAGGGCCAGCGAACTAGAGCTGCCAAGACCCTTCTACACCTCCACGCGGTAATCCTGGATAACAGGCTGCAGCAGGGCAGACTGGCTAAGGAGAAGGGATCGAAGAGGGAATGCTAACCCGGTACTAAAAAAATGCTTGCTGAAGTCGGATGTGTTGGACCGAAAGGTGCAAATATCGCAGTCAAGCTGTAAACTACGACACAACCCATTCCGTTCTCTGGACTACATTCTGCTACTTAAGCCCTGTCATGGTTTAATAGCGGGAGATTGAGAACGAACGAAGAAGAAGAAGATAGTCTCAGGCTTAGTCGTGCTGTACTTCTAAAGGGGCGGATGTCACAGTGTAGGTACTCGCTCTGACGTGAGCTGGATGTAGCCGGGAGAAGGATTTCCTGCTTAGTGGACAAGGCTCGAGCAGCTTATTACTCCGCTGCGTTGAGACCAGTGCCGCTGAGGGTGGTTAACCGATGTGCGAGTCCATCTTAATAGACTCAAACACTAGAACAAAGTATACCCGGAGCCTGTTAGGCGCCCTCTATACTGCTCTAAACAGACCACCTAACCATGGCCGGTGTTATGCCATGTGACACAGTCGCCTTTTACGACATGCTCTTTGTGGAGCAGTGGTGCTATTCTTACCCTTGTCATGCACAAAGACCCGGTGTGCCCTTCGCCTGAGTTGATACTAATAATAATAATGTTCGCTTAGGCGTCTTGGCTTGGCTTCGTTCATTCTCAATCTCCCACTTCCAAACACTTAAAGGGGTTAAGTAGCAGAATTTAGTCCAGAGAACGGAATGCGTTGTGTCATAGTGTACAGCTTGACTGCAATATTTGCACCTTTTGGTCCAACACATCCGACTTCAGCAAGCATTTTTTGAGTACCGGGTTAGCATTCCCTCTTCGATTCCCTTCTCCTTAGCCAGTCTGCCCTGCTGCAGCCTGTTATACAGAATCACCGTGTGGAGGTGTAGAAGGGTCTTGGCAGCTTCTGGTTCGCTGGCCCTGACACTAGCAGTCAGCTATGGGTCGCTGACCGCTGCAGCTCACGGGCTGCTCAGCATCTTGATGCCGCTTAGGCGTCTGAGGCCCGTTGCCAAATCAGTGACCCACATCTGTCCAGGGTTGAGGAGGAGGCTGCTACTTACTGGTGCCATACTGTTCGAGGATGGGCTCTTCTGCTCCACCACCCGGTCGGGGGACGACTTTTGGCGTCGAGAAACGACTTATGTAGTATCTTGTGGCCAGGGCTTTTTTGGTTCAGCCGTACAACATGACCGAACAAAGAACCTCGGCGTCAGTCAAGTGTTTCTGAGAGTGGGTGGAGACCTATTTTAGTAGAGACCTCCTCGTTCCGGATGTAGTTATGCCATAGGATCCCCAGGATACGCCGCTGGTTGCGCACGGGAAAGGCTTACATTCTCGACATGTCATATTTCAGCACTAATGAAATAATGAAATAATGATATTTATAATTATCATCGCAACTGATATTTCTTGCAGTCCAGAAAACGGTGCATGAAAAAAATTGAATGAACTGACCCAGTTCACCCAGTGCAAGAGGAACCTTCACTTGAATTCCCCTTGCTTTAAGAGGCATAGAAGCCACTACATACTCCCAGCTGGTGTAGCACGATGCAGGGAGGACTCAAAGAGATGGGGGATTTTGGAATGATGAGATCGTAGAGCAATACAAGACCCAGATCACCTGCTGATCTGCCTAAACATTCTGGAAACACGCAATTTGAATTACATGTTTACAAAACTGCAATCCATGACCGATAGAAGAGACTGCAGAGCCCAGCTGCAGTCAGAGAAACTCCGAAGACTGACGGACCATCCAATGTACCAGAGACTAAACAATCTGGGAAATGGGAAACTAAAGCGGAGAAACTTTGCAGAAATAGCCAAAGCAAAGATGCACGAAGATCCCATAAACGCACTAACAACACCAAAACCCATCACTACTGTACGAAAACCTACTTGGAGGCAGGATATATTTCCAGAGGTGGTAGAAAATATACCAGGTATTGCAAACAAAAACTGCCAGACTGAAAAAGAAAGGAGAGACACTACCCTAAGCTTCATAACGAAAAGCTACCCAAGCATGGACTGGACCCATGCATACACCGACGGTTCTGTAACAAACACTACACAGAACGGAGGGGCAGGAGCATTCCTGAACCTACCAAATGGCAGAAAAATAACACTGTCATTCGCTACTGGTAAGTACACAAGCAATTTCAGAGCGGAGACAGAGGCACTGAGGGCGGCAGTGGAAGAAATGGTAACACACAGTGAAAATGAGAGCCATATAGTCCTGCTGACAGATGCTCTCGCCGTAGTCACAGCGCTAAAAAGCCAGAAAAACACTGAGCTTAATGACTTAAGAGCAGCACTGCAAACTGTGCCAGCAGTCCGCACCAAAAAGGGTAGTGGTACAGTGGGTTCCGTCACACTGCAACATCCAAGGCAACGAGGAGGCAGACAGACTGGCAAAAGAAGGTGCAAGGCTACCACAAACAGATACCAGTATGACGTACGAAGAGTCAAAACGGCTTATCAAAGCCAGATACATGACCAAATGGGAAACCGAACATACTGGTTACACCAAAAACGATGCCTATTACCAGTTGAACCGAAGAGAGCAGGTCGTTGTCTTCAGACTTCGCACTGGCCACAACAGACTGAGGTACCACCTATTCAACAAATTGAAGATAGGGTGTACCGACGAATGCCCGTGCGGTACTGGTAAAATGACCACTGAACATCTGCTGCAGAACTGCCCGACATACGAGGATCAGAGAGAGCAGATGTGGCCATTACCAGTGGAACTGCAAGACAAGCTCTATGGTAGTGGCGAGAGTCTCAGGATGACCGCCGCTTTTTTCGAAAAAATAATGGTTACTGTCTGACTGCGTACGCAGAAGAAGAAGAAGAAGAATTACATGTTGTAGGAGAAAGATAAGGCAATACACGTGACTGAACATTGTACACATGATGTCTGACGTGGTGCCCATAACAGGGGAAATAAGTCGTGATGCCCAAACAGGGGAAGTAAATCGTGGTGCCAGGACAGGGTAAGAAGGTCGTGGTGTCCAAACAGGGGAAGTAAGTCGTGATGCCTGGATAAGGGAAGCAAGTCGTGGTGCCCAAACAGGAGAAGTAAATTGTGGTGCCAAACAGGAGAAGTAAATCTTCTTCCGGTCACCTGAAAATATAATGTCTATTTCTGCAATGTTGTCTCTTGTATAAACTTCACTGTCTTTTTAACTTCACATATAGGCCCATAAAGTTTCTCTTTCAGTGTTGTTTCTATGGGCCAGTGAGATTTTCTCTGTATATTACAATCAGGGAAGTTCTGTAGTATGTGCTCTGCTGTCTGGGGTGCCTGTCCGCATGTACACATGGCTGAGTTGTCAATCTTAATTTTTGTGTACATGTGGCTGCGGAGTCGGTTGTGTCCTGTTCTAAGGCGCAACACAACAGTTTACTCTTGTCTGTTCATGTGATGGTAATCATCTGGTGTTACTGTTAGTGGCTTTCTGATTGATTTGATCATCCTTATCTTCTGTTGGTATGTAACTGACACATCTGGTTGCTCGTCTACAGCACCCTACTTTGCCAGTTGGTCTGCTCTCTCGTTTCCTGGTACCACACAATGACAAGGTATCCACTGCATGACAATCTCGCGCTGGTTGCTCAGTTCAGACAGTAGAGCCTGTAGACCTGGCAGTTTCCCGGACTTCAGTGCTTGGAGTGCTGAATGTGTGATGATGGTTACTGATTACTTTGTCAGCAATCAACCAAGGATCTAAGAAAAAAAAATGTAGACACTTGCTTAAAAGATTGAACAAACGATAAAGCATACAATGAATTAACTTGCAATTTATCTGGTTCCCATTGGAACACGGGGTTACAAGGGGTAGCGTCTGCGAATTTATATGTGGATCATTTTCTTGAGCTTCGCCCATGAAATTCCCTCTCCTCTGATCTCCACTTCCACGTTTCTTTGTCAGACGTAGTTTGGGCTTCCCATTCTTCTTTCCCAGTGGGTTTAAAGCCAGTGCATGTCTGGTTATATTGCCAGTGTTTTTCAGATGATGTTTCCTTTTCATCTCTACTTTATGGCTTTATTGATCACCTTGACTTTGATCACAACTAAGTGCTTTAAGTACACGACTTTGGCAGAGTAATAGAGTCCTCGTTTGTTGTGCCAAAGGAACGGGTTCTATCTCCGTTATTGATGCTCTCCAATTGACAGTGCTGTAAGTCATGCGTGGCTTACTGTTTCAAAAATTAAAGGCAGTATGCAAGGAAGCTGACCACCCCACCTTTTCAATAGCTAAGGCATAGTATTTCTTCTTTTTCTTTTTCTTCTTCTTCTTCTTCTTCTTTATCATCATCTTCTTCGTCTTTTTCATCGTCTTTTTCGACCGTCCTTAAAAATAACAGTTGTGATTTTGTGTCCTATTTTACAGCGAGGCTGCGATATCTGCGCATCTCAGCCCAAAGCATCCGATTTTAGATAGCTTTTTTTGGGGTACAGGGTTTGCCTTTCCACTGCGATCGCTATTCTCTTAGCCAGACTACACTAGTGCAGCCTGTTTCTAGGGCCGGCATTTGGAGGCGGAATAGGGTCATGTGTCAGCTCTGGTCCGCTGACCCTGAAACAAATAACGAGCTATGAGACCCTATCTGCTTTCAGCTCATTTATTGTGCTGCACCTTTAGCTCTAGATGCTCAGAACAATAAAGTTTCACTTATCCTCTACGATAGTGTCTTACGCAGGACTATTTTCCCCTTTTTTGTGTTAGGACATATTCACTTCTCCTTCCGGCATGTGACCTTCTGGAACCACTCATGCATAATGTATGCCTACGCCTGACAGTCGGAAATCCCTAGATACCAACCAACTTCTCACATCCCATGAAGTCAGAATAGTTATACAATGGATCCCTTGTCAATCAAATACACCTGGCAATGACAAGGCAGACAGACTGGCTAATAAGGGATCAAGTCAAGAACAATAATACACACCAACAACCATACAGACAGCCAAACAACTACTGAAGACTGCAAACAAAGAGGCCCGACTCAATAGATGGGCAATGAGAAATACTGGGAGAGAAATCTACAAATATGACCATCTCAAGTTCCAAAGACAACATCAACCTCCTGAACAGGAGAGACCAAAGCACCATTTTCCCACTTCGCACTCAACACGTACAACTTAACAGCCACTTGAACAGAATCCAACTAGAACATTCTCCAGAGTGCCGGCTGTGCACACATCCCTATGAAACTGTTGAACATTGTCTTTTGAATGTCCGGCGCTTGTCAGTGTTAGGAAAGAGCTTGTTCTTCCGAGGCCAGACAAATGGAACACTTTGTAGGGAACTAAACAACAGCTTAAAAACACTTGCAGATACCACTATATGGCATTGGGCTAAAAGGCAGAAGCACATAGGCCACTGGATCAATAACCAACCACCCGACCAACCAACCAACCAACCAACGAACCAACCAACACACTCGATTTGACAGTGATCCCTGTAGTAGTAAATGACAAGCAGATGAAGCAAAGCATAGAAAACCCAGGTCCACCTTTATCAGCACTTTTCGGGACATGATGAAAGATTCACCAACCGCCACTAACCGTCCTTTTTATGGCGAACAAAATGAGTAATCCTACTCGTTGTGGGCATTCAACAACAACAACAACAACAACAACAACAACAACAACAACAACAACAACAACACCAACAGACAATGCAAGTTGTAAGTTTTTAATAGTATGACTGCTTTTATTAGTCGACCCAGTTGTAAATTGGTACCTGACAAAGTCAGGGGACAATTTTGGAACCGCAGCAAAAGCTACGGGGCCGTGCTCCGTCGTCGGCCCTTTCCGCAATGAATGGGACTAAGCACGCATGGACAGGGGGGGGGGGGAGGCGTCCAGATACAATGACGTCTGCTCTACCTCCACCTGGATAACAGTCTGCAACAGAGCAGACTGGCCAAGTAGGACTGGCTAAGTAGAAGGGATAGAAGAGGGAAGGCAACTCGGCACTAAAAAAGTGCCTGCTGAAGTCGGATGTGTTGGATCAAAAGGTGCAAATATCGCAGTCAAGCTGTAAACTAGCTAGCTACACAATGCATTCCGTCCTCTGGACTACATTCTGCTATTTGCAAAGAAGTTTTCAGGACTTGGTAGCAGGAGATTTTTTGTTTTTTTTCGTTCGCCTCATTTTCTCTAATCCCCAAGGCGGTGTGCGTTGCACTGTGGTTTTTATTTTGCGCCTGTCGGCCCAGTGCATCCGACTTCAGCATGCATTTTATATAAGGATCTGCTTCCTCCTGCATTTTCTAAGGGTTTGCTTCCCCGGGGTAACGGCCGGTGCTGTGATGGGGATCGAACCTAGCACCTTCTAGTTGTGAGCCGTGCCACTTAACCACTAGGCCACGCCGTCCCCGGTAGTAGGAGATTGAGAACGAAGAAGAATGTTTCTTAATCCATGACATAACCCACAAAAGTATGTTGATGGTTGAAAGGATCGTAACTTTACCAAAAGAAGAGTTACAAATACAGGCTGGCGTTCACCAAGGGCAAGACAAAATATGTACCTTCTTCCGCTTTTTTTGTCTCTGCATCTGGAGCATAGGGCACCTAATGTGCTGGTATCTTGCAGGGAGTCGGTGTCAGAGTACTTAGATGAATTCTTGAAGGGATTGTTTCTGTAGCAGCTAGATTTGCATGATGATGTTGCTAGTCGAATACTCAACTTTCGTTATTCGCCTTAATTTATGATTTAGATTGGAACGTACTGCATTGAGACAGGGACCAGAAGAGGTTTTCATTGAAAAACAAGCTATGAACTTACATAAAGTGTATTGTGTCCATCATGCTTTACGGCTTTGAAACCTGAACTATTCTGCAGAGAGATCAGAAGGGAATTTAATTCTTCCACATGCGCATCAAGATGCACATCCTTGCCATCCCCTGGTATAATCAGGTCTTAAATAACACTGTCACCCGAAAGTCAGGGTTTGAAATCACATTCACAATGCTAAACCGTCGCCGTTTGGCTCTATTTTGGCATGCCATGGGCGTTCCCGCACACCAGCTCTTAATGCATACCATGGACATCAACAATGGGAAAAGACTCTCCCCATCATTGTTTCTCCCTCGCGACCGCGCCCATACCACCTAGTTAGATTACATTGGAAAGACATCATCCTTATTGCTCGCAGCCTAGGAACCAACCACTCTTCCTGTTCATGGACAGTTATTGCCTGACGGGCCCTTTTCGCATACTTACTTACTTTCAGTGTCCGGCAACCTCAGATAGTTCTCGCCTAAAACCGGCCACAGTCAATACTCTTTCATTTGCCACCATGGGGGACGGCGTGGCCTAGTGGATAAGTGGCCGGCTCACAACCGGAAGGTGCTGGGTTCGATCCCCATCACAGCACCGGCCGTTACCCCGGGGAAGCAAACCCTTAGAAAATGCAGGAGGAAGCAGACCCTTACATAAAATGCATGCTGATGCACTGGGCCGACAGGCGCAAAATAAAAACCACAGTGCAACGCACACCGCCTTGGGGATTAGAGAAATAAGACGAACGCAAAAAACAAAAAACTAAAAAATTATTTGCAACTACCAGGTCCTCCACTGAACAGAATTCATGCATATTGGGACATATAATCAGGTTTTCTTGATCCTGGACTGCCAACATTCGCAATATTGATCATCTGGATATTCCAACTTTAATCAAGTTAGACTCACACCTGGATACACCTGTTCTGAACTTGTTCAGAAACCTCCTTTTCGTATAAGAAGACCACATACCTACCTTTGCACGTTTCCTTCATTCTATTCATTCCCTCCCCGGACACCACTTAGCTGAGAACAGGTTTAGACGACGTTTTCACGCTGGCAAATCACGCCACTCAGCATTAACTGGATTTGTATAGTTAGTACACTCCTCAACTGCTTTACCTAGCGCGACGCGACAACATGTCTTAACCCATTCAGTTGTAGATTCATGTTGACCTCTATATCTGGAGGTCATTGTAACATGGACCCCAGGTGCAGACTTCAAGTAGGCGGACAGGTTCCAGGGATAGGCTACTACCGTTTACAGATATCCATAACAATAAAATTGTGAGATACTGTATCGTAAAAAAAAAATTCCACTTTATTCACATTGCTGTGGTTAGTTAAAAGTTTGATTTGCTACCTGACGAAGGTACAGCACTTACGATCTCAGACAGTGTTTTTCGTTATATGAGAACGTATCTGCTATGGTTAAAATGTGTAGGGTGTGCATGTTTGTGCCGCGCTGTAGTGCTTCTATTGCTATGAGTCATCTCCGCCATAAGGGATGATGATGCTGCGGAGTGCATATGATGTAGCGGCTATTGACCTGAAGCTGGATGCTAGCCTCAGGACCAGCGACCCAGAGCTGCCAAGACCTTTCTCCACCTTTAGGTGATGATCCTGGATAACAAGCTGCAATAGAGCAGACTGGCTAAGGAGAAGGGATCGACGAGGGTATCCAAAAAATGTCCTTTTGAAGTCAGATAAAACGGATCAGACGGTACAAATATTGCAGTTAAGCTGTAAACTCAGACACAACGCATTCCGCTCGACGTCCTGATACTTGCAAATCACCTTTCAGGGCTTGGTAGTGGGTGTTTGAGAACGTTCGGGGACGTTCAGGTCTTCGTAGCGGGTGTTTTAGAACGTTCAGGGCTTGGTAGTGGGTGTTTGAGAACGTTCTGGGACGTTCAGGTCTTCGTAGCGGGTGTTTTTAGAACGTTCAGGGCTTGGTAGTGGGTGTTTGAGAACGTTCAGGGCTTGGTAGTGGATGTTTGAGAACGTTCAGGGCTTGGTAGTGGGTGTTTGAGAACGTTCAGGGCATGGTAGTGGGTGTTTTAGAATGTTCAGCGCTTGGTAGTGGATGTTTGAGAACGTTCGGGGACGTTCAGGTCTTCGTAGCGCGTGTTTTAGAACGTTCAGGGCTTGGTAGTGGATGTTTGAGAACGTTCAGGGCTTGGTAGTGGGTGTTTGAGAACGTTCAGGGCATGGTAGTGGGTGTTTTAGAATGTTCAGCGCTTGGTAGTGGGTGTTTGAGAACGTTCAGGGCATGGTAGTGGGTGTTTTAGAATGTTCAGCGCTTGGTAGTGGATGTTTGAGAACGTTCAGGGCTTGGTAGTGGATGTTTGAGAACGTTCAAGGCCTGGTAGTGAGTGTTTGAGAACGAACGACGACGAAGATGAAGAGTCTTCACCAATTGCCCTGGACATGTGAGATGCGGCCCATAAGTCCCACACTTCCCCGCAAACATTTGATGGGGGAGAGGTGGAGGGGGGAAGAGAGTCAGGGTGGGGGCTAATATAAAGACAGAGAAAGAGCGAGAGAGAAAGAAAAAGGGAGAGAGAAAGGGAGAGAAGAGAGGCTCATTGGAAAAGATACATTGATAGACAGTTCAGGGACTATCTACACAAATATGGTCGGATGCAATGGATCCCCGATGTCCTCTTATCTCTTACCTCGATGGTCCAATCTACTAGGCTTTTCCCTGTCCATCATTTGATGTTATCTGGTACCTTTCCTTCCAGTGTCATATTCTTCTTCTTCTTCTTCTTCTTCTTCTTCTTCTTCTTCTTCTTCTTCTTCTTCTTCTTCTTCTTCTTCTTCTTCTTGCTCTTCTTCTTGCTCTTCTTCTGCTTCTTCTTCTTCTTCATGTTTCTTCTTCTTCTTCTTTTCTTCTTCTTCTTCTTCTTCTTCTTCTTCTTCTTCTTTGTTCGTTTTCAATCTCCCACTTCCAAGCCCTGAAAACGACTTTGGAAGTACAAGGATGCAGTCAGGAGAACAGAATGCGTTGTGTCGTAGTTTACAGCTTGACTGCGATATTTGCACCTTCCGATCCGACACTTCCGACTTCAGCACGACATTTCTCGGTACCGGGTTAGCCTTCCCTTTTCGACCCCTTCTCATTAGCCAGTCAACTATGTTGCAGTCTGTTATCCAGGATCACCGCGTGGTTGTGGAGAAAGGCCTTGACAGCTCTGGGTCGCTGACCCTGACACCAGCTATCAGCTCTGGGTCGCTGACCCTGACACCAGCTATCAGCTCTGAATCGCTGACCCTGACACAAGCTATCAGCTCTGGGTCGCCGACCCTGACACCAGCTATCAGCTCTGGGTCGCTGACCCTGACACCAGCTATCAGCTCTGGGTCGCTGACCCTGACACCAGCTATCAGCTCTGGATCGCTGACCCTGACACCAGCTATCAGCTCTGGGTCGCTGACCCTGACACCAGCTATCAGCTCTGGGTCGCTGACCCTGACACCAGCTATCAGCTCTGGGTCGCCGACCCTGACACCAGCTATCAGCTCTGGGTCGCCGACCCTGACACCAGCTATCAGCTCTGGGTCGCCGACCCTGACACCAGCTATCAGCTCTGGATCGCTGACCCTGACACCAGCTATCAGCTCTGGGTCGCTGACCCTGACACCAGCTATCAGCTCTGGGTCGCTGACCCTGACACCAGCTATCAGCTCTGGGTCGCTGACCCTGACACCAGCTATCAGCTCTGGGTCGCCGACCCTGACACCAGCTATCAGCTCTGGGTCGCCGACCCTGACACCAGCTATCAGCTCTGGGTCGCTGACCCTGACACCAGCTATCAGCTCTGGGTCGCTGACCCTGACACCAGCTATCAGCTCTGGATCGCTGACCCTGACACCAGCTATCAGCTCTGGGTCGCTGACCCTGACACCAGCTATCAGCTCTGGGTCGCCGACCCTGACACCAGCTATCAGCTCTGGGTCGCTGACCCTGACACCAGCTATCAGCTCTGGGTCGCCGACCCTGACACCAGCTATCAGCTCTGGGTCGCTGACCCTGACACCAGCTATCAGCTCTGGGTCGCTGACCCTGACACCAGCTATCAGCTCTGGATCGCTGACCCTGACACCAGCTATCAGCTCTGGGTCGCTGACCCTGACACCAGCTATCAGCTCTGGGTCGCCGACCCTGACACCAGCTATCAGCTCTGGGTCGCTGACCCTGACACCAGCTATCAGCTCTGGGTCGCTGACCCTGACACCAGCTATCAGCTCTGGATCGCCGACCCTGACACCAGCTATCAGCTCTGGGTCGCTGACCCTGACACCAGCTATCAGCTCTGGGTCGCTGACCCTGACACCAGCTATCAGCTCTGGATCGCTGACCCTGACACCAGCTATCAGCTCTGGGTCGCCGACCCTGACACCAGCTATCAGCTCTGGGTCGCCGACCCTGACACCAGCTATCAGCTCTGGATCGCTGACCCTGACACCAGCTATCAGCTCTGGGTCGCTGACCCTGACACCAGCTATCAGCTCTGGGTCGCTGACCCTGACACCAGCTATCAGCTCTGGGTCGCTGACCCTGACACCAGCTATCAGCTCTGGGTCGCCGACCCTGACACCAGCTATCAGCTCTGGGTCGCCGACCCTGACACCAGCTATCAGCTCTGGATCGCTGACCCTGACACCAGCTATCAGCTCTGGATCGCTGACCCTGACACCAGCTATCAGCTCTGGGTCGCCGACCCTGACACCAGCTATCAGCTCTGGGTCGCCGACCCTGACACCAGCTATCAGCTCTGGATCGCTGACCCTGACACCAGCTATCAGCTCTGGATCGCTGACCCTGACACCAGCTATCAGCTCTGGGTCGCCGACCCTGACACCAGCTATCAGCTCTGGGTCGCCGACCCTGACACCAGCTATCAGCTCTGGGTCGCTGACCCTGACACCAGCTATCAGCTCTGGGTCGCTGACCCTGACACCAGCTATCAGCTCTGGGTCGCCGACCCTGACACCAGCTATCAGCTCTGGATCGCTGACCCTGACACCAGCTATCAGCTCTGGGTCGCTGACCCTGACACCAGCTATCAGCTCTGGGTCGCTGACCCTGACACCAGCTATCAGCTCTGGGTCGCTGACCCTGACACCAGCTATCAGCTCTGGGTCGCCGACCCTGACACCAGCTATCAGCTCTGGGTCGCTGACCCTGACACCAGCTATCAGCTCTGGGTCGCCGACCCTGACACCAGCTATCAGCTCTGGATCGCTGACCCTGACACCAGCTATCAGCTCTGGGTCGCTGACCCTGACACCAGCTATCAGCTCTGGGTCGCTGACCCTGACACCAGCTATCAGCTCTGGGTCGCCGACCCTGACACCAGCTATCAGCTCTGGGTCGCTGACCCTGACACCAGCTATCAGCTCTGGGTCGCCGACCCTGACACCAGCTATCAGCTCTGGATCGCTGACCCTGACACCAGCTATCAGCTCTGGGTCGCCGACCCTGACACCAGCTATCAGCTCTGGATCGCTGACCCTGACACCAGCTATCAGCTCTGGATCGCTGACCCTGACACCAGCTATCAGCTCTGGATCGCTGACCCGGACACCAGCTATCAGCTCTGGGTCGCCGACCCTGACACCAGCTATCAGCTCTGGGTCGCCGACCCTGACACCAGCTATCAGCTCTGGATCGCTGACCCTGACACCAGCTATCAGCTCTGGATCGCTGACCCTGACACCAGCTATCAGCTCTGGGTCGCCGACCCTGACACCAGCTATCAGCTCTGGGTCGCCGACCCTGACACCAGCTATCAGCTCTGGGTCGCTGACCCTGACACCAGCTATCAGCTCTGGGTCGCTGACCCTGACACCAGCTATCAGCTCTGGGTCGCCGACCCTGACACCAGCTATCAGCTCTGGATCGCTGACCCTGACACCAGCTATCAGCTCTGGGTCGCTGACCCTGACACCAGCTATCAGCTCTGGGTCGCTGACCCTGACACCAGCTATCAGCTCTGGGTCGCTGACCCTGACACCAGCTATCAGCTCTGGGTCGCTGACCCTGACACCAGCTATCAGCTCTGGATCGCTGACCCTGACACCAGCTATCAGCTCTGGGTCGCTGACCCTGACACCAGCTATCAGCTCTGGGTCGCCGACCCTGACACCAGCTATCAGCTCTGGGTCGCCGACCCTGACACCAGCTATCAGCTCTGGATCGCTGACCCTGACACCAGCTATCAGCTCTGGGTCGCCGACCCTGACACCAGCTATCAGCTCTGGATCGCTGACCCTGACACCAGCTATCAGCTCTGGATCGCTGACCCTGACACCAGCTATCAGCTCTGGATCGCTGACCCTGACACCAGCTATCAGCTCTGGGTCGCCGACCCTGACACCAGCTATCAGCTCTGGGTCGCCGACCCTGACACCAGCTATCAGCTCTGGATCGCTGACCCTGACACCAGCTATCAGCTCTGGATCGCTGACCCTGACACCAGCTATCAGCTCTGGGTCGCCGACCCTGACACCAGCTATCAGCTCTGGGTCGCCGACCCTGACACCAGCTATCAGCTCTGGGTCGCTGACCCTGACACCAGCTATCAGCTCTGGGTCGCTGACCCTGACACCAGCTATCAGCTCTGGGTCGCTGACCCTGACACCAGCTATCAGCTCTGGATCGCTGACCCTGACACCAGCTATCAGCTCTGGGTCGCTGACCCTGACACCAGCTATCAGCTCTGGATCGCTGACCCTGACACCAGCTATCAGCTCTGGGTCGCTGACCCTGACACCAGCTATCAGCTCTGGGTCGCTGACCCTGACACCAGCTATCAGCTCTGGATCGCCGACCCTGACACCAGCTATCAGCTCTGGGTCGCCGACCCTGACACCAGCTATCAGCTCTGGGTCGCCGACCCTGACACCAGCTATCAGCTCTGGGTCGCCGACCCTGACACCAGCTATCAGCTCTGGGTCGCTGACCCTGACACCAGCTATCAGCTCTGGATCGCTGACCCTGACACCAGCTATCAGCTCTGGATCGCTGACCCTGACACCAGCTATCAGCTCTGGGTCGCCGACCCTGACACCAGCTATCAGCTCTGGATCGCTGACCCTGACACCAGCTATCAGCTCTGGGTCGCTGACCCTGACACCAGCTATCAGCTCTGGGTCGCTGACCCTGACACCAGCTATCAGCTCTGGGTCGCCGACCCTGACACCAGCTATCAGCTCTGGATCGCTGACCCTGACACCAGCTATCAGCTCTGGGTCGCTGACCCTGACACCAGCTATCAGCTCTGGGTCGCTGACCCTGACACCAGCTATCAGCTCTGGGTCGCCGACCCTGACACCAGCTATCAGCTCTGGGTCGCTGACCCTGACACCAGCTATCAGCTCTGGGTCGCCGACCCTGACACCAGCTATCAGCTCTGGATCGCTGACCCTGACACCAGCTATCAGCTCTGGGTCGCCGACCCTGACACCAGCTATCAGCTCTGGATCGCTGACCCTGACACCAGCTATCAGCTCTGGATCGCTGACCCTGACACCAGCTATCAGCTCTGGATCGCTGACCCTGACACCAGCTATCAGCTCTGGGTCGCCGACCCTGACACCAGCTATCAGCTCTGGGTCGCCGACCCTGACACCAGCTATCAGCTCTGGATCGCTGACCCTGACACCAGCTATCAGCTCTGGATCGCTGACCCTGACACCAGCTATCAGCTCTGGGTCGCCGACCCTGACACCAGCTATCAGCTCTGGGTCGCCGACCCTGACACCAGCTATCAGCTCTGGGTCGCTGACCCTGACACCAGCTATCAGCTCTGGGTCGCTGACCCTGACACCAGCTATCAGCTCTGGGTCGCCGACCCTGACACCAGCTATCAGCTCTGGATCGCTGACCCTGACACCAGCTATCAGCTCTGGGTCGCTGACCCTGACACCAGCTATCAGCTCTGGGTCGCTGACCCTGACACCAGCTATCAGCTCTGGGTCGCTGACCCTGACACCAGCTATCAGCTCTGGGTCGCTGACCCTGACACCAGCTATCAGCTCTGGATCGCTGACCCTGACACCAGCTATCAGCTCTGGGTCGCTGACCCTGACACCAGCTATCAGCTCTGGGTCGCCGACCCTGACACCAGCTATCAGCTCTGGGTCGCCGACCCTGACACCAGCTATCAGCTCTGGATCGCTGACCCTGACACCAGCTATCAGCTCTGGGTCGCCGACCCTGACACCAGCTATCAGCTCTGGATCGCTGACCCTGACACCAGCTATCAGCTCTGGATCGCTGACCCTGACACCAGCTATCAGCTCTGGATCGCTGACCCTGACACCAGCTATCAGCTCTGGGTCGCCGACCCTGACACCAGCTATCAGCTCTGGGTCGCCGACCCTGACACCAGCTATCAGCTCTGGATCGCTGACCCTGACACCAGCTATCAGCTCTGGATCGCTGACCCTGACACCAGCTATCAGCTCTGGGTCGCCGACCCTGACACCAGCTATCAGCTCTGGGTCGCCGACCCTGACACCAGCTATCAGCTCTGGGTCGCTGACCCTGACACCAGCTATCAGCTCTGGGTCGCTGACCCTGACACCAGCTATCAGCTCTGGGTCGCTGACCCTGACACCAGCTATCAGCTCTGGATCGCTGACCCTGACACCAGCTATCAGCTCTGGGTCGCTGACCCTGACACCAGCTATCAGCTCTGGATCGCTGACCCTGACACCAGCTATCAGCTCTGGGTCGCTGACCCTGACACCAGCTATCAGCTCTGGGTCGCTGACCCTGACACCAGCTATCAGCTCTGGATCGCCGACCCTGACACCAGCTATCAGCTCTGGGTCGCCGACCCTGACACCAGCTATCAGCTCTGGGTCGCCGACCCTGACACCAGCTATCAGCTCTGGGTCGCTGACCCTGACACCAGCTATCAGCTCTGGGTCGCTGACCCTGACACCAGCTATCAGCTCTGGGTCGCTGACCCTGACACCAGCTATCAGCTCTGGGTCGCTGACCCTGACACCAGCTATCAGCTCTGGGTCGCCGACCCTGACACCAGCTATCAGCTCTGGATCGCTGACCGCTACAATTCCTGCATTACTCAGCACGTTTATCTCGCATCGCATTCTTCTTCTGCGTTTGTTCTTAATCTCCGGCCATCAATACCTGAACAGGGCTTTGCAAGTTACAGGACATAGGCAGGAGAACCGATAGCGTTGTATCGCTAGTTTACAGATTGACTGCAATATTTCCACCTTTTGGTCCGCCATATCCGTCTTCGGCAGGGGTATGACATTGAACAACAACTAACAAACACGTGCAGATCCGTTACATGACATTGGGTTGGAGGGTAAAATCCTGGATGCGTTGGGTAGGTAACAGTAATTCATGAGGGCGATCTTGGACTTGCGAACTACGTATCTTCAACTTCGGTAGATCAGATCAGCTTAGGGATCAAGATGCTGAGCAGCAAATGAGCTGCAGTGGTCAGCGACACATAGCTGACTGCTAGCGTCAGGGCCAGTGAACCATAGCTGCCAAGACCCTTCTACACCTCCACGTGGTGATCCAGGATAACAGGTTGCAGCAGGGCACACTGGCTAAGGAGAAGGGATCGAAGAGAGAATGCTAACCCGGTACTCAAAAAATGCTTGTTGAAGTCGGATGTGTTGGACCGAAAGGTGCAAAGATCGCAGCCAAGCTGTAAACTACGACACAACGCATTCCGTTCTCTGGACTACATTCTGCTACTTAAGCCCTTTCAGGGTTTGGTAACAAGAGATTGAGAACGAAGAAGAAGAAGAAGAAGAAGAAGAAGAAAAAGAAGAAGAAGAAGAAGAAGAAGATCAGCTTAAATTATTCATATTTAAGTTTAATGCCCTTGCTTGGCTTTGTTCGTTCTCAATCTCCCGCTACCAAACCCTGACACTTGCCCAAGTAGCAGAATGTAGTCCAGAGAACGGGATGCATTGTGTCGTAGTTTACAGCTTGACTGCGATATTTACACCTTACGGTCCAACACATCTGACTTCAGCAAGCATTTGTTTAGTACCGGGTTAGCATTCCCTCTTCGATCCTTTTTTAAGCCAGTCTGCTCTGTTGCAGCCTGTTATCTAGGATCACCGCGTGGAGGTGTAGAAGGATCTTGGCAGCTCTGGTTCGCTGGCCCTGACGCTAGCAGTCAGTTATGGGTCGCTGATCACTGCAGCTCATGCGCTCTACTGCCTTTGTTTGATGTATATGTATTAGTTTGTGTGTGAATTATATTGTTCTAAATGTTGTTTGAGCTGGGGTGGGGTTGAGGATGAACTCTCAACGCCAACTAAATGCTCCCATGGCGTGCGTCTCATATTGCCTCTGACAACAAAGTTCATCTCCTAGCCTTCGCGTGGCAGAACTGTTTTGACTAACAGGAGAAGGGACGGAAGGCGAGCCACAGGCGCCTTAAAACCAGTAGTTTCGGGCAGATAGGGCTCTAAAGCTTAGAAAGGCAGCTCATCTAGGAGAAGGAAAACCGTCTAAAGTATTGCAGTGTGCAACCTGTTTTCTGATAACTCTGGAAGTTGGTCAGCGTCTGTCAAACCTGACAGCCGATGATGTGCAAAGGAGCACACGCGAGAGGATACAATGACTTATCTTAGATCGAGGAAAGGCAACATTAGCTGAGTGTTGTTGCAAGGCAGACCAGGCCCGTTGCCTTGGTTGGCGGTTGGTCTTAGAGTCATGACCCGACAGGCGAACAGATAGAGTATTGCTCTGCTGATCAGACAGCTTCTGCAGCCTGCTTTGTTCCACATATATTGGTATCACCTTTCCCTTAGAGCAAACAAGGCAGACCGAGAGAGGGACCATACTGCATTGGCAACACATGGTCTCTATATTTCTGCCCGGGCTTTGTGCTAAAAACACAATTACTATTGTCTGACAAAACTAAAAGAGCCAATAATGATTATGAATTATATTGTTACAATTGTTTAGAGGATGTTTAGAGGAAAAATGAAAGTCAGCATTTCTTATGGTGTGGCTTGTCCCATTACAATAACCATGAATGTGGCTCCTTGTAGCCCATATCTCTGGTTATCAAACTGGAAGTAGCTCAAAGTGTTTTTTTGTGTGTTTATTTTTGCGTTCGCCTTATTTCTCTATTTCCCAAAGCTGCACAATGTTTTTATTTAGCGCCTGTCAACTCAATGCATCCGACTTCGGCATGCGTTTTATGTAAGGGTCTGCTTCCTCTTCATTTTCTAAGGGTTAGCTTTCTCGGGGTAACGGACGGTGCTGTGACGGGGAGCGAACCCAGCACCTCAGGCTTGTGAGCCATGCCACTTAACCACTAGCCCACGCCGCTCTCACGATCAATGTGTAAGATTTGCTGCAGTCTCCGCATATGGGGTCTTCTTGAGTACACTAGACTGAACCCAGTCTGATACATAGCTGCTTCTTATTTATTGGTGTTTTTAGTTCGTACTTCATTTGACATTTATTGGTGTTGTTAGTTCGTACTTCATTTGACATTTATTGGTGTTGTTAGTTCGTACTTCATTTGACATTTATTGGTGTTGTTAGTTCGTACTTCATTTGGCATTTATTGGTGTTGTTAGTTCGTACTTCATTTGGCATTTATTGGTGTTGTTAGTTCGTACTTCATTTGACATTTATTGGTGTTGTTAGTTCGTACTTCATTTGGCATTTATTGGTGTTGTTAGTTCGTACTTCATTTGACATTTATTGGTGTTGTTAGTTCGTACTTCATTTGACATTTATTGGTGTTGTTAGTTCGTACTTCATTTGGCATTTATTGGTGTTGTTAGTTCGTACTTCATTTGACATTTATTGGTGTTGTTAGTTCGTACTTCATTTGACATTTATTGGTGTTGTTAGTTCGTACTTCATTTGACATTTATTGGTGTTGTTAGTTCGTACTTCATTTGACATTTATTGGTGTTTTTAGTTCGTACTTCATTTGACATTTATTGATTTGTTCCTTGACTAGTTTGTTAGCGAGTTCTCCATTTCTGTGTGTTGTCACTGAACATGCCTACTTCTGATGTATGCTTTTATAATTACTACTCTTTATTCCAGAATGTCCTTTGCCCCCTTCTATTGCATCTCCATTTCTTCTCTGAGTGGTTTTTTGGAGGGGACGGGAGTGGGGTTCAAGGTTATTGACTTCTATTTCTACATGTAATGATATTCACACCATTGTGACTATACAACAGTATTTATGTAGCAGGAACGTACGAGTTCAAACAACCATTCAAGGAATATTAGGCAAGGAGGAACAGAACAGTGTGCAACGTAAGACAATTGTTCTCAGTTTTTTTTTTCGTATGAAGAATATCCACAGGATCTATGGGTCCGAGTATACACAGATGGGTCAGCACAGAATGCAGTAAATAATGGAGGAGCAGATGTGTTTATAGAATACTCAAATAACAGTTTGGAAACAGTTGCAGCGCCAAAACGGAAATTCTGCCAAAATTATGATGCAAAGATTCAAGCGATGAAATTGGCGACGGAAAAATTGCTGAACACCTTGGCCCGTATCATGTGGTATTTCTGACAGATGCAAAATCAGTACTCCAAGGACTATCACGCGGGAAGCTGCCAGATCTAGAAGTTTTATTGTCAACATTGAACAACCAGCGCAGAATTACGGTGCAGTGGATACCGTCTCACTGCGGAATAACAGGAAATGAGAGAGCTGACACACTGGCGAGGGAAGGTGCTGCAGACGAGCAACCAGATGTACCAGTTATATACCATCAAAAGAAAAAGATGATTAAATTAATGAGAGATTTTCCAACAAAAATACAAGAGGATTTTCACAATATAAATAAAAAGGAGCAGATTGTCATACTGCGTCTCAGAACAAGACACAACCAACTTGTAGAGTCAAATCCATTTGTTAAGTGCATAACTGACAATTTTTTAATTCAACATGTAGAAGCAGCCACCAGAGGCAAAAACATACTCGACCTAGTTTTTACCACAGAGGAAAATATGATTGAAAACGTTACCGTTGGGGAACTGTTTGGCTCAAGTGACCATCAAATCATCTGTTGGGATCTTATTGTAGGGAAAGAAGTAAACATAAACACGCAAACATACGACTACTCTAAGGCAGATGTTAAGAGGATGAAAGAGGCAGCGAACCACATAATCTGGAAAGATATTGTTGTAGGAACAGATATTGAACAAGAGTGGGAAAGTTTTAAAACAGTTCTAGAAACGCTAAAAGAATAATGTGTTCCATGTAGGGAGGTAAACCCAAAGCGTAAAAAGTGGATAACTAGATTTGTAGTGAAATGTAGAAGAGCAAAAAATAAAGCTTGGAAAAAATATATTGAGGCAGGTAAATCAAAAGAAACATATGTAAAATATTTGGACAAGCAGAACATATCTCAGAAAGCGAATAAAACAGCAAAAATAGACTTTGAAAAAAAACTTGCTCAGAGGATCAAGACTGACAGTAAAAGCTTCTTTTCTTATGTTAGAAATAAACGAAAAACGAAAGACAAAGTAAGCCCTCTCATAGACAGAACAGGGAAAATAATAAGTGAAAATAGGGAGGCTGCTAATCTGCTCAATCAGTACTTTGGCACAGTCTTCACAAAGGAGGACTGGTCCGAGTACCCAGAGCCTTTAGATATTTTTCAAAGAGACATGGATACAGCGGGATTAAGATCAATCTGTATTTCAGAGGAAATGGTTTTTAAAAAATTGGAGGGGTTGAAAGTGAATAAATGTCCACGTCAAGATGGTATTCATCCAAAATTGCTGTGTGAAATTAGAGACCAACTAGCAAAACCATTGGCTATATTATGTTCTCAATCACTTACAAAAGGGATTGTTCCACGGGATTGGAAAGATGCAGGAGTGATTCCCTTATTCAAAAAAGGCACAAAATCCGATCCAGCAAATTAAAGACCGGTGAGTTTAACGAGCATAGTCTGTAAATTGTTAGAGTCAATAATCAAAGAAAACATTGTAATGCATTTAGACAAATTTAATCTAATTAGAAATAGTCAGCATGGGTTTACTAGAGGGAGATCATGCTTAACAAATCTATTAGAATTAATGGAGGAGGTTACTAAAATCATAGATAAAGGGGAGCCAGTGGATGTTATTTATCTAGACTTTGCAAAGGCCTTTGATAGAGTACCTCATCAAAGATTATTTGGAAAGTTAAAATCACATGGAATAGGTGGGGAAGTTGCCTAATGGATTGAAAATTGGTTAACGGGAAGAAGGCAGAGGGTGGGCATAAATAAGGAGTACTCTGAGTGGAGTGAAGTGAAAAGTGGTGTGCCACAGGTTTTGGGACCAATTTTGTTCTTGATATATATAAATGATTTGGACATTGATATGAGATCCATGATTGCAGAATTTGCTGATGACACAAAACTATATAGTAGTGTCTCATCTAAAGCGGAAGTGGATATATTGAGGTCGGATTTATATAAAATTCGAGAATGGTCTGTAAGCTGGCAAATGGAGTTTAATGTAGATAAATGTACAGTCCTCCACATGGGTAGATCCAATATGGAACATAATTACAGAATGGGAGAAAACAATATTAGAAAGATAGATAAGGAAAGGGACCTAGGGGTTATAATAGATCATTCAGGAAAGGTGAGTGAGCAAGTTAAGGTAGCAGTGAAAAAGGCAAATGCAATGTTAGGTATGATAAAAAGAAATATTAAACATAGGAGCAAGGAAGTGATCGTCAAACTGTATAAAGCTTTAGTTAGACCTAGATTGGAGTACTGTGTACAGGTGTGGAGTCCTTATCATAGAGGGGACACAAACATGCTAGAAAGAATACAAAAAAGAGCGACAAAAATGGTAGTTGGATTCCAGAATTACAGTTATGAGGAACGACTCAGAAAAATCGGCCTACAGTGTCTCGAAGAGAGAAGAATTCGTGGTGACTTAATACAGGTTTATAAGATGATCAGAGGAATCGATAAATTAGACTATAACAAGTTTTTTTAAAATACAGCCACCTACAATAACACGAGGGCATAGCTACAAGCTGACTAAAGAGAGGTCCAGGTTAGATATTAGGAAATATTTTTTTAGTCAGAGAGTGGTGTCTGCTTGGAATGCATTGCCAGGGGAGGTAGTGGAGGCAGGGACAGTTAATGCATTAAAAAAAAACTGGATGCGCATAGCTTTTAGAGCAAGGTGATGTAAATGTAACTGGTTGTATACAGACTCTGCAGGGTATTCTAAACAAGTATAAAGACGTTAAGTTAACTCCGCAGCCACATGTACACACCATTTAGGATTGACAACTCAGACATGTGCACACGTGGACAGGCACCCCAGACTGCAAAGCATATACTTCAGGACTGTCCAAAGTATGAGATACTGAGGAGGACATACTGGCCAAAATAAAACTGGAAAGGAAACTGTATGGACCTAAGTGTAAGCTGCAGAAGACAGTGAGGCTCATACAAGAGACATTTTTGCAGATGTAGACCTACTCAAAGCGACAGAAGACAGTGAGGTTCATACAAGAGACAACTTTGTAGACGTAGACATACTCCAAGCGACAGAAGACAGTGAGGCTCATACAAGAGACAACTTTGCAGATGTAGACATACTCCAAGCGGCAGAAGACAGTGTGGTTCATACAAGAGACAACTTTGCAGATGTTGACATAGTCCAAGCGACAGAAGACAGTGAGGTTCATACAAGAGACAACTTTGCAGATGTAGACATACTCCAAGCGACAGAAGACAGTGAGGTTTATACAAGAGACATTTTTGTAGATGTAGACATACTCCAAGCGACAGAAGACAGTGAGGTTCATACAAGAGACAACTTTGCAGACGTAGACATAGTCCAAGCGACAGAAGACAGTGAGGCTCATACAAGAGACAACTTTGCAGACGTAGACATAGTCCAAGCGACAGAAGACAGTGAGGCTCATACAAGAGACAACTTTGCAGACGTAGACATACTCCAAGCGACAGAAGACAGTGTGGTTCCTACAAGAGACAACTTTGCAGATGTAGACATAATCTAATCGATCGAAAGAAGAAGAAGAAAAATGTAGCACCATCTTAAATATAATAATGTTATTGTTTATGTCAGTTCTATGATCTTTCCTGTTTGAATTGTTGAATCGAGTCTGTTAGAATTGTTACTTTTGATGGGTGATTGCTCACTTCTGCTACTATTTCTAGGGTCATTGATATTGAAGTTAGTTCTGCATTTTTACATAACTATAAGATTCAAGGCATCACCCTTTAACATAACTATAAGATTAAAGGCATCATCCTTTAACATAACTATAAGATTCAAGGCATCACCCCTTAACATAACTATAAGATTACCGGCTTCACCCCTTAACATAACTATAAGATTCAAGGCATCACCCTTTAACATAACTATAAGATTACAGGCATCACCCTTTAACATAACTTTAAGATTACAGGCATCACCCTTTAACATAACAGAGATACAGGCATATTCCCCCATAACAGACTATGAGGAGGAGGTTGAGTGTTTTATGACCATTTACAAAAGTGCATAAACAATACCTACAAGAAAGACATCTTCATAGTGCAGGGTGACTGGAACGGAAAGGTTGGCTCTGACGCGCCAGAAACTTGGTCGGACACATGTGAACCCTTTTGTAACAGTGTTTCAAACATGAGAGGGCATAGGGTATTGGAGATTGCTGAATACAATCATTTTGTGCTAGCGAATACGCTGGAAAACCATAATATGTCTAAAAGAACCACACGGCACTCACCAAGTGGGAAACACCATAATCAGATAGACTACATAATGGTACAAACCAGATTTTTGTCCAGCATCAATAAGGCCCAAACAAGAAGTTATCCAGGGGCGGACACAGGCAGCGACCATGATCTGCTTATGCTTACATTTCGTCTCAGCCTAAAGAACGTAGCCAGACCACAACAACCAATGATTTAATATGACTGATACACTGAAAGATCCACTAACCGTGGAAGCGTTTGATGATATCCCGAGGAATAATCTTAACCTAGCAGCAAGCACTGACTCAGACACAGAACGCCAGGTTGTAAGTCTATGTTAGAAGCCTTCAACACTATACTCAAGGACACATAACGACAGGGTATAAGTCTGTTAGAAGCCTTCAACACTATACTCAATGACACCGAACGCCAGGGTATTAGTCTATGTTAGAAGCGTTCAACACTATACTCAAGGACACATAACGACAGGGTATAAGTCTGTTAGAAGCCTTCAACACTATACTCAAGGACACAGAAAGCCAGGGTGTAAGTCTATGTTAGAATCCTTCAACACTATACTCAAGGACACCGAACGCCAGGGTGTAAGTCTATGTTAGAAGGCTTCAACACTACGCTCAAGGATTCGGCCGAGAAAATACTGGGAATGTACAAAAGGAGATATAAACCTTAGGTCTCTGAACATATATTACTACTATGTGACACTAGGAGAGCTCTCAAAAATGAGAAAACCACATCACTCGTAGCGGAAAAATACAGAGCCATAAACAAGACTATAAGAAATGACATGGCGAGAGCAAAGGATAATTGATCAGTGCACAAATATTCAAGACCGCATTGTCAAATGGACATATATTACGATCGGTAGAGGCTGACCAAGACCGTCCTGCAAAGGCACTGTGCCTGGGAAGCGTGGTAGAGGGATACCAAATACAAATAGATGGGAGGACAATATAAAAGAGTGGACGGGAAGGCCTATAGCTGAAACCAATACCCTGACGAAACATCGAGACGTATAGTGGGAACTGGTTCGACAAACTGCAATAACGGTGCCTCAACGACCTTCAAGGGTACGGGACTGATGATGATGATGATGATGATGACCATGATGATATTTCAAAAACCAGAATGAAAAATATTTATTTTACATTTAACAGACAGTTGTACCTTACTGTACCAGTTGTGTTTCAAAAATTAATTAAAAGTGAAGTTAATTAATTGTGTATCGTCACATTCAATAGCTATGGTATATAATAAATACTGCATCTCTTCAAAAGATTGAAAAAAACCAAACTGACAAAAAAAATAAATTAAAAAAAACCAAACAACTGTACTTTTTTAAAATTGCACGTATGATATAGGATACTTTTGAATTAAAAAAAAAACCTTTTTTTTTTTAAAGATAAAAAAAATGGTAATTCCAGAAAAATAAATTCCATTCAAATTTGGTTTCAAAACCTTCCTGGCAAACTATTTCTGTCTAAATATATAGAATCGTCACACGCAGCAGCGTCCACTGTCCTCGCGATAAAAGCACACATTAACATAACTTGCCGGCTTGCAACTTCGTCCATATCATCTACACTAAAAAAAAGAGGACATTTCTATAGATTTGCACGAATCATAATGCCGGCTCTTTTCAATATTTAGAAAGGACATTCCTTCTAACCTATCTTGGTGTTTAATGCGGGGCTATTTTCAATAGAGTACGTAAAAACATCTATTGCTTGCCGTCTATGCCATACAAAGCATTTAGTCTGCTTTATGGAAGCTAAAATGTTTGACAGAGTCAAAGTAACCCATGAAATCTTTACATATACATATAAAAAACAGGGTGCACATAAGCGTGTGTGAATAGTGGACTGGTTGGCTTGTATTCTTAAAGAAAATTCACATCAAGTAATTTATCAAATACATAAAGTAAGCTTTACAAAGTGTTGGAGGACTTGACTAAACATACTAAGTAAGCTTTACAAAGTGTTGGAGAACTTGACTAAACATACTATGTAAGCTCTACAAAATGTTGGAGGACTTGACCAAACATACTATGTAAGCTTTACAAAGTGTTGGAGGACTTGACCAAACATACTATGTAAGCTTTACAAAGTGTTGGAGGACTTGACCAACGATACTATGTAAGCTTTACAAAGTGTTGGAGGACTTGACCAAAGATACTATGTAAGCTTTACAAAGTGTTGGAGGACTTGACCAAAGATACTATGTAAGCTTTACAAATTGTTGGAGGACTTGACCAAACAAACTATGTAAGCTTTACAAAGTGCTGGAGAACTTGACTAAACATACTATGTAAGCTTTACAAAGTGTTGGAGGACTTTACCAAACATACTATGTAAGCTTTGCACAATGTTGGAGAACTTGAACTTTGACAAATGTTGGCAACATTCACGTCATGTTTAGAGAAACGTCAGTCCGAGAGGCAGACTCATTCATCTACCTAGTATGGACAAGTAATACACAACAGGTCAGCCGGTTGAGGACCCAGAAAAGATGTTTGAGATAATGTAGACTGGACAGTCATTTTGATCTGGGTATTCCTAGCCTCTGAATTTACTTTTATTTCTTTACGTCCTCTACTCCTCGTCATACTTCTCGTCCTTCTCTTTCTTTTTCATCTTCTTGTTCTTCTACTTCTTCTTCTTGGGTTACCTCATCGATTTTTGGCTGCTGCAACTACCTGACCTTGCGGGACAAATAGTATTTCTTCTGCCCTGCATTAAAGCCTGAGTTCTAAGAAAGGGATTATTCTGACAGTTATTTCATATTACCCCGATTGGTTGGGAAGAAGACTAACTTTTGCCAGGTAAAATATACTGATCAGACATGTTTATCAGGGTCAGGCAAAATACACTGATCAGACATGTTTATCAGGGTCAGGCAAAATATACTGATCAGACATGTTTATCAAGGTCAGGCAAAATACACTGATCAGACATGTTTATCAGGGTCAGGCAAAATACACTGATCAGACATGTTTATCAGGGTCAGGCAAAATATACTGATCAGACATGTTTATCAGGGTCAGGCAAAATACACTGATCAGACATGTTTATCAGGGTCAGGCAAAATATACTGATCAGACATGTTTATCAGGGTCAGGCAAAATATACTGATCAGACATGTTTATCAGGGTCAGGCAAAATACACTGATCAGACATGTTTATCAGGGTCAGGCAAAATATACTGATCAGACATGTTTATCAGGGTCAGGCAAAATATACTGATCAGACATGTTTATCAGGGTCAGGCAAAATACACTGATCAGACATGTTAAAAGTTCCCTTTATCGCTGACTTTCTTTATTTAATAGTAAGTCAGGTACCAATTTATAGCTGGATCGACTAAAACGTTTCATTAACGGGTGTTGTTAACCTCTAATATTGCCATGTAAAGTTAGTTGTCTGCAACTAGGCTAATCAGATGCCTTACAGAAACCTGGACTTGTCTTAGTTCCTTCTCTGCTGCGATCGGGTGTCAGGCAAAATGTTAATCAGGGTCAGGCAAAATGTTAATCAGGGTCAGGCAAAATGTTAATCAGGGTCAGGCAAAATGTTAATCAGGGTCAGGCAAAATGTTAATCAGGGTCAGGCAAAATGTAAATCAGGGTCAGGCAAAATGTTAATCAGGGTCAGGCAAAATGTTAATCAGGGTCAGGCAAAATGTTAATCAGGGTCAGGCAAAATGTTAATCAGGGTCAGGCAAAATGTTAATCAGGGTCAGGCAAAACATACTGGCCATGACCCTCAGCTCGGCTACCTAGTAGCCCTCCCTGGAATCGGGCTGTTTTCATGACAGCCTGGCTAACGAGGTGAGGGCTCGATGTGTTCCCTGTAGTATTGAAGGACACGCAGATGAAGCAAATCATAGCACAACTGCCTGGAGGAACTCGGTCCACCTTCATCAGCACGCTCGGGATGTGAGGAAAGCTACTGCAACCCGCCACTGAACGTCCTTTTCACGGCGCACAAAAGAGTAACCTACTCATTGTGGGTATTCGCAAACAACAACAACAACAACAACAACAACAACAACCCCGATTGGTACACATGGAAGACATAATGAGAACATTAACCAGTCATTCATCTCGGAGAAGATGCATGATGAGGACTGTTCATGTTGCTAGCAACATCATAATCTGGCATGAATTGCTACAACAGGTAAAGGCAGGCATAAAGCAGACACTGGCTGTAGGGCTGATGTGTAAGAGACTTCATTGCAGTAAGCCGCAGTTTAGTTATAAGGTAGGGCGGACAATTGCCTTTATGCTGTCTTTCTTTATGCTGTCTTTCTTTATGCTGTCTCTCTTTATGCTGTCTTTCTTTATGCTGTCTTTCTTTATGCTGTCTTTCTTTATGCTGTCTTTCTTTATGCTGTCTCTCTTTATGCTGTATTTCTTTATGCTGTCTTTCTTTATGCTGTCTCTCTTTATGCTGTCTTTCTTTATGCTGTCTCTCTTTATGCTGTCTCTCTTTATGCTGTCTTTCTTTATGCTGTCTTTCTTTATGCTGTCTTTCTTTATGCTGTCTCTCTTTATGCTGTCTCTCTTTATGCTGTTTCTCTTTATGCTGTTTCTCGTTATACTGTCTCTCTTTATGCTGTTTCTCGTTATGCTGTTTCTCGTTATGCTGTTTCTCGTTATGCTGTTTCTCGTTATGCTGTTTCTCGTTATGCTGTTTCTCGTTATGCTGTTTCTCTTTATGCTGTTTCTCGTTATGCTGTTTCTCGTTATGCTGTTTCTCATTATGCTGTCTTTCTTTATGCTGTCTTTCTTTATGCTGTCTTTCTTTATGCTGTCTTTCTTTATTTAACAGTAAGCCAGGTGCGAATTTACAGCTGGGTCGAACAGAACATTTCATTAAATGGTGTATCTAAAACAAACATCCCAAATCCCACCATGGAAAAAAAGCCAAATCCCATGAGATGGTAGAAACCATAGAGGGAATAGGGAAAAAGAGAACTCGGACAGATTCAGAAAGGGAATATATCACAGACGAACATCGTAGAGAGTAAACACACCAGAAACATGGACACACATATATACAGATGGTTCATCTAACAAAGTCACATCCAATCGAAGTGGAGGGGCCTATTACAGACTAAGGAATGGAGAAGAGAAAACTCAAGTATTAACAACGGGAACATACTCCAATAACTTCCGTGCAGAAGTATAGGCACTGAAGGCCGCAGCTCAGCTTGTAATCCAAGATAAAGATATCCACCAAGAAAACATAGAATTCCTGACTGATGCCGCATCAGTATTAGCAGCGTTAAAACAACACGAAGATAAAGATCTCGAGCAATATATGTTCTCCCTGATACAGCTCTCAGCAGAACATCCAAGGTTGGTCATACAGTGGATCCCATCCCACTGCAATATTGAAGGCAATAAAGCTGCAGACAAACTAGCAAATAGTGGAGGAGCATCCCCACAAACAGACTTGAGTATCACATATCATGAGGCCAAGACCATAATTAAAGCCAACTTCGGGGTAAAATGGGCTGATCAACACCCCGACTTCCGAAAAGAAGATAGCTACTATAACTTAACTAGAGAAGAGTAAGTCATCATCTTCAGACTGAGAACTGGGTATAACAGACTCAAGGGTCATCTTTACATACAAAATGAGGATTGGGACAGATGACAGGTGCCCATGTGGGTAGCATATCATGACCGTGACATCCTGCAAAGCTGCACGCTCACGCAGGAAAAGAGAGAACAATACTGGCCTTGTGAGACAGATATGAGACAAAAGCTGTATGGAGACGAAACAACCTCCCAAACAAAGGTGTACTTTACAAGAGAAACCGGAACCTTGATCTGAGGATGAACGAAGAAAAAGAAGAAGAAGAATAAGAAGACGAAGAAGAAGAAGAAGGTTAACGGGTTTTAACCCCTAATATTGCCATGTAAACTTAGTTATCTGCCACTAAGCTAATCAGATGCCTTACAGAAACCTGGACTTGACTTGGTTCCTTCTCTGCTGTCATCGGGTTCTTTTTTCTCTCTCGTGGATTGTAGTTTCTCTAAAGGGTGCCACTATAGCAAAGAGGAAAGGTGCTTGCCTCTAACGTTTCAATTAACGTTGGTGTTTCTAGCGACCACAATGGAGATGAAATGGTGCTCTTAGTCCTATCGGAGACGGACGATAAGTTCCTAGATCACGTGCACACGTTGTAAGCGTTAAAGAACATTGGTAAAAAATCGAAAAAAGGCAGGATGGTCGTCGATGTCTATGCAAAAACATTCGGGACAAATAATGAATGTTTTACCCAATCCGCCAAGCTAAGTGATTGTAGTGTGTTTTTTCATGGTATGATCGCTTCTCCCAGTTACGACTCGCAAGTAAATGGGACTAAGTTTAGTGGGAAATATCGTAGTCACCGCGGAACTTACGGGAGGTCCTGCTCTGTCATCTACATTTCCAGCAGCAATAAGAAACTGGTCACATGTGGTGAGGTAAGGGGGAGGGGGGTGTAAGGGGTGTGTGTGTGTGTGTGTGTGTGTGTGTGCGTGTGCGTGCGGTTCTGTGAACCGTTTTTTACTAAGCCAAGGAAGCCCAGGAAGTAAACTGTAAAACATACATACTACTGATAGCCTTCGACTACCTGGCAGCAGGTATACACCTATCTGTTGTATATTCTTCTTCGCCGATCAACCTGAAAAACACACGTTGTGAGGTAGTTTACAGGGATTTTTGCACCTATCCGTCCGACACATCCGATTTCTGCTGGATTTTTAGGTACCGACTTTGCCTTCCCACTGTGATCCTTATCCTGTTTGCCAGACTACACTGGTCCAGCCTGTTGGCAGGCCCGCTGCTTGGAGGTGGAATAGAGTTTTGGGATCAAGTTGCTGAGCAGCGCATGAGCTGCAGTGGTCAGCGACCCATAGCTGACTACTAGCGTCAGGGCCAGCGAACCAGAGCTGCCAAGACCCTTCTACACCTCCACGCGGTGATCCTGGATAACAGGCCACAGCCGGGCAGACTGGCTAAGAAGAAGGAATCGAAGAGGGAGTGCTAACCTGGTACTAAAAAAATGGTTGCTGAAGTCGGATGTGTTGGACCGAAAGGTGCAAATATCGCAGTCAAGCTGTAAACTACAACACAGCGCATTCCATTCTCTGGACTACATTCTGCTACTTAAGCCCTTTCAGGGTTTGGTAGTGGGAGATTGAGAACGAACGAAGCCAAGCCAAGCCAAACCAAGCCAGACGAAGCCAAGCCAAACCAAGCCAAACCAAACCAAACCAAGCCAAGCCAAGGCAAGCCAAACCAAGCCAAACCAAACCAAGCTAAACCAAGCCAAGCCAAACCAAGACAAACGAAGCCAAGCCAAGCCAAACCAAGCCAAACCAAGCCAAACCAAGCCAAACCAAACCAAGCCAAACCAAGTCAAGCCAAACCTTGCTAAACCAAGCCAAACCAAGACAAACGAAGCCAAGCCAAGCCAAACCAAGCCAAACCAAGCCAAACCAAGCCAAGCCAAGCCAAACCAAGCCAAACCAAACCAAGCCAAACCAAGTCAAGCCAAACCTTGCTAAACCAAGCCAAACCAAGCCAAACCAAACCAAGCCAAGCCAAGCCAAACCAAGCCAAACAAAACCAAATAGACTCTTTGCCAGCTCTAGTTAGATGGCCCTGATGGAAGCCGCCTGATATGAACCGCTAGTTGTTATCAAATCATTCACTGTTGGACTGAGGTACCATCTATTCAATAAACTGAAGATAGGTGGCGCTGACGAATGCAACTGTGGTACAGGGAAAATGACAGCTGAACATCTGCTGCAAAATTGCCCGACATACGAGGACCAGAGAAAGCACATGTGGCCATCACCAGTGCCAACACTAGACAAGCTCTATGGCAGTATCAACAGCCTCAGGTTGACAGCTGCTTTCTTCGAACATATTCAAGTTGACGTCTGACAGCGTACGAAGAAGAAAAAGAAGAAGAAGAAGATTCACTGTTGGACTGTCGACCCCCTCCTGCCTGCCTGAATGCAAGAACTCCAAGTAATTCAAATAAGAATCATCATCTTCTAACCACTTGTAGGACGTCATGGTGGTGTCATTCCTTTGGTGGTGTCATTCCTTTGGTGGTGTCATTCCTTTGGTGGTGTCATTCCGTGTTTCTCTTGTTGGTCACATTCCGTTGGTGGTGTCATTCTGTTGGCGGTGTCATTCCTTTGGTGGTGTCATTCCGTTGGTGGTGTCATTCCTTTGGTGGTGTCATTCCTTTCGTGGTGTCGTTCCTTTGATGATGTCGTTCCGTGCTGTTTAATTATTGTTTAATTTTTGGCAGGCGAAAATTGCCTTGTGGGTTGCCGGGCTAATCCCAGTTTTTCTTATTTTAACTTAACTTAAAGTATTTCTACAGGCTTAGACGACTCTCCAGAGTCTGGAGACAACCAGTTTGTCATTCCAGTGGCGTAGTTTCGTCACAAAGTGGCTAGCAGACCATTGGAATGTACATGCCTCCCCCCCCCCACACCCCCCCCCCCCCGGTGGTGGTCTTCCCCGCGTAGTCATGTGCTGGTACTGGAGGGGACTCGGCTGATGGATCTGGGGTTGTCATTGGCCATCTCTTTCCTGATCAGAGGGCCAGTACTGATGAGAGTCGTTGGTATCACTACTTCTGTCCGGCTGCAGCACCACTTCCTTTTTCTTCACCCTCCCCTTTTTTTCTCTCTCCCCCCCTCCTCGTTGTTTTCGTATAAATTAGCTGCCCCTTTCTTTCCAAAACAGAATAATTTCTACAGGAAAGAGCAGCCAGCCCTATGCCCAACTCTCCTTAGTCGCCTATTACCACATACATGACAGGCTACAGTGTTGCTATTCCTTCCTCCCAGCTCGGGCCTCAGTAACACACTTCTACCTACAGAAACCGTCTCTGCAATCTCGCACGTAAATGCTTCTTACATGCTTCCTAAAAGGAGGTCACCTTGGACAACTCATTCTTTGTATTTCTCCGAGATCAATTCTTATGTTGACTGGGACTCCGAGATTCTTCAATTCTAAAGAGAGAAGAACACAAGAACATAATACCTTCTTTTTTTTCCATTTCCTTTTTCAAGTAACTACTCCAGCGATTCGAACCTATATCATCCACGTGACGACCCCGAATCTGTGACAGAAAAAGACGAGCTTGGGAAATCGGTCGGCTAAACGCTTCAATTAAATATTCCTTAAAAAAACACATCAAATTTTAAAAAAATGAGTCCCATGCTTAATGTATAAAAGGGAATGAACTGTTCTGGAACTCAAATGTTCAGGAACCTGTTTATCTTGTAAAGTTATACGCTCGTATGTGGGAATATCCCCCAACGAAATGTGTCAACAAGTTGTCTGAATAGAACTGCTTAAAAGTAAATAACGCAAGCTTTACAATTTTGCGACCAGAAAAATATCCGAAGTCAAGCTAGATCAAACCATATTTCAGGGGGTGAAAACATGTTTGGGGGTGTACAAATAATAGGGGTGGGCATTTTCTGTTATCGTCCCGTGTAGGCAAAAGGCAAGTGGGTAGGTACTTAATACGCCTCCTGGTTTCTTCAAGAACGTTGAGACCTTGACTTCCCAACTATTTCTTCGACCTGGCAAATATCACTTTATCTAAGTTACAAGTTATGCGTCATAGATAGAGGTTTTGAGATACTGTCAAAGCCGTAATAGTTGAAAAAAAATTGGTTTCGCATTTTTATGCAAACAACCTCCCACGGGAAATAAATGACCAAATTTTTTTTTTATTTTTTTTTTTTCGCGTTCGCCTTATTTCTCTAATCCCCAAGGCGGTGTGCGTTGCACTGTGGTTTTTATTTTGCGCCTGTCGGCCCAATGCATCCGACTTCAGCATGCATTTTATGTAAGGGTCTGCTTCCTCCTGCATTTTCTAAGGGTTTGCTTCCCCGGGGTAACGGCCGGTGCTGTGATGGGGATCGAACCCAACACCTTCGGCATATGGAACCATCGTTTCAGATTTCAGAACATGGCTGAGATAGAAGTGAAGTGAGAGACAGGTCGCTCAGCATATTTGATATAGTCTTCAGGACCAAGAGGGAAAGGGTTCAAAACTTTAGTAAGATTTTTTTTAATGCGGAGAAATAAAAGTCTTTCTTGCACACTGGATTGGGACGGAAACGACAACTTGCTTTTGTTTCTCAACCCTGTTGATCTCACCTGTGGAATCCATCAATGGATTGAAAAACTTCGCAACTATAAAATTTGTTTGTTTACAAGAAAGGTCATTGCTTGACCATTGACGATCAGTGGTCTCGAGGCAAGGTGTACACTAGAGGGCTTGAGGTCGCGGGTTCGAATCACGGTGCAGAGAAGGAATTTTTTCACGTGGATGTTCTGGTAAAAATACCCCTGATCTTTGGGTAGTGAGCTCGGACTCCCGTGTCCAGTGTCGAGCATGTTAAAAATCTCATGGCAGTTAGAAATAAAAAAAAAAGAGTAGGCTTAACGGCCGGTGGCCGGACAAAATTAAAAAATTCAAGTTAAAAATCTATCCGAATTAATTGTACCTTCCCCAAAGCCTAGTAAGCTGTAGGGCTTTCTAAGACACTTACTACGCACAGCCTAAGCCTTCGGCTACCTGGTAACATACATTAAACATGCCTGTTTTAATACCAGAATTCCAAGCATTTCAAGTTTAAGTAGGGTCAAAACGCATATAATTCAACACAGGAACAACAAACAGACATATACTGCAGTTTCTATGTTGTCCACACAAAGTATTCAGCACACACATACAACATAACTCGCAACAAAGGATTTAGGAATGACAGAACCAAAAAGAAGAAACTGGTGCATTACCAATCAGCATCCTCTTTATCTATCTATCTATCTATCTATCTATCTATCTATCTATCTATCTATCTATCTATCTATCTATCTATCTATCTATCTATCTATCCCCAGTCCACTTGTGTCGTTAGACGTCGAGCATATTTTTGGCAAATGAAAATCCACTGGTGACTTGCCAGGTCAATCCCAGCATATGTTAGCCCCTGGAATATACGATCGCCTATCATTGAGACTGGTGGAGGTGGAAGCGTAAATTAGAGCAAGGCAGACCTGCAGCCTGTCAGGCGCCATCTAAGCCGCTCCGCTAACCACATAACCAAGACCTGTGGGGCGAGAATCCCTAGAATAACTGCTAAGGTATTTTTAACGTGCGTGCCACTGCACACGGGTGTCTGATCTCACTACTCAGAGATCAGGGGAAATATTTACCGGACGTGAAAAAATCCATGTGGAGACACCGGTATCTGAACCCCCGACCTCCAGCACCCCATATATGCACACGAGGTGCATCTACCCGAACACGGAAATGGTTAATTATAGTAACTAAACCAAAGTCTATCTTCTTTATCTTATTTGCTAAACATGGGATTTCGAATAATCTTCTGAAAAATCATTTACGGAAATTTTGACCGGAAATTTGAATCCGGATGTGACGCAGCTGTATATAATTATATTAAGTTGTAGGATTTGTTTATGTGTTGGTTTTTTAATTCTCATTTAAATTAAAAAAAATAATTACAATTATAAATGGTAACAGCAGTTGTAACAAATAACACTTAGAATTGCTTTCACGAAAAAGGTGATAGAGTTAAAGGATTGACTAAGCTTGCATTTAAACTTATTTTAATCAAAATTTAAGATGATTGAGGAAAGAACAGCAACTAATTAAAAATGGGATGAGTCGCTGCTGCAATGGATCAATCCCTGTCTGTCCTTCACACTGCACAGTTCGGGAAGCACTGTTATATTAGGACTACCTTTACGTAAGTAGCCTGGCATGGTTTCGGGAGGAGGTAAGGGGTTCTCAGGGTGCGGGTATGGGTTGGTGGTGGTATAGGGACCCACAGACACAAGAGCCAGGTTGAAAATCAACGAAGACCATTTTAGAATACGTAAAACTTTAGTGGGGTACAGTTAAATATGCTCTTATGTTAAAGTTCCGAAATATAAACCAAATTTAGATAAGTACCATAATCGTTAACTACCTTACGCATAAAACACAAAAGTGCAATCTGGCATATTCCACAAGTCGTTGTCCCTGCTTTAAAAAATACAAACACCTATTGCATATACCACAGAATTGCTGATTTAGCATGACAAAGAAGTATTTCTGTCGAATTTGGTCCACAAGCTCAAAGGTACATGCCATAACGTATTTAGATATAGCTTTTGTATGTTGGTCTGGTACCGAGAGGTTGTGTACAATGATCTCGAATATTTAACCTCTGAATCTAGCCCAAAAGACCCACGGAGGTACTATAGGTGCAGTCAGGCGTTGTAGAAAAATAAAAAAATTGGACTTGTTTCAATGTTTGCTTTTTTGTTTTCTTCTGTAGGTTAAGTCATTTATGGGAGTGGGTTTCTGTTTGAATGAAAGGTGTTTTATTTTAGTTAATGTTATTTTACGGTACCGATTTACGACTATTTTGCTAATCCACTGCTTCTTCTTACTCGGTGTTGTTCTGAAAAGGATTCTTGTGAATCTGTGTCGCAGTTTACTGCGGAGAGTAGTTTATCTGCGACTTACAGTTCGGCATATCCAATTTCAGCGTGATATATTTTGGGATCAGGTCTACCTTCCCTTTTCGATACTTAGTCTGGTATAATATTGTTCGCGTAGGCATATGAGGCCCGTTGCGTCGGTCGAACGGGACTAAGATCAGTCAAAACTGCGCTACACCAGACTTTGTCTATAGCAGGTAGGGGAGGGGGAGGGGTTCTATCTGTTAAAGCGACGTGTTTCGGGGACGACCTCTCCTGCGCTTCCATCCAGCTGGTTGGATACCCTCAGCAGCTTAAACTGTCTTGAGAAGGATCTGGTGAGCTGGAACTTCCTGATCCATTCGGACAACATGTCCAAACAGGGAAAGGCGGCGACGGTCCAGGCCTTCTGATGCAATTTAGTCTTAGTAGAGACCTGGACATTACGTACGAGATCGTACCAACGAATTTAACGAATACGCCGCTGATTGCTCACATGAAAGGACTCGAGTCTTGAGATGTCCTATTTCAGCAGAGTCCAGCTTCCGGCTTCATACATTAGCACTGAAATCAAACACGACTGGTAGATATGCAGCTTTGAACTCAAGGATAATCTACTATTGTTCCACCAGCAGTGGAGGTCTTTCATCACCGAAGCAGAAAAGGCAACCCGTCTAGACATATCTAGGCTACTGTGTCCTCAGTCGTGTAGCAGTGCTGCATATTTGCACTGTTTCCAGAGTCGCTATTTTGAGGCGGAATAATGTCTTGGTCAGGTCCGGTTCGTTGATCCTGATACAAGCGGTCAGCTGTGAGTCTCTGGCTGCTGTCAGCTGTGAGTCTCTGGCTGCTGTCAGCTTTGAGTCTCTGGCTGCTGTCAGCTGTGAGTCTCTGGCTGCTGTCAGCTGTGAGTCTCTGGCTGCTGTCAGCTGTGAGTCTCTGGCTGCTGTCAGCTGTGAGTCTCTGGCTGCTGTCAGCTAACCCACTATGCTGCTGTCAACTCATTCACTGTGCTGCTGTCAACTCATTCACTGTGCTGCTATCAGCTCATTCACTGTGCTGCTGTCAGCTAACCCACTATGCTGCTGTCAACTCATTCACCGTGCTGCTGTCAGCTCATTCACTGTGCTGCTGTCAGCTAACCCACTATGCTGCTGCCAACTCATTCACTGTGCTGCTGTCAGCTAACCCACTATGCTGCTGCCAACTCATTCACTGCGCTGCTGTCAACTCATTCACTATGCTGCTGCCAACTCATTCACTGCGCTGCTGTCAACTCATTCACTATGCTGCTGCCAACTCATTCACTGTGCTGCTGTCAACTCATTCACTATGCTGCTGTCAACTCATTCACTATGCTGCTGCCAACTCATTCACTGCGCTGCTGCCAACTCATTCACTGCGCTGCTGTCAACTCATTCACTGTGCTGCTGCCAACTCATTCACTGCGCTGCTGTGAACTCATTCACTATGCTGCTGCCAACTCATTCACTGCGCTGCTGTCAACTCATTCACTATGCTGCTGTCAGCTAACCCACTATGCTGCTGTCAACTCATTCACTGCGCTGCTGTCAACTCATTCACTGTGCTGCTGTCAACTCATTCACTATGCTGTATCTTCAACCCCATCTGCTGTTTCCCGTATGGCTTACATTCAGAGTCCTTTCGCATTCATATTTTTAAATGATCGTAGTGACCTTACGATCTGAGAGCATAAACCAGGCAGTAAACAAAGCAGAACTGATATCTTTACGTAAAATCAAACTCTTGCAAAAGTTTACACAAAAGAGGGTTGTGTATTTGTACACTTAGTAAATACAAAGTGAATGACATAACAATTAAGTAAAAAAGTAAAAAAAACAAACAAACCACAAATGATTTTTATTTAAGTAAATGTTTAGGAATATCCTGGGGGAGGCACCTACCTCCTACCAGGCGCGTCAGCAGGGTTGCGGATTGCTGAAAGGCCTCCTAATTTGAAGGTTAGCTGCGAATAAATAAGCAGCCGTGGACAAAAACGGGTCGGTAGGCATGGAGGCTGTAAGGAGGCAGCCCCTCCATCATGCAAAGACACAACAGGCTAATCACCTGTTTGTCTTAAAAAAATGATTACAAGAACCTCTACACCTCACGGTAGAAGAGGAGCGACTAAGTAAGTAAGTTTAGGAATATAATTTCTTGTCACTGAATTAGTGGGCTCATATTCAAGGCACGCAGAACAGAATGTAGGCGCCTTTTCGTTGGCTGTTTTTGTCAACTGTTTGCTTAATAAGAAATACAGGAACGATAATTCAAACCGTCTATGTCCCAGGGAATTGTTAATGTTGCTTATAAAGCCACACGTAATGAGTTAATTCAACTATTGACGACGTTTCTTTGGTGGCAGATTACGGTGGCTCTTCTTACATCCAGAGGCGTACTTGAGAAGATGGGACTGGGTTCTCCTGGATAAAGTCAAATTCTTTTCGTTCCGCCTGTTTTATTATGTCTATATGTGGAGAACAGTTATGAGTATTCATGTTTTTGTGGTGGTCAATTCTTCAAGGAGCCCCCACGGTTGAGTGGAGGTTCGTCTCTGTGCGCCAATTCTCAGTGCGCAGTTGGCTAAGCATATGGTAGCCTTGAAGGATATGTCCGGGTGTCTGTGCTGGATATCAGCAGGTACGCGTGGGGGACATGACCCGTGTAAGAGGCAATTCAATCTGTTATGTCCTGGTTACACGTGAAACAGGATCACTTACTCTGCTCGATGAAGACAGTGATAGTTGTCTCTATTTCGTCAACTTTCCTTATTCTTCATCTTTGTTTGTCCTACTGACCTTGCCATACGGCGCCGTAGAGAGGTGGGATGTGTAGATTTCTTGTTATTGTCAAGTGAGAGACTTGTGCTGTAGTTAGGTGCAACTTCCTGAGAGTGTCAGAGGCACTCTCGATCCAACCCAGACATAGTTTCCTAAAATCATAACAGCTAGTACAGACAAACTCTGAAAGTAGTCGTATCGAGAGATGGCATGAATTGATGCAGGCCCCATAGATGGAACTTTGGGAGCAGCCTGTCCCCGGACATCATCTATCATACACAGCATGGACGTCGCTACGCTGAGAAACGGGTCATCAAGATCAAGATATTTATGTGAATTAAAGTCATTGCCAACAAAACCGTACTTCAAATATATGCATACCGGATTCCATGTAGGGTCAATACAAATGTAGTGGTGGACCCATCCTCCAACAGTCAGAGCGACGTGTTCATGATTTAATAATACACGTTACGTGATGATAGAAGTGCTAATGGCGGTGTGGGAATTTGATACTGCTCAGCACTGGAAACGAGGAGGCAAATTGCACCACATTCTTGTGTATGAAATCCATCATAAAGGCACAGGACGTGGCTCAGGACGTGACGATCCCTTTGCCTTAAACTTTTGGTAACACACCGTGAGCATCAGAAGAGTTCGGCATAATCAGCAGGCAATTGGTGGGGAATGTACGCAGTGAACCCTATCATGGCTACATAATCTCGGAGCGGAGCATAGTCGTTAACTTATGTCCCACACTGATGTGACAGTCTCTGTCTGGCTTCAGATCTGGGTGGGTAGATGATCCAGAAACACACCAGCAACAAAATGCCAGCACAACAACACCCATATAAAGGAGGCAATCCATCAGTACCCACACCCTTCACCATTTACAGAGAGAGACAGAGAGAGAGAGAAAGAGAGAGAGAGAGAGAGAGATGAACTTAGCACTAATGGGTATGCTATGAGTGCAGTGAAATAGATCCTTTTGAACAGAGCACAACAGGACGTAATCCAATTATGAAGTGTTAGTGGGGGGCGGGGTGAGAGGCATATTTGGAGAAGAGAAGGATTTAAGAAACATGTAAAAGCTGGAGAAGTTTATGGAGAAAAGAGTCAGTCAAGACAGCAATTAGTAAGACAAGCAAATGTGAAACTTGAACAACATATAATATTGCAAATATAAATGAAAGTATACTACTACATAGTGTAAGCTTGAGAATGCAGAAGGTGAGGGAATCTTTCTTTGCATTTATGACAATATGAAAATAAAAAGACATTAAAACTACTCCCGTTTAAAAAATGTTCACTTCAATGTAAAATATGGTTCTGAAACTCGAAGAAAGGCAAAAGCGGTTACGAAAAAGGTACATACTTTCGTAAATGGTTGCCTGGGCAGAATACAAAGGCGGAAATGGTTGCCTGGGCAGAATACAAAGGCGGAAATGGTTAGATAAGATCACAAATGTGGAACTGTTGGAAAAACGGGACATATACCAGTGGGGCATGACACTCGAAGGTCGTGCTGGCGTCGGATAGGCCAGGCATTATAGGAACTAGTTGTCGGATAAGCCAGACATTATAGGAACTATTTGTCGGATAAGCCAGGCATTATAGGAACTATTTGTCGGATAAGCCAGGCATTATGGGAACTAGTTGTCGGATAGGCCAGGCATTATGGAAACTATTTGTCGGATAAGCCAGTCATTAAAGGAACTATTTGTCGGATAAGCCAGGCATTATAGGAACTATTTGTCGGATAAGCCAGGCATTATAGGAACTAGTTGTCGGATAAGCCAGGCATTATGGAAACTATTTGTCTGATAGGCCAGGCATTATGGGAACTATTTGTCTGATAGGCCAGGCATAATGGGAACTAGTTGTCTGATAGGCCAGGCATTATGGGAACTAGTTGTCTGATAGGTATGGCATTATGGGAACTAGTTGTCGGATAGGCCAGGCATTATGGGAACTAGTTGTCTGATAGGCCAGGCATTATAGGAGCTAGTTGTCTGATAGGCCAGGCATTATGGGAACTAGTTGTCGGATAGGCCAGGCAATATGGGAACTAGTTGAAAACATTACAAGACAGTCTCTGGTCTCGAATCTTCTTCTTCTTATTCTTCTTCTTCTTCTTGCTCATCATCATAATCATCATTGTCTTCTTCTTCTTGTTCATCATCATCATCATCATCTGATCATCATCTTCTTCTTCTTCTTCTTTTTCTTCCCCCTCCTTCTCTACCAACTGATGATATGTATCCAACCCGGTAAGGTTTACGGAGACTGTGCTTCTCACGTTTTCGGTGATCCCTAACAGCTTTTCGAGCGTAGTCACTCTCCTGGGTCAGACTGCAACTCTTTATCTATATAAGTAGGACAGTCCTGCAGGATATGTCCACAATCGCACTTGGCGGTGTCTCTGAGACCCATTTTGTTGAGGTAGGCCTTAAGTGTACAATGTCCCGTTCTGAGTCTGAAGATCTTTGTCTGCCCATCACTATCAAGTTTGTGTGTGCCGTCATTTTCTAGCTTGTATTCTTTGTGCAGGTCTCTCCATTCTGTTCTCATGGATCGTTTGGCTTGGCCTGGCTTCGTTCGTTCTCAATCACCCGCTTCGAAACCCTGAAATGGCTTAAGTAGCAGAATGTAGTCCAGAGAACGGAATGCGTTGTGTCGAAGTTTACAGCTTGACTGCGATATTTGCACCTTTCGGTCCAACACATCTGACTTCAGCAAGCATTTTTTGAGTAACGGGTTAGCATTCCCTCTTCGATCCCTTCTCCTAAGCCAGTCTGTTCTGCTGCAGCCTGTTATCCAGGATCAACGCGCGGAGGTGTAGAAGGGTCTTGGCAGGTCTGGTTCGCTGGCCCTGACACTAGCAGTCAGCCATGAGTCGCTTACCATTGCAGCTCATGCGCTGCTCAGCATCTTGATCCCGTGGATCGTTTGATGAGTGTCTTTGCCTCTTTATATTTGTTGTTGTTGCTTAGATGTTTGCCTCACTAGTTTCTACTGGCGGAGGCGCGCCATTTTCCACCCCAGACCGTAGTCCATTGGGCGATATCAGGACGCAGAAACCAGTGCTTGGATGCATGTGTGCATCTGTATGTTCCTATGCTAGGTTTGTGCGCCCTCAGAAGCTAGCCCAACCAAAGTGCAATGGAAGGGCTTTACCACGAGGGCGCGTGTGAAAGTTGTGCAAGGGTGTGACTGTGGGATAGAGTCAAATGAAACAGAGTGAGGTGAGAAGAGAGAGAAGAGTTGCCCCCAGGGTAGAAGACCTCCCAGCCTTTGTATGGGATATTGCCTGACTTCATGTCCCTCTTGCTTTCGCCCTTGAATTGCAGCGTGGGATGGCCGATTGTTTAATATTTTAAATATATTGAACAAAATATTTACATAATAAATATATTATATGTATATTCATACTAATAAACATAACAGACTTACACAAACAACATATCATGATCTCATTAATTTAATAAACACCACCAAAAAGTTGTACCTCAGGACGTAAGAGTAAGACTACTGTAACAATCCAAGCACGTTTTGCAGGAGTGTTTTTTTGTTGTTGCTTAGATGTTTGCCTCACTAGTTTCTACTGGCGGAGGCGCGCCATTTTCCACCCCAGACCGTAGTCCATTGGGCGATATCAGGACGCATAAACCAGTGCTTGGATGCGTGTGTGTATCTGTATGTACCTAACCTAGTGTTTTCCGTGTTGCAGTAGTGTTTTCATGTCATTTGGTGGTTCTCTCCTTGATCCTTCCTGTGAGTGATTGGCGGTTGGCAAATCAGATTTCCTCTTTTGGTTTTTTTTGGTTTATTCGAGTTGAAGGTACTCTCGTCCAGATTCGGAGGTTCTGTCTTACGTTCGGGTTCCAGTGATTGTTGTGCCAAAAAGGGGGAATGGGTATATTTATTTTAAGTATCTCATCTCACAATTGCATTTTTTTTTTTTTTTTTCAAATCATCATCATATAGTTGCAAAAATAGTGAAGATGCAATGAGACGATATGTATAAAGGTGATCTATGGTATGGGATGATTATGAAAATGCCGAGACAGTCACGGAAGAGGGGTGCTAATTTCAGGAGGGCAGACATGACATGGACATCAATAGCTCGGATGACTTGTGATAGGAAGACTCGACTTATATTTGTCTAGGACCTAAGCTCCACGTAGAGTAGACGAGTTTATTGATTGATTGATTGAATACATAGTCAAGATTCGAACCACAAATTTCGAAGTGTCCCAGTTCGCTTTACTGGAGATTAAGATTTGAGAATGGAACCACCTAACTAGAGAAAGACATCAACATTAACCTACCCATTCAACATTAACCTACCCATTCAACATTAACCTATCCAATCAACATTAACCTACCCATTCAACATTAACCTACCCATTCAACATTAACCTACCCATTCAACATTAACCTACCAATTCAACATTAACCTACCCAATCAACATTAACATACCCATTAAACATTAACCTACCCATTCAACATTAACCTACCCAATCAACATTAACCTACCCATTCAACATTAACCTACCCATTCAACATTAACCTACCCATTCAACATTAACCTACCCATTCAACATTAACCTACCCATTCAACATTAACCTACCCATTCAACATTAACCTACCCATTCAACATTAACCTACCCATTCAACATTAACCTACCCATTCAACATTAACCTACCCATTCAACATTAACCTACCATTCAACATTAACCTACCCATTCAACATTAACCTACCCATTCAACATTAACCTACCCATTCAACATTAACCTACCCATTCAACATTAACCTACCCATTCAACACTAACCTACCCATTCAACATTAACCTACCCAATCAACATTAACCTACCCATTCAACATTAACCTACCCATTCAACATTAACCTACCCATTCAACATTAACCTACCCATTCAACATTAACCTACCCAATCAACATTAACCTACCCATTCAACATTAACCTACCCATTCAACATTAACCTACCCATTCAACATTAACCTACCCAATCAACATTAACCTACCCATTCAACATTAACCTACCCATTCAACATTAACCTACCCATTCAACATTAACCTACCCATTCAACATTAACCTACCCAATCAACATTAACCTACCCATTCAACATTAACCTACCCATTCAACATTAACCTACCCAATCAACATTAACCTACCCATTCAACATTAACCTACCCATTCAACATTAACCTACCCATTCAACATTAACCTACCCATTCAACATTAACCTACCCATTCAACATTAACCTACCCATTCAACATTAACCTACCCATTCAACATTAACCTACCCATTCAACATTAACCTACCCATTCAACATTAACCTACCCATTCAACATTAACCTACCCATTCAACATTAACCTACCCATTCAACATTAACCTACCCATTCAACATTAACCTACCCAATCAACATTAACCTACCCATTCAACATTAACCTACCCATTCAACATTAACCTACCCATTCAACATTAACCTACCCATTCAACATTAACCTACCCAATCAACATTAACCTACCCATTCAACATTAACCTACCCATTCAACATTAACCTACCCATTCAACATTAACCTATCCAATCAACATTAACCTACCCATTCAACATTAACCTACCCATTCAACATTAACCTACCCATTCAACATTAACCTACCCATTTAACATTAACCTACCCAATCAACATTAACATACCCATTCAACATTAACCTACCCATTCAACATTAACCTACCCAATCAACATTAACCTACCCATTCAACATTAACCTACCCATTCAACATTAACCTACCCATTCAACATTAACCTACCCATTCAACATTAACCTACCCATTCAACATTAACCTACCCATTCAACATTAACCTACCCATTCAACATTAACCTACCCATTCAACATTAACCTACCCATTCAACATTAACCTACCCATTCAACATTAACCTACCATTCAACATTAACCTACCCATTCAACATTAACCTACCCATTCAACATTAACCTACCCATTCAACATTAACCTACCCATTCAACATTAACCTACCCATTCAACATTAACCTACCCAATCAACATTAACCTACCCATTCAACATTAACCTACCCATTCAACATTAACCTACCCATTCAACATTAACCTACCCATTCAACATTAACCTACCCAATCACCATTAACCTACCCATTCAACGTTAACCTACCCATTCAACATTAACCTACCCATTCAACATTAACCTACCCAATCAACATTAACCTACCCATTCAACATTAACCTACCCATTCAACATTAACCTACCCATTCAACATTAACCTACCCATTCAACATTAACCTACCCAATCAACATTAACCTACCCATTCAACATTAACCTACCCATTCAACATTAACCTACCCAATCAACATTAACCTACCCATTCAACATTAACCTACCCATTCAACATTAACCTACCCATTCAACATTAACCTACCCATTCAACATTAACCTACCCATTCAACATTAACCTACCTATTCAACATTAACCTACCCATTCAACATTAACCTACCCATTCAACATTAACCTACCCATTCAACATTAACCTACCCATTCAACATTAACCTACCCATTCAACATTAACCTACCCATTCAACATTAACCTACCCATTCAACATTAACCTACCCAATCAACATTAACCTACCCATTCAACATTAACCTACCCATTCAACATTAACCTACCCATTCAACATTAACCTACCCATTCAACATTAACCTACCCAATCAACATTAACCTACCCATTCAACATTAACCTACCCATTCAACATTAACCTACCCATTCAACATTAACCTACCCAATCAACATTAACCTACCCATTCAACATTAACCTACCCATTCAACATTAACCTACCCATTCAACATTAACCTACCCATTCAACATTAACCTACCCATTCAACATTAACCTACCCATTCAACATTAACCTACCCATTCAACATTAACCTACCCATTCAACATTAACCTACCCATTCAACATTAACCTACCCATTCAACATTAACCTACCCATTCAACATTAACCTACCCATTCAACATTAACCTACCCAATCAACATTAACCTACCCATTCAACATTAACCTACCCATTCAACATTAACCTACCCATTCAACATTAACCTACCCATTCAACATTAACCTACCCATTCAACATTAACCTACCCATTCAACATTAACCTACCCAATCAACATTAACCTACCCAATCAACATTAACCTACCCATTCAACATTAACCTACCCATTCAACATTAACCTATCCAATCAACATTAACCTTCCCAATCATCATTAACCTACCTATTGTCGCATCATTCACTCACATTTATAGTAAAATAGATGAACATGTGTTTGTGTGTGGTAGCGTACAATTGATGGTAGAAAAGTCAGAAAGTAATTATGCATTTGTCTGAATCGACTTAGGCCTAATTCACATCATTACAATCGATTGGCGGGAGAAAGGCTAGGTAGAAAATGCAACCTATTTGTTTAATGCCTAGTCACCCTAGTCCCGAAATTAATGTCCTTCTCTGCAGCAAGACGCATCCGTTATCTGAAGTCCGTTGATCAAATCTAGATTGCATATTTTTTCACTGTTATTTTTGTTACCTGTTAACTTATACTTACCTTAACTTAGCTTAAATTAACCTGACTTAATGACTTTTTACTGGTTTAGAAGACTCTGCAAAGACTGTATACAACCAGTTAATTGCAGGGTGGTTAACCGATGTGCGAGTCCATCATAATAGACCCAAACACTAGAGCAAAGTAGACCCGCAGCCTGTTAGGCGCCATCTATGCATGTCTTAACAAACCAAATAACCCTGGCCGATGCTATACCATGTCATACAGTTACACGACTCTTACGGCATTGATTCTTGGGACAGTGGTGCTATTCTTGTATGTGTCATACACAAAGACCCCGGCGGAGCACTTGGGACTGTTGCTGATGTTTTCCGAGTGCCTAGAATTTACCCTTATTTGCTGTTGTTGGCGTTACGTTGTTTGTTTACAGACAGCCAAACATCATGTTGGAGTGTCTGGTGGAGTGGATTGGACGCCAGTCTGTGACCAATTGGATATGCGTTCAAACCTTGGAAAGGAGCGCATGAGCTGCAGCGGTCAGCGATCCATAGCTGACTGCTAGCTTCAGGGTCAGCAAACCATAGCTGCCAAGACCCTTCTACACCTCCACGCGGTGATCCTGGATAACGGGCTGCAGCAGGGCAGACTGGCTAAGGAGAAGGGATAGAAAAGGGAATGCCAACCCGGTACTAATAAAATGCTTGCTGAAATCAGATGTGTTGGACTAAAAGGTGCAAATATCGCAGTCAAGCTGTAAACTACCACACAACGCATTCCGTCCTCTGGACTACATTCTGCTACTTAATTAAGCCCGTTCAGGGTTTGGTAGCGGGAGATTGAGAACGAACGAAGCCAAGCCATACCTTGGAAAGCACATGTTATTTTTTTCAATCGGAGGCAACATAAAACCTAGCCTGTGCAGTGAGTGGCAACTACAGGAACAAGCGACCTTTATTCATCAGTCTCATAAACCCTCCCGGTTGATCTCTGTAATGGGACTTGACATTGTTAAGATATTTTTTTAAATGTGTGTTTTTGTTGTTGTTATTTAAGAAAGTTAACGCAATGATTATATAAACAACACTAGCGTTATGTGATAATTGAGGCACATGGTCGTCTACGCCAGTCCGTTTGCTGCCTGGTCGGGAAATACGTCAACTTAAATAATACTGAAGGAAGGTTTGAGAACTTGAGTCGCAGAGCTGATAGATTGCAAACGTGCGTACTCCGGTAGCAAAACGCTCCAGTTTACGCAGCTCTAAATAAGTACGCGACTTACTGTCCAGGAGCGCATGGCATGGAAGAAAGGGGGGGAGGGGGGTCTTTCTCTTGCACACCTGATGTGGACAATACCTTTACCTTGCTAAGAGAAGTCTATGTTTTTCCCATGGCAGTTGTAGATTATAAATCTACTTGTGTTTATTGCAGCACTCTTGTGCAGCCCAAGGTCTCTCTGCCTTCCAATGTTTGGTTGCTGTGGAAATGTGTTTTCGCGTGTGTGCTTTAGGCTTGATAGATTTACTACTGCTGAAGATTGGCAGTAATATATTGGTATTAGCTAGCAGAGTTGTGTATACAAGCTATTGTTCTATGTAGTGTGTTTACTGCACTGGGGGTGCGGTATCGCGAGGGTTCTGTGTGTGTGACAGAGACGGTAGTAGGATCAATGCCCCACTGAGTAATAGTCAAATGAGGCGACTGAAAGTGTGGTCTGAATGATGTGATACATATGAGAAAAAGCCTACTACCACACTGAAAGATAGCCCAATAAGGCGACTAAAATAAATGTGGTATGAATCCTGTGAGGAATATGGGCGTAAGACTACTGGCACACCGAGATAAAGTCTGAGATCATTAAAAGTGTCGTTAAACTCTTTGAAGATACATTGCTGTGTGTGGGATAAAGGCGAAAGTAGGATCACTGCCACACTGAGGAAAGGCCAGTAAGATGGCTAAAAGTGATGTCAACCCCTTGAAGATACAATGCCGTGTGTGGGACACAGGTCGTTACCCCGGGGAAGCAAACCCTTAGAAAATTTCAGGAGGAAGCAGACCATTATATAAAATGCATGCCGAAGTCGGATTCACTGGACCAACAGGCGTCAAATAACAACATAGTGCAACGCACAACGCCTTGAGGAATAGAGAAATATAGCGACCAAAAACAAAAATAAGAACTACAAAATCCCCGCACCGAAGTCCTAAAAAGCACTTTGCAAGTAGCAGACTGTAGTCTAGAGAACCGAATGCGTTGTGTCGTAGCTTAAAGCTTGTCTGCGATATTTCTACCTTGCGGTCCAACACATCCGACTTCAGCAGGCATTTTTAGGAACCAAGTTAGCCTTCTCTTTTCTATCCCTTCTTATTAGCCAGTCTGCCCTGTTGCAGCCTTTTATCCAGGATCACTACGTGGATGTGGGATAGGACCTTTGCAACTGTGGGTCGCCGACCCTGACGCTAGCAGTCAGTTTTGGGTCGCTGATCGCCACAACTCATGCACTACTCAGAATCTGGATCCAGTGTTTCCAGCAAGGTCTTATGGCTTGTGATGGTACCCTCCTACTTATATCGTTGTTAACTCTGCCATGTTCACCCTCTGCATATCGTGTCTATCTTGTTTTCAGCACTATAACAAGTTTTTTAAAATACAGCCACCTACAATAACACGAGGGCATAGCTAAAAGCTGACTAAAGAGAGGTCCAGATTAGATATTGGGAAATGTTTTTTTAGTCAGAGAGTGGTGTCTGCTTGGAATGCATTGCCAGGGGAGGTAATGGAGGCAGGGACAGTTAATGCATTTAAGAATAAAATGGATGCGCATAGCTTTTAGAGCAAGGTGATGTAAATGTAACTGGTTGTATACAGACTCTGCAGGGTCTTCTAAACCAGTATAAAGACGTTAAGTTAAGTTAAGTTAGTTAAGTTCAGGTGTTTTATCATCATCATCATCATCATCATCAGTCCTATAACCTGAAAGGTCATTATGGTACAAATATTGGACCAGTTCCCGCCACTCCACTCGGTTTTGTGCCCGGATATTTGTTCTAACTATTGACATTCCCGTCCACTCTCTGATGTTGTCTTTCTATCTCGTTTTCTATCTCGTTTAAGGTTGACGTCTGACTGCGTACGATGAAGAAGAAGAAGAAGAAGAAGTTTTCTGCCTCTCGCTCTCTAACGCTTCCCAGGCACAGTACCTAGCAGGATGGTCTTGGTCAACCCAGACGACCTTAAAGCATACGCATACCATGTGAGCTTGCGTGCTTTTACCATAGTCAATAGGTCTTTATATTGGCCGACCTCTCCCTGTCCCGAATTTTCTTATTCGTGTCGTGGTCTAGATACGAAATACCAAAATATCTTGACCGCCTGAATCTGAATTCGTTCATCACTTGTCTTTGCACACGTCATTTTCTTCCTAATCCGTCTGCCTATTTTTCCATGAGATGTGTCGCATTCTTGATCTTTCCATGAGATGTGTCGCATTCTTGATTAAATCCAATGATCAAAAGCACCAATTGTCATCTCTGACTGCTTGATCATTGTCGACATGTCCAGGCCGTACAATAATGACAAGTTATACATAACACACCAATACTCTTATTTGTATTTGTCAGTTATTTCTTTGGATGTCAATCTGTGACTTATGTTGGATGTCAATATATGACTTATATTGGAGGGCTATATATGACTTATGTTGGATGTCGGTATAGATCAATATCAAGATGCTGAGCATTGCATGAGCTCCAACGGTCAGCGACCAAAAGCTGACTGCTGGTGTCAGGGTAAGCGACCCATGACTGCCAAGACCCTTCTACATCTCTACGCGGTGATCCCGAATAACATGCTGCAACCGAGCAGACTGGCTAAGTAGAAGGGATCGAAGAGAGAAGGCTAACCCGGTACTCAAAAATGTCTGCTGAAGTCGGATGTATCAGACCGAAAGGTGCAAATATCGCAGTCAAGCTGTAAATTACGACACAACGTATTCCTTTCTCAACTTTATCCTATATCTCAACTATAAGCCCTTTTCAGAGCTTGGTAGCCGGAGATTGAGACCGAACGAAGAAGAAAAAGATAGTCCTAATAATAATAAAACTTGCTCATCGTAAGCGAAGGTGTCAACAGCTTCAAACTTTTGCTTGTAAATATGATATCTTCTAGCTGTAAAGACCCATCCTGGAATGTCATATCTTGCCACATAACATTCCTCAATTCTATTAAAATTCAAGTGCACGAAATACGTCCTGAACGTTGCAGCAATAATATCTTTAGTGAATGTAAAAGTCTTGCACAGGTACCCAAAAATATAGGAGTGTGTAGGAGTAGTATTAGCAAATGAAAAGTTTATAAAATGAAAGTAAATGATAATAATAAAAGACAACGGGGTACTTTTAGATAAGAAAAATGTGTACCTAATGCAATGTTTGCCGGGTTTTAAAAAAAAACTGGGATCACACAGATAAGTACTCGAAGTCCTGTTAATGAACAAAGGGAAGCCTACAAGCAATTTAGATTGTCGAAGGGGATCATGACGCTGAGCAGCTCATGAGCTGCAGTGGTCAGCGACCCATAGCTGACTGCTAGCGTCAGGGCCTGCATACCAGAGCTGCCAAGACCCTTCTACACCTCCATGCGGTGATCCTGGATAACAGGCTGCAGCAGGGCAGACTGGCTAAGGAGAAGGGATCGAAGAGGGAATGCTAACCCGGTACTCAAAAAATGCTTGCTGAAGTTGGATGTGTTGCAAATATCACAGTCAAGCTGTAAACTACGACACAACGCATTCCGTTCTCTGGACTACATTCTGCTACTTAAGCCCTCTCAGGGTTTGGTAGTGGGAGATTGAGAACGAACGAAGAAGAAGAAGAAGAAGAGGATTGTCGAGGATCAGGACTTGCAAACTCTTCGTGTAGAAAAAATTGCTACAGAAACCACATTCTTCTTCTTCTTCTTCTTCTTCTTCTTCTTCTTCTTCTTCTTCTTCTTCTTCTTCTTCTTCTTCTTCTTCTTCTAATTCTTCTTCTTCTTCTTCTTCTTTTTATTGTTGTTGTTGTTGTTGTTGTTGGTGTTGTTCTTCTTCTTCTTCTTCTTCTTCTTCTTCTTCTTCTTATTGTTGTTGTTGTTGTTCTTCTTCTTCTTCCTTCTTGTTGTTGTTGTTGTTGTTATTGTTGTTGCTGTTGTTGTTGTTGTTGTTGTTGTTGTTCTTCTTCTTCTTCTTCTTTTTCTTCTTCTTCTTCTTCTTATTCACCTTTAGGCCATACAGTCTCCCGAATTATATAAGATTAAATCGAAATAACGTCAAAACAGCAAATGATGATAGACTTAGAAAATAAAAGATTCAGATATCTACATAAATCATATAATCACACCCAACATAAGTCATATATCCACATCCAACATGTCATATATTGACATCCAACATAAGTCATATATTGACAACCAGCATAAGTCATATATTGACATCCGAGAACACTAAAGAAAAAGAAATCTCCCGGAAAAGACGGGATAACAAACGAAATGCTGATGGGGTTGGGCCAAACAGCGAAGAGGAAACTGCTATCGGTCCTGAACCAAAGCTGGAAAAGGGGAATTGTACCACAGGCATGGAAAGACGCAATACTGGTACCAGTACCAAAAACAGGAAAGGACAAAACAGATCCAAATGGATACAGGCCCATCAGCCTACTGAGCTGTGTCGGCAAGCTGATGGAACGGATGATAAACACCAGACTGATGTGGCATCTGGAAGAAAAACGAATACTAATTCCACAGCAAGCCGGCTTTAGACAGCACAGATCCACTGAGGACCAGGTCATCCTCATAGCCCAGGAGATAGAAGATGCCTACCAGGCACAGAAACACACAGTAGCTGTTTGGGTGGATCTGGAAAAGGCATTTGACAAAGTCTGGAAAGATGGACTTAGAGTCAAGCTAAGAAGAAGTGATGTTTGTGGGAAAATGTACAAGTGGATCAACCACTACCTCAAACAAAGAACGGCCAGAGTCCAAGTACAAGGGCAGATGAGCAAAAAGGTGATACTCGAGCAGGGAGTACCCCAAGGGGGAGTACTGTCACCCACACTCTTCCTGGTATATATAAAGGATATTACAGAGAATATACCAAGAAGAGTCCATAGCTCAATGTTTGCAGACGATCTGGCTATGTGGACCTCTGAAAAGAATCTCACCATAGCAAGAAATCGGATGCAGACGGCCCTAACATCGCTGGAAGAGTGGGCGAACTCATGGCTGGTCAAAATAAACGAGGAGAAAACCACATGCACAATATTCTCGCTTTCACTAAAACCCCAAATTAAGTCTAAATGGCAAAATCCTGCAGCCAAACGACAACCCAACCTATCTGGGAGTCACATTTGATCGGCGCATGACATGGAAAAGTCAGATCGAGAGAAACCGAATGAAAGCCAGAGAAAGAATGGCAATCATGAGGAAACTTGCTGGCACAAGCTGGGGAGCAGACGAAGGGATACTAAAGAAACTGTACACTGGAAGAGTGAGACCAGTTCTCGAGTATGGCATTGCGGCATGGACAACAGCAGCGAAGGCGAACTTCGATAAAGTTAGCAAACTTCAAAACCAAGCCATGAGAATTATAACAGGTGACATGAAGTCAACGCCAATTGTAGAACTTGAAAAGATTACAAAACTGCAATCCATGACCGATAGAAGAGACTGCAGAGCCCAGCTGCAGTCAGAGAAACTCCGAAGACTGACCGACCATCCAATGCACCAGAGACTAAACAATTTGGGAAATGGGAAACTAAAGCGGAGAAACTTTGCAGAAATAGCCAAAGCAAAGATGCACGAAGATCCCATAAACGCACTAACAACACCAAAACCCATCACTACTGTACGAAAACCTACCTGGAGGCAGGAAATATTTCCAGAGGTGGTAGAAAATATACCAGGTATTGCAAACAAACACTGCCAGACTGAAAAAGAAAGGAGAGATACTACCCTAAGCTTCATAACGAAAAGCTACCCAAGCATGGACTGGACCCATGCATACACCGACGGTTCTGTAACAAATACTACACAGAACGGAGGGGCAGGAGCATTTCTGAACCTACCAAATGGCAGACAAATAACACTGTCATTCGCTACTGGTAAGTACACAAGCAATTTCAGAGCGGAGGCAGAGGCACTGAGGGCGGCAGTGGAAGAAATGGTGACACACAGTGAAAATGAAAGCCATATAGTCCTGCTTACAGATGCTCTCGCCGTAGTCACAGCGCTAAAAAGCCAGAAAAATACTGAGCTTAATGACTTAAGAGCAGCACTCTGCAAACTGTGCCAGCAGTCCGCACCAAAAAGGGTAGTGGTACAGTGGGTCCCATCACACTGCAACATCCAAGGCAACGAGGAGGCAGACAGACTGGCAAAAGAAGGTGCAAGACTACCACAAACAGATACTAGTATGACGTACGAAGAGTCAAAACGGCTTATCAAAGCCAGATACATGACCAAATGGGAAACCGAACATACTGGTTACACCAAAAACGATGCCTATTACCAGTTGAACCGAAGAGAGCAGGCCGTCGTCTTTAAACTTCGCACTGTTCACAATAGACTGAGGTACCACCTATTCAACAAATTGAAGATAGGGTGTACCGACGAATGCCCGTGCGGTACTGGTAAAATGACCGCTGAACATCTGCTGCAGAACTGCCCGACATACGAGGATCAGAGAGAGCAGATGTGGCCGCCACCAGTGGAACTGCAAGACAAGCTCTATGGCAGTGGCGACAGCCTCAGGATGACCGCCGCTTTTTTCGAAAAAATAATGGTTACTGTCTGACTGCGTACGCAGAAGAAGAAGAAGATATATTTACATCCAACGTAAGTCATATATTGACATCCAACATGTCATATATTTAAATCCAACATAAGTCATATATTGACATCCAATATGTCAAATATTTAAATCCAACATAAGTCATATATTGACATCCAACATGTCATATATTTAAATCCAACGTAAGTCATATATTGACATCCAACATAAGTCATATATTTAAATCCAACATAAGTCAAATATTGACATCCAACATAAGTCATATATTTAAATCCAACATAAGTCATATATTGACATCCAACATGTCATATATTTAAATCCAACATAAGTCATATATTGACATCCAACATAAGTCATATATTTCAATCCAACATAAGTCATATATTGACATCCAACATAAGTCATATATTGACATCCAACATAAGTCATATATTGACACCTAAGGAGAAAGTAGTGCAAAACACTATTCCGCTCATGTATGTTGTTCATGTCCATAGTGGATTCTTTTCTGGCGATTGTTCTGCGGAGAACTTCTTTCGATCTACCTCTTTTCCTGCTGCCAGGTGGTGACCACATACATGCCTGCAGGGAGAGTCTGTTGCTGTCCATTCTAAGAACATGCCCGATGTATGACTACCGTTTCCTTCTAATGAATGATGAAACATATTATTGATTGGTGACTTCTCCAATGATTTTGTTAATTGTGACTAGCCCCCCCCCCCCCTCCCCCCCCCCCCCCATGCCAATGTTAAACAATTTTCTAAGACACTATTTCTCAAATGCATTTAGTGACTTTCGCAATGCCTTTGCAATTTTCCAGCATTCACATCCATAGGTGAGCATTGGAGATACGTCGGAGTTAAATAAACTAAGTTTGGTATGTTCGCTTAGGGATTTTCATTTCCAAGCGCTCGTCAGTTGGACCATGGCGAACTCTAGATATGATTCTAAAGAAGGCCATGGTTGGACAAGGGACCTGCGCCAGAGTACAGTTTCGCGTCACATGATAATGATTGACGGCTCACTGGTCCCCCGTGCACGGCATGTCGAAGACCCCTGCTATATTCCCTATCCATTCTATGCCCTATATATCTTCTCTGGGTCCTAGATTGTTCTTGTTTGATCAACTCTAACCTCGGCGTTATTTTGTTTAACTAACACTTAGAACGATCTCAGGGTAGAGGTAACGCTTCATGTGGTTTCTGACTTCCAAGGGATACGACCTTGGAGCGGTACCTCTCTGTAGTAGCCCCTATCAGTCATGACTGGCTATAGAATGATACGGCCTTCGAGCGATAACTCTATAGTAGCCTCTCTTCAGTCATGACTGACTATAGATTGCTACACCCTTAGAGCGATAACTCTCTATAGTATCCCCCTTCAGTCATGACTGACTATAGATTGATACGACATTAGAGCGATAACTCTCTATAGTATCCCCCTTCAGTCATGACTGACTATAGATTGATACGACATTAGAGCGATAACTCTCTATGGTATCCCCCTTCAGTCATGACTGACTATAGATTGCTACACCCTTAGAGCGATAACTCTCTATAGTATCCCCCTTCAGTCATGACTGACTATAGATTGATACGACATTAGAGCGATAACTCTCTATAGTATCCCCCTTCAGTCATGACTGACTATAGATTGATACGACATTAGAGCGATAACTCTCTATAGTATCCCCCTTCAGTCATGACTGACTATAGATTGATACGACATTAGAGCGATAACTCTCTATAGTATCCCCCTTCAGTCATGACTGACTATAGATTGATACGACATTAGAGCGATAACTCTCTATAGTATCCCCCTTCAGTCATGACTGACTATAGATTGATACGACATTAGAGCGATAACTCTCTATAGTATCCCCCTTCAGTCATGACTGACTATAGATTGCTACACCCTTAGAGCGATAACTCTCTATAGTATCCCCCTTCAGTCATGACTGACTATAGATTGCTACACACTTAGAGCGATAACTCTCTATAGTATCCCCCTTCAGTCATGACTGACTATAGATTGATACGACATTAGAGCGATAACTCTCTATAGTATCCCCCTTCAGTCATGACTGACTATAGATTGCTACACACTTAGAGCGATAACTCTCTATAGTATCCCCCTTCAGTCATGACTGACTATAGATTGATACGACATTAGAGCGATAACTCTCTATAGTATCCCCCTTCAGTCATGACTGACTATAGATTGCTACACCCTTAGAGCGATAACTCTCTATAGTATCCCCCTTCAATCATGACTGACTATAGATTGCTACACCCTTAGAGCGATAACTCTCTATAGTATCCCCCTTCAGTCATGACTGACTATAGATTGATACGACATTAGAGCGATAACTCTCTATAGTATCCCCCTTCAGTCATGACTGACTATAGATTGCTACACCCTTAGAGCGATAACGCTCTATAGTATCCCCCTTCAGTCATGACTGACTATAGATTGATACGACATTAGAGCGATAACTCTCTATAGTATCCCCATTCAGTCATGACTGACTATAGATTGCTACACCCTTAGAGCGATAACTCTCTATAGTATCCCCCTTCAGTCATGACTGACTATAGATTGATACGACATTAGAGCGATAACTCTCTATAGTATCCCCCTTCAGTCATGACTGACTATAGATTGATACGACATTAGAGCGATAACTCTCTATGGTATCCCCCTTCAGTCATGACTGACTATAGATTGCTACACCATTAGAGCGATAACTCTCTATAGTATCCCCCTTCAGTCATGACTGACTATAGATTGATACGACATTAGAGCGATAACTCTCTATAGTATCCCCCTTCAGTCATGACTGACTATAGACTGATACGACATTAGAGCGATAACTCTCTATAGTATCCCCCTTCAGTCATGACTGACTATAGATTGTTACACCCTTAGAGCGATAACTCTCTATAGTATCCCTCTTCAGTCATGACTGACTATAGATTGCTACACCCTTAGAGCGATAACTCTCTATAGTATCCCCCTTCAGTCATGACTGACTATAGATTGATACGACATTAGAGCGATAACTCTCTATAGTATCCCCCTTCAGTCATGACTGACTATAGATTGATACGACATTAGAGCGATAACTCTCTATAGTATCCCCCTTCAGTCATGACTGACTATAGATTGATACGACATTAGAGCGATAACTCTCTATAGTATCCCCCTTCAGTCATGACTGACTATAGATTGCTACACCATTAGAGCGATAACTCTCTATAGTATCCCCCTTCAGTCATGACTGACTATAGATTGATACGACATTAGAGCGATAACTCTCTATAGTATCCCCCTTCAGTCATGACTGACTATAGATTGATACGACATTAGAGCGATAACTCTCTATAGTATCCCCCTTCAGTGATGACTGACTATAGATTGCTACACCCTTAGAGCGATAACTCTCTACAGTATCCCCCTTCAGTCATGACTGACTATAGATTGATACGACATTAGAGCGATAACTCTCTATAGTATCCCCCTTCAGTCATGACTGACTATAGATTGCTACACCCTTAGAGCGATAACTCTCTATAGTATCCCCCTTCAGTCATGACTGACTATAGATTGATACGACATTAGAGCGATAACTCTCTATAGTATCCCCCTTCAGTCATGACTGACTATAGATTGCTACACCCTTAGAGCGATAACTCTCTATAGTATCCCCCTTCAGTCATGACTGACTATAGATTGATACGACATTAGAGCGATAACTCTCTATAGTATCCCCCTTCAGTCATGACTGACTATAGATTGCTACACCCTTAGAGCGATAACGCTCTATAGTATCCCCCTTCAGTCATGACTGACTATAGATTGATACGACATTAGAGCGATAACTCTCTATAGTATTCCCATTCAGTCATGACTGACTATAGATTGCTACACCCTTAGAGCGATAACTCTCTATAGTATCCCCCTTCAGTCATGACTGACTATAGATTGATACGACATTAGAGCGATAACTCTCTATAGTATCCCCCTTCAGTCATGACTGACTATAGATTGATACGACATTAGAGCGATAACTCTCTATGGTATCCCCCTTCAGTCATGACTGACTATAGATTGCTACACCCTTAGAGCGATAACTCTCTATAGTATCCCCCTTCAGTCATGACTGACTATAGATTGATACGACATTAGAGCGATAACTCTCTATAGTATCCCCCTTCAGTCATGACTGACTATAGATTGCTACACCCTTAGAGCGATAACTCTCTATAGTATCCCCCTTCAGTCATGACTGACTATAGATTGATACGACATTAGAGCGATAACTCTCTATAGTATCCCCCTTCAGTCATGACTGACTATAGATTGCTACACCCTTAGAGCGATAACGCTCTATAGTATCCCCCTTCAGTCATGACTGACTATAGATTGATACGACATTAGAGCGATAACTCTCTATAGTATTCCCATTCAGTCATGACTGACTATAGATTGCTACACCCTTAGAGCGATAAATCTCTATAGTATCCCCCTTCAGTCATGACTGACTATAGATTGATACGACATTAGAGCGATAACTCTCTATAGTATCCCCCTTCAGTCATGACTGACTATAGATTGATACGACATTAGAGCGATAACTCTCTATGGTATCCCCCTTCAGTCATGACTGACTATAGATTGCTACACCCTTAGAGCGATAACTCTCTATAGTATCCCCCTTCAGTCATGACTGACTATAGATTGATACGACATTAGAGCGATAACTCTCTATAGTATCCCCCTTCAGTCATGACTGACTATAGATTGATACGACATTAGAGCGATAACTCTCTATAGTATCCCCCTTCAGTCATGACTGACTATAGATTGCTACACCCTTAGAGCGATAACTCTCTATAGTATCCCTCTTCAGTCATGACTGACTATAGATTGCTACACCCTTAGAGCGATAACTCTCTATAGTATCCCCCTTCAGTCATGACTGACTATAGATTGATACGACATTAGAGCGATAACTCTCTATAGTATCCCCCTTCAGTCATGACTGACTATAGATTGATACGACATTAGAGCGATAACTCTCTATAGTATCCCCCTTCAGTCATGACTGACTATAGATTGCTACACCCTTAGAGCGATAACTCTCTATAGTATCCCCCTTCAGTCATGACTGACTATAGATTGATACGACATTAGAGCGATAACTCTCTATAGTATCCCCCTTCAGTCATGACTGACTATAGATTGATACGACATTAGAGCGATAACTCTCTATAGTATCCCCCTTCAGTCATGACTGACTATAGATTGCTACACCCTTAGAGCGATAACTCTCTATAGTATCCCCCTTCAGTCATGACTGACTATAGATTGATACGACATTAGAGCGATAACTCTCTATAGTATCCCCCTTCAGTCATGACTGACTATAGATTGATACGACATTAGAGCGATAACTCTCTATAGTATCCCCCTTCAGTCATGACTGACTATAGATTGATACGACATTAGAGCGATAACTCTCTATTGTATCCCCCTTCAGTCATGACTGACTATAGATTGATACGACATTAGAGCGATAACTCTCTATAGTATCCCCCTTCAGTCATGACTGACTATAGATTGCTACACCCTTAGAGCGATAACTCTCTATAGTATCCCCCTTCAGTCATGACTGACTATAGATTGATACGACATTAGAGCGATAACTCTCTATAGTATCCCCCTTCAGTCATGACTGACTATAGATTGATACGACATTAGAGCGATAACTCTCTATAGTATCCCCCTTCAGTCATGACTGACTATAGATTGATACGACATTAGAGCGATAACTCTCTATAGTATCCCCCTTCAGTCATGACTGACTATAGATTGATACGACATTAGAGCGATAACTCTCTATAGTATCCCCCTTCAGTCATGACTGACTATAGATTGCTACACCCTTAGAGCGATAACTCTCTATAGTATCCCCCTTCAGTCATGACTGACTATAGATTGATACGACATTAGAGCGATAACTCTCTATAGTATCCCCCTTCAGTCATGACTGACTATAGATTGATACGACATTAGAGCAATAACTCTCTATGGTATCCCCCTTCAGTCATGACTGACTATAGATTGCTACACCCTTAGAGCGATAACTCTCTATAGTATCCCCCTTCAGTCATGACTGACTATAGATTGATACGACATTAGAGCGATAACTCTCTATAGTATCCCCCTTCAGTCATGACTGACTATAGATTGATACGACATTAGAGCGATAACTCTCTATAGTATCCCCCTTCAGTCATGACTGACTATAGATTGATACGACATTAGAGCGATAACTCTCTATAGTATCCCCCTTCAGTCATGACTGACTATAGATTGCTACACCCTTAGAGCGATAACTCTCTATAGTATCCCTCTTCAGTCATGACTGACTATAGATTGCTACACCCTTAGAGCGATAACTCTCTATAGTATCCCCCTTCAGTCATGACTGACTATAGATTGATACGACATTAGAGCGATAACTCTCTATAGTATCCCCCTTCAGTCATGACTGACTATAGATTGATACGACATTAGAGCGATAACTCTCTATAGTATCCCCCTTCAGTCATGACTGACTATAGATTGCTACACCCTTAGAGCGATAACTCTCTATAGTATCCCCCTTCAGCCATGACTGACTATAGATTGATACGACATTAGAGCGATAACTCTCTATAGTATCCCCCTTCAGTCATGACTGACTATAGATTGATACGACATTAGAGCGATAACTCTCTATAGTATCCCCCTTCAGTCATGACTGACTATAGATTGCTACACCCTTAGAGCGATAACTCTCTACAGTATCCCCCTTCAGTCATGACTGACTATAGATTGATACGACATTAGAGCAATAACTCTCTATAGTATCCCCCTTCAGTCATGACTGACTATAGATTGATACGACATTAGAGCGATAACTCTCTATAGTATCCCCCTTCAGTCATGACTGACTATAGATTGATACGACATTAGAGCGATAACTCTCTATAGTATCCCCCTTCAGTCATGACTGACTATAGATTGCTATACCCTTAGAGCGATAACTCTCTATAGTATCTCCCTTCAGTCATGACTGACTATAGATTGATACGACATTAGAGCGATAACTCTCTATAGTATCCCCCTTCAGTCATGACTGACTATAGATTGATACGACATTAGAGCGATAACTCTCTATAGTATCCCCCTTCAGTCATGACTGACTATAGATTGCTACACCCTTAGAGCGATAACTCTCTATAGTATCCCCCTTCAGTCATGACTGACTATAGATTGATACGACATTAGAGCGATAACTCTCTATAGTATCCCCCTTCAGTCATGACTGACTATAGATTGATACGACATTAGAGCGATAACTCTCTATAGTATCCCCCTTCAGTCATGACTGACTATAGATTGATACGACATTAGAGCGATAACTCTCTATAGTATCCCCCTTCAGTCATGACTGACTATAGATTGCTACACCCTTAGAGCGATAACTCTCTATAGTATCCCCCTTCAGTCATTACTGACTATAGATTGATACGACATTAGAGCGATAACTCTCTATAGTATCCCCCTTCAGTCATGACTTACTATAGATTGATACGACATTAGAGCGATAACTCTCTATAGTATCCCCCTTCAGTCATGACTGACTATAGATTGCTACACCCTTAGAGCGATAACTCTCTATAGTATCCCCCTTCAGTCATGACTGACTATAGATTGATACGACATTAGAGCGATAACTCTCTATAGTATCCCCCTTCAGTCATGACTGACTATAGATTGATACGACATTAGAGCGATAACTCTCTATAGTATCCCCCTTCAGTCATGACTGACTATAGATTGATACGACATTAGAGCGATAACTCTCTATAGTATCCCCCTTCAGTCATGACTGACTATAGATTGATACGACATTAGAGCGATAACTCTCTATAGTATCCCCCTTCAGTCATGACTGACTATAGATTGCTACACCCTTAGAGCGATAACTCTCTATAGTATCCCCCTTCAGTCATGACTGACTATAGATTGATACGACATTAGAGCGATAACTCTCTATAGTATCCCCCTTCAGTCATGACTGACTATAGATTGATACGACATTAGAGCGATAACTCTCTATGGTATCCCCCTTCAGTCATGACTGACTATAGATTGCTACACCCTTAGAGCGATAACTCTCTATAGTATCCCCCTTCAGTCATGACTGACTATAGATTGATACGACATTAGAGCGATAACTCTCTATAGTATCCCCCTTCAGTCATGACTGACTATAGATTGATACGACATTAGAGCGATAACTCTCTATAGTATCCCCCTTCAGTCATGACTGACTATAGATTGATACGACATTAGAGCGATAACTCTCTATAGTATCCCCCTTCAGTCATGACTGACTATAGATTGCTACACCCTTAGAGCGATAACTCTCTATAGTATCCCTCTTCAGTCATGACTGACTATAGATTGCTACACCCTTAGAGCGATAACTCTCTATAGTATCCCCCTTCAGTCATGACTGACTATAGATTGATACGACATTAGAGCGATAACTCTCTATAGTATCCCCCTTCAGTCATGACTGACTATAGATTGATACGACATTAGAGCGATAACTCTCTATAGTATCCCCCTTCAGTCATGACTGACTATAGATTGCTACACCCTTAGAGCGATAACTCTCTATAGTATCCCCCTTCAGCCATGACTGACTATAGATTGATACGACATTAGAGCGATAACTCTCTATAGTATCCCCCTTCAGTCATGACTGACTATAGATTGATACGACATTAGAGCGATAACTCTCTATAGTATCCCCCTTCAGTCATGACTGACTATAGATTGCTACACCCTTAGAGCGATAACTCTCTACAGTATCCCCCTTCAGTCATGACTGACTATAGATTGATACGACATTAGAGCAATAACTCTCTATAGTATCCCCCTTCAGTCATGACTGACTATAGATTGATACGACATTAGAGCGATAACTCTCTATAGTATCCCCCTTCAGTCATGACTGACTATAGATTGATACGACATTAGAGCGATAACTCTCTATAGTATCGCCCTTCAGTCATGACTGACTATAGATTGATACGACATTAGAGCGATAACTCTCTATAGTATCCCCCTTCAGTCATGACTGACTATAGATTGATACGACATTAGAGCGATAACTCTCTATGGTATCCCCCTTCAGTCATGACTGACTATAGATTGCTACACCCTTAGAGCGATAACTCTCTATAGTATCCTCCTTCAGTCATGACTGACTATAGATTGATACGACATTAGAGCGATAACTCTCTATAGTATCCCCCTTCAGTCATGACTGACTATAGATTGATACGACATTAGAGCGATAACTCTCTATAGTATCCCCCTTCAGTCATGACTGACTATAGATTGCTACACCCTTAGAGCGATAACTCTCTATAGTATCCCTCTTCAGTCATGACTGACTATAGATTGCTACACCCTTAGAGCGATAACTCTCTATAGTATCCCCCTTCAGTCATGACTGACTATAGATTGATACGACATTAGAGCGATAACTCTCTATAGTATCCCCCTTCAGTCATGACCGACTATAGATTGATACGACATTAGAGCGATAACTCTCTATAGTATCCCCCTTCAGTCATGACTGACTATAGATTGCTATACCCTTAGAGCGATAACTCTCTATAGTATCTCCCTTCAGTCATGACTGACTATAGATTGATACGACATTAGAGCGATAACTCTCTATAGTATCCCCCTTCAGTCATGACTGACTATAGATTGATACGACATTAGAGCGATAACTCTCTATAGTATCCCCCTTCAGTCATGACTGACTATAGATTGCTACACCCTTAGAGCGATAACTCTCTATAGTATCCCCCTTCAGTCATGACTGACTATAGATTGATACGACATTAGAGCGATAACTCTCTATAGTATCCCCCTTCAGTCATGACTGACTATAGATTGATACGACATTAGAGCGATAACTCTCTATAGTATCCCCCTTCAGTCATGACTGACTATAGATTGATACGACATTAGAGCGATAACTCTCTATAGTATCCCCCTTCAGTCATGACTGACTATAGATTGCTACACCCTTAGAGCGATAACTCTCTATAGTATCCCCCTTCAGTCATTACTGACTATAGATTGATACGACATTAGAGCGATAACTCTCTATAGTATCCCCCTTCAGTCATGACTTACTATAGATTGATACGACATTAGAGCGATAACTCTCTATAGTATCCCCCTTCAGTCATGACTGACTATAGATTGATACGACATTAGAGCGATAACTCTCTATAGTATCCCCCTTCAGTCATGACTGACTATAGATTGCTACACCCTTAGAGCGATAACTCTCTATAGTATCCCCCTTCAGTCATGACTGACTATAGATTGATACGACATTAGAGCGATAACTCTCTATAGTATCCCCCTTCAGTCATGACTGACTATAGATTGATACGACATTAGAGCGATAACTCTCTATAGTATCCCCCTTCAGTCATGACTGACTATAGATTGATACGACATTAGAGCGATAACTCTCTATAGTATCCCCCTTCAGTCATGACTGACTATAGATTGATACGACATTAGAGCGATAACTCTCTATAGTATCCCCCTTCAGTCATGACTGACTATAGATTGATACGACATTAGAGCGATAACTCTCTACTGAGTTTTTGGTTCTCTTTATCGTTGCAACATTATCATTTCACTGCTTTGCGTTGCAAGAGCTTCTTTTCCTCCAGTTGAAAATGGCTCTTCATTGTACATCTCGACTTGGATCGATAGCTTTGTCTTCCCAGGATGTCTTACAGTGTCTTCATGTCTCGCTTACACACATCTGTGAACCTAACTTCAGTTGGAGGCCTGATCAAGTTTCACCTGACCCTGACTTCAGTTGGGACCTTGACCATCAAGTTTCACCTGACCCTGACTTTAGTTGGGGCCTTGATCAGCATGTTTCACTAGGCCTGTGTCCAGCAAGCAACTTCAGGCGCCATCTTTATAGATGCGCTTTGTCATTTCCTAAAAAAAATGGATCCCCTACAATCATCTCGAAGTGCAGTGACGTCGATTGTACACATCATTTCTTGAAATACTTAAAATGCTGATATTCAAACAGACAGGTGTATACCTACTATCAGGTAGCCGAAGCTGTCCGTAGTACGTTCTTTTTGTGGAAATGGGGAGGGGCGAGAGAAAGGTAGGGAGTATTATTGGATATCAATTTAGTTGGTTGTTATTTTCGTAATTGTTTTGCCGAAAAGTAGTTAGCTCATTTGGATTGTCCACTGCCACAGGTTATTTTAGCGTGCATAGCGTGTGAATGAGGCCACCAAGTTTGTCATTCGTCTCCGATAGGACTAGCCGGTCAATCTCCCATTCGTTAAGGTCAGATGTTACTTGAAACGTGCAGGCTTCCAAACATCCACTGTCTAGGGCGCTCATTTATAATTTCAGAAACACGCGCCTTACCTATGCCTTGTCTTTCTGGAACAATGCTCTCCAGAACGGCTCTGTCCAGTCCGTCATGGCACTTGATGTGGCCGAAAAATGAAACCCCAGTTTCCGAGGCAAAACGTGGTTTATAAGCCAGTTCTCCTCGACACTCAGATCTGGCAGGATGGCTTTATTTTTAATTTTCTTTCATCGTAGCATGTCCTTTGTAGAACGTCGCTCCCATCACAGTCTATCTGAAAGAAATTCGTTCTCTTGCCAAAACTCCAGCCTCCGCCACAGTCATACCCAGGCATTCCTGGATATCTTGGTGCCATCGTCTTCTTGGTCTACCCCCTTACTCTTTTACCTGGCACCATACCCTCCACCACCGTTCTCTCGAGACCGTTGTGTCTCTTGATGTGACCAAAGTATTTGCATTTTCTAGCCAAAATGGAATTGAAAAGCCAGTTGTCCTCTGTGGTCAACTCTTGCCGAATGTCTACATTTGTCTTTTTCTCTGTCCATGGTATTTTACGATCTTTCTGTAACATTTTGACTCGAAGGATTCGATTCTTTGTCTGGAAGTTTTGGTAATCGTCCATGATTCACAGCCATAAGCTTCCACAGGAAAAACACAGGCTCTTCCCCCTCAAAAAAGGCGACCGGAAGCTGTGCATGAACTACCGAACTATCGCGCTGATCAACCACGCTAACAAGATACTCTTGCGAATCCAAATTTTCTTTACCGAAGGTATTTTGGGGATTCTCCTGTAGCATTTTGTCTCGAAAGCCTCGATCCTCTTAACATTTGTGTGATGGTCCATGTCCATCCGTACATTGCCACCGGAAATACGCATGTTCTGAGGATCTTCAATTTTAATTTGTTTGTAGATTTTAGTCTGCTTTAGTCTACCCAGCTGTAAATAAGGACATGACTTACCGTTAGCGAAGGTAAAGTAACAAGGAATTGAATTGGCCACCCTACTACATATTAGTAAAGACTTAGTAAAATGAAGCCACGAACACTTCATCTCTGACAGCAGCGTCTGATGTGGGACTGCCTTTGCACGTGCAAATGTTTCGTACATTAAAGTGTACATATACGCATTTAAGCACGCGAAAATGTGCGCATAATTCTATTGAATATTGTCTATTGTATTTACATACGCCTTCAACCACGCGTAAATTTATGCATTCTATCGTATGTGTGTGTGCGTGCATGCAAGTGTGTATATACACATTCAAGCACGCATAAATGTACGCATCCTTCTACCGTATGTGTGCGTGTGCTTGCATTCGTCCTGAAAAATCTGGATTACATGTCCCGTTGTATATGTACACGTATTCATCAACTGCCGGCAATGCCTTGCTGGGCACATCCGCCATTCCACACACTCCACGCACAGATTAGCCCTGCATACCTTTCACATAAACAACTATGTCCACATCCTGGTACCTTGGGATCTTCAAATTTGTTTCCGGCCGAGCCTAAAGAGATAAACCAGCCCCGCCTGGAAGGCCTAACGCGACAAAGCTTAATATCAGCGCCAGACAATCAGGTGACATCTGACGTGAACGGTAATATTAGCCTCTTTACGGACGCTGTAGTGCGGGATGATTCCGTAGCGAGTTTTGCACTAGGCTTAAAACACATAAAGTGAAAACAAATATTTTTGTTTCTGTTTTTAAGAATCGACTTCACTGCACCCCGACATACCCGTAGGTACTCAGTCTCTCTCAGCAAATGGTGCAAGGTCTGGATGCTGTTGGTCGTGTAGCTAGTTGGTTGTACACTCTCCTGCTCCGTCCTCTCATGCGCCCCACTGGACTCGAACCGGGTTTAATATCGAAACTTTGCAGTCTGTGGATTGCTGATTCATCGATTGCGGTTTCCTCAATCAACAGACGGTCGTTGATTGATTTCAAAATGTCACTCCTATACATCACTAACGTGCCCATGGTGGGAGCTTGTGAAGCGAATATGTCAGCTCTTGTGTTGTCCTGAACGCCAGCATGACCTGGACAGTAGATCCATGTCAACCCTAGAGGTTTGAGACGTCAACAGCTGCTATCCACTCGTACCTCAGCCATCCTCTCTGTACCTTCGAAAGTACGGCCTGCGGTGCGTCAGTCCCGATGATTTCCCTTGTTAAAGGGATCTCAGATTTTAATCTTAACGAAAACAAATGTATAAATCAGATACTTCACCGCTACGAAGACACAAACGAAACTTTCGTTTGGAACAATAGACATTCATTAGAGACCAATATGCCTTCACCAGGGACAACAAACAACAACAATAATGAACTAGCGAGTCATAGAAGGAAGGAAGAAAACATTAGCCGTGAAGTTAGTGGAAGGCGTAGAGATACACGAGTGAGTAATAGGAAAGTCTTATATAAGAAGGTACGAGACAACAACTAGTTGCAGTCGTGACATCATCATAACAATAACAATAACATGTACTGCCGCAGCCTCGCCTTATTTTAATTGTATTGTTATTTGTACTACCACTTGAAGAAAGACATGGAAGGGACCTATAATATCTGTCCATCGCAAGCGATGATGAGAACAGCAGACGGACATGTTGTGCTCGACCTCAACATTGAGCGGAGGTGGCTGTAAAGCCCAATTCTGGCACGGGAAATCCTTCCACACACGTAGCATTTAATGTCAGAATTGGACATGTGACTGTCAGTTGTTTTGTCATTTCGCAAAGTGCGTTTTTTCTGTGCTTTGGAAGTCTGGCGTTCCTCAGCAATGGAGGTGCCTCTGATAGTGGTTCTATGCCATGCCGTGCTGTCCTTGGCGAGACATTCCCATGCGTTTGCATCAATGCTGAAGCGTGTCAGAGATACTTTGAGGGAGTCTTTGAAACGCTTCTTTTGGCCACCGGCTTGACGAAGGCCATCTTTCAGCTCACCCTACATTAGTTGTTTTGGGATGCGGTTGTCTGGCATGCGCACGACGTGGCCAGCCCACCTAATCTGGGTCTTCTGTAACAGTGTGTGGATCCTCGGCATTTTTGCCTTCATGAGGATCTCGGTGTCTGATACCCTATCAACTGGGCTATAGACCTGACCAAATCCACTAACTTCACATATACCAACAAACCACCACTTTTCATCTGAGAACAGGCCATTGCAGACTATTAGATTATCTACATCGGCTCAAGATATCACACACAATAACTGCTCACGTGGAACCGGTCTAGACCCATGAACACATCCTACAGGACTGCCCAATACGCAGAGACCTACGATGCAAAATCGGGACAGAGGGATGCAACCGGAAGCAGAAGCTGGGGGGGGGGGGGGCTGCCACCCAGACCTGGAGAGGACTGTGGACTTCGTCCTAGCGACGGGACTGCAAATCTTGCATTACCGATAAGCCTGAACGCAGAAGAATGATGTACTATCTATGCTAGCTATATTTATTGTTTTGTGCCTTATCTCCCACTATTCTTTGTACTAAGCTTAAGATTTTAATATGATGTGGCTGACGGGTTGTTTGGACGTTCGTCTATAAACACAAGGGTATGCGTTCGAATCATCGGTCAAACATATGCAATTTTTGTTGCTGTGTTGGAGGCAAAATAGAAACCTAGTATATAAATTGTGGCGACTGTAGGGGAAACGGCCTTTCTTTCTTAGTCCTCTAAATCCTCAGTAATGGGAATAAAAACACACATAGTGCTTTACACACCCCTTCCTCGCCGTTTTTTCTTCAATAAGACAGATATTCACTTTCAGCTGGATTAACTGGAAGGTGTGTATAAGGTGGAATAGAATCCATTTCCTTTGCTGTGGGATGCGAGGGATCTACCTGTCCGTTTGTTGTCCATGCCCTCGAAATGTTATGTGGCTGTCATTTGCGTTAACACAATATTTTCTCACATATGCGAGTCTTCCTTATCAACTCGACAGCGGCATCTACAATGCTATTTTGTTTGCCACAGTTAGAGCATAGGAGTACAACTGTAATGTGTACCTTCTGTATATGTCTGCATCAAAACATTATTGTGTGCTTTTTTTTCCAGTGGTGTTTGTATTCATTGAAGGAGATCTGTAGAGAGTTGGCATTCAGACTTACCAATTCACTGCCAAAATTGATTTAAGCAATTCACTGTCAAAATTGATTTAACCAATTCACTACTAAAATTGATTTAACCAATTCGCTGCCAAAATTGACTTAATAAATTCACTGCCCATATGGACTTACTAATTCATTGCTCATATTAAATTATTAATTCTCAGACAACCTTGCAATCAGTCCGAGGACTGACCGACCAGAGGATAGGGTGAAATGAAGAGACATGCCCAGACAACCTTACAACCAGTTTCAGGACTGACTAGCCAGAGGATAGGGTGAAATGGAGAGACATGCTCAGACAACCTTACAACCAGTTTCAGGACTGACTAGCTAGAGGATAGGGTGAAATGGAGAGACATGCTCAGACAACCTTACAACCAGTTTCAGGACTGACTAGCCAGAGGATAGGGTGAAATGGAGAGACATGCTCAGACAACCTTACAACCAGTTTCAGGACTGACTAGCCAGAGGATAGGGTGAAATGGAGAGACATGCTCAGACAACCTTACAACCAGTTTCAGGACTGACTAGCCAGAGGATAGGGTGAAATGGAGAGACATGCTCAGACAACCTTACAACCAGTTTCAGGACTGACTAGCCAGAGGATAGGGTGAAATGGAGAGACATGCTCAGACAACCTTACAACCAGTTTCAGGACTGACTAGCCAGAGGATAGGGTGAAATGGAGAGACATGCTCAGACAACCTTACAACCAGTTTCAGGACTGACAAGCCAGAGGATAGGGTGAAATGGAGAGACATGCTCAGACAACCTTACAACCAGTTTCAGGACTGACTAGCCAGAGGATAGGGTGAAATGGAGAGACATGCTCAGACAACCCTACAACCAGTTTCAGGATTGGCCAACCTGATAACGATGAGACTATAGCCTTGCCGTGAGAAACTGACGATTTATAACCAATCTTTTGATTAGACTGTCACGAGTCTTAATGTGCATTCCGTCCAACCAATCAATACAATAAATCAATCAATCAATCAATCAATCAATCAATCGATCAAAACCTTCACAGATCTTTCCTGTGTTCTTTGTTTGTTTCTAGCTATCTTCTCCATGTGTCCCGACCAAAATTCCACTAAAAAATTCGCTGGTAGAAAACACGTACACCACCCAGTTTGGAGGAAGCCTGTGGATAGGTTCAGGAAGGTACAAGAATCGCGTACTTTTCCTTTGAGTCTGATAACAAAACGGCCCTTTGGGTAACACACCTTCGTCAAACTTACACGTCCATCTGTTGGCTGAATCACACCAGAACCAACATCGCAAAACAAATTATCACTTTAGTGAAGTGATAAAAGGAATCCATAGACTCGTATTAAAGCAGGCACAAGTTTAGTACACGTAAAGCTGTATGTATTCATCTCACTTACGTCATCCCCCACCCCCCTTTCCCCCATACCCGGTTAGGCTAGCCCAGCAAGTTCACATAGGCTGCTTCCTGTCACACGCCATCTTGTCACCTGCTACGCCGTTGTGATATTTTCTTCTATTTTTCGTTCTAACATAACCAGGGCTTCTCAATCGATGTTTCTTGGAGTACTAGTGTTTTGTCAAATTTCTCTAGGGGTTACGCGAGATCTCGATTAATATCCTGTTTACATGCGATGTGGCATTTTAGGAATATGGCGTTAGCCCATATTTTCTGGACTCGGGCCATCCCGTAACGGATGATGTCGTTGGGGCACATATGAAGACACCAGCACAACCTTACGCCACCGCTCTATGTCAGCGACCACTGCCTGTGCCTCCTTTGATCGGAGATTTATAAATTCTTTTATGTTGTCCTCCCATTTCTATTTTTGGACGACCTTTTCGTCGTCCGCCTTTCACCTTTCCGTGGAGAATTATATTTGCAAGACCGTTTGATCTCGATTAGTGGCAGTACCAAGCGAGTTTCCGTCTTCTGACCGTTGCCAAGAGGTCTTTAAAAGGTCCTATTGCTGTTTCCATTTTTGAGTACTTGTCCCTTAATTCACCCCAAACGAAGTTTACTGTGTTCCCATCATACATATTTGACAGCTCGTGACTGTAGCGGGGCATTCCATTTCGGGTTACGGGGAGGACAGGTCGATACAATTTTATTTTAAGTAAATAAGCTAAAACTTTGATAAAATATAAATGTGTAGACAAGATGGTTATATTCAGCTGCAAAAAAAAAAAAGAAAAAAAAAAGGGATGCTTGTCAGCTCTTGAGACCAGCAGTATACAAACATAATGGCTTGGCTTGGCTTCGTTCGTTCTCAATCTCCCGCTACCAATCCCCGAAAGGGCTTAAGTAGCAGAATGTAGTCCAGAGAACGGAATGCGTTGTGTCGTAGTTTACAGCTTGACTGCGATATTTGCACCTTTCGGTCCAACACATCCGACTTCAGCATGCATTTTTTGAGTACCGGGTTAGCATTCCCTCTTTGATCCCTTCTCCTTAGCCAGTCTGCTCTGTTGCAGCCTGTTATCCAGGATCACCGCTTGGAGGTGTAGAAGGGTCTTAGCAGCTTTGCTTCGCTGGCCCGGACGCTGGCAGTCAGCTGTGGGTCACTGACCGCTGCAGCTCATGCGCTGCTCAGCATCTTGATCCTACAAACAGAACGATCTGCCTGTACGCCAAGCACGAGCCTTGTAGCCTTGCCTCACACGAATGTCCTGCCGACATTGGGCCTGCGGACATCTCCATCTATCCTGTCGCTCAATCAAAGACAACACCATAACATGGTTGTAATTGCATCGTCCGACAGCATGGATAGTGACATGATGCTGCAGAAACTCGATGCTACTCTCCTTATTGTGGACCAACGTTCATAGATTCAAGAAGTTCGTTGCTGATTTCAAATAAGATGACAGGAAAAGGCGGAGCAGAATTTCGCTAAAGCTGAATGTTTGACACCCCCAATAGTTAAAAAATGGACTACTCTGTGACGTCACTACCCCACAATCAGGTGCTATAAATAGAAATACGGTACTAAAAATATATATGTTATTTATGTGGGGTGAATTAAGGGACAAGTACCTAATTCTTTCTCGTATTTGCTCAGTTGTAACTTCGTCTTTGTATGTGACGTTTAGAAGTCTTCTGAAAACATCTTCTCTAAGACCGGTCTCCTCCGCTGCAGGTCAGATGAAATTGTCTTTGACTCACAATTGGACATTTTCTGGACTAGCGGTGAACTGGTTAATAAAAACGTAAAATACAATTAACTTTAAAAGATAAACTTGTTTTTTGAATTCCCACAATGAGTAACTTAACTTAACTTAACTTAATTTAACTTAACTTAACTTAACGTCCTTATACTGGTTTAGAAGACTCTGCAGTCTGTATACAATCAGTTTCATTTGTATTACCTTGCCAGAAAATCTATGCAGATCCAATTTATTCTTACATGCATTAATTGTCCCTGCCTCCCCTACTTCTTGTGGCAATACATTCCAATCATTCCAAGTAAGTTTACTCTTTAGTACGCCTTGAAAATGGCGTTAAGAGGCAGGTGGCACCAGCTTTCCTCACATCCGGAGCGTGCTGATGAAGGTGGGCCGGGGCCCTCCAGACGGCTGTGATGTGCTTGGCGTCATCTGCGTGTCGCTCATTACTGCGGGGATCTCGTCGATCTCCCACATCGTTAGCCAGTCTGGCGTAAAACAGTATATATCCAGGGAGCACTGTTCTGTTAAGAATCGACGGCATTGTAATCCGGGAAGACCTGTTGCTCTGTCTCTCTTCGTAAATATCGAAGAGTATAGATACTGCCAATTCTTGAAGAACGCTGGTTGCACACACTCTCAATCCGTCCTCGCAGGAGCTTCTCTCTCTCTCTCTCCCTCTCTCTCTCCCCTCTCTCTCTCTCCCTCTCTTTCCATCCTTCTCTCTCTCCCTCCCTCCCTCTCTCTCTCCCTCCCTCTCTCTCTCCCTACCTCCCTTCCTTCTCTCTCTCTCCCTCCCCCCTCTCTCTCTCTCTCTCTCTCTCTCTACTGAACTCATTTGATTTCGAAACTGTGCAATTTGCACTTTGTTGATTCAAAAATCCCAGTGCCTTCATCCAGAAGACGCTCATTGATCCAATTCAATATGTCCCCTTTATCCATTGGCAGTGTCCCCAAACACGAGTACCGATCCGGTCAGGGTATCAGCTCATTCTTCTTCTTCTTCTTCTTCTTCTTCTTCTTCTTCTTCTTCTTCTTCTTCTTCTTCTTCTTCTTCTTCTTCTTCTTCTTATTCGTCTTCTTCTTCTTCTTCTTCTTTTTCTTTTCCTTCCTTTTTTCTTCTTCATTCTTTTATGAGTTATCATGAAAAAGACTTTCGGAGGTTGTGTCCTAGTGTTAAGCGAGGTTGCTATATATGTGCCTTTCGGCCAGACACACCCAGTCTCAACACGTCATTTGTGAGTTAGCCTTTCTTCGACGATAAATATTTTCTAAGTTGGGATCAAGATGCTGAGCAGCGCATGAGCTGCAGTGGTCAGCGACCCATAGTTGACTGCTACCGTCAGGGCCCGTGAATCATAGCTGCCAAGACCCTTCTACACCTCCACGCTGTGATCCAGGATAACAGGCTGCAGCAGGGCAGACTGGCTAAGGAGAAGGGATCGAAGAGGGAATGCTAACCCGGTACTCAAAGAATGCTTGCTAAATGAATGCTTGTATTGGACCGAAAGGTGCAAATATCGCAGTCAAGCTGTAAACTACGACTCAACGCATTCCGTTCTCTGGACTACATTATTCTACTTAAGCCCTTTTAGGGTTCTGTAGCAAGAGATGGAGAACGAACGAAGCCAAGCCAAGCCTCTAAGCTAGGCTACACTAGCACCGTCTTTTTTCATGGTGGTATATGGTCTTGCTCAGCTGTGGTTCGCTGACTCACATGCAAGCAGCTAGCTAGAAGTCGCTGGCTGCTATAAACCCTTCCACTAAACTCCATCTTCATCCCGTTCATCCCTCTAACCTCCCTGTATACCCCAGCATAGACAGGACAGTAGATCAACATAACAAACCTGAATGCCCGTACGATACTGAAGTTACAGTTCATATAACAACTCTTTTAACATAATGAGGTTGCTCCTATTAAATCACGTTTTGCTACAAATCTGCAGGTTGCTGTGGTGGTTCTATGCTTCCCTACTCAGATACCAATATGTGTTGAACGTTGAATGAAGCGCCTTTTTGGTGTTGTATGTTGTGCAAAGTCCTGTAGTTCTGTATCGTTCAGGATGTTAATCCCAGCTGAGCATGCGCAAACGTACACCAATTTAAAGGGGGATTACTATAGATATTTGTTTTTTATGTTATGCCATATATGAATGAACACTTTTGTAGCTGTTTCTACAATTTGAAAGTCTAGACCAGTGTTCTTCAACCTTTTTATATCTGGCGCCCATTTTTATAACTTTTGTGAAAGTAAATTTTACTTTCCGCCCATTAAAATTTGAATTGAAGAAAATTCCGCGATTGTCCACTGAGCCTATGTGGATGTTTTAATCATCATACAGCAATGTCTGTGCAGAACGTCGCTCCCATCACAGCCCGTCTGAAAGAAACTCATCTCTGGTCAAATCTCCAGCCTGCTCCAGAGTCATGCGCAAGCATCCCTTGACATCTTGGTGCAATTGCCTTCTTGGTCTGCCTCTGCCTCTCTCGCTCGGCACCACACCTTCTTGGTCTGCCTCTCTCTCTCGGCACCATGCCTTCTTGGTCTGCCTCTCTCGCTCGGCACCATGCCTTTTTGGTCTGCCTCTCTCGCACGGCACCACACCTTCTGGTCTGCCTCTGCCTCTCTCGCTCGGCACCATGCCTTCTTGGTCTGCCTCTCTCTCTCGGCACCATGCCTTCTTGGTCTGCCTCTCTCGCTCGGCACCATGCCTTTTTGGTCTGCCTCTCTCGCACGGCACCACACCTTCTGGTCTGCCTCTGCCTCTCTCGCTCGGCACCATACCATCTTGGTCTGCCTCTCTCGCTCGGCACCATGCCTTCTAGTCTGCCTCTGCCTCTCTCGCTCGGCACCATGCCTTCTGGTCTGCCTCTACCTCTCTCGCTCGGCACCATACCATCTTGGTCTGCCTCTCTCGCTCGGCACCACACCTTCTGGTCTGCCTCTGCCTCTCTCGCTCGGCACCATGCCATGTTGGTCTGCCTCTACCACTCTCGCCCGGCACCATGCCATGTTGGTCTGCCTCTACCTCTCTCGCTCGGCACCATGCCATCTTGGTCTGCCTCTCTCGCTCGGCACCACACCTTCTGGTCTGCCTCTGCCTCTCTCGCTCGGCACCATGCCATGTTGGTCTGCCTCTACCTCTCTCGCTCGGCACCATGCCTTCTGATCTGCCTCTACCTCTCTCGCTCGGCACCATGCCATCTTGGTCTGCCTCTCTCGCTCGGCACCACACCTTCTGGTCTGCCTCTGCCTCTCTCGCTCGACACCATGCCATGTTGGTCTGCCTCTGCCTCTCTCGCTCGACACCATGCCATGTTGGTCTGCCTCTACCTATCTCTCTCGGCACCATGCCATGTTGGTCTGCCTCTACCACTCTCGCTCGGCACCATGCCTTGTTGGTCTGCCTCTACCTCTCTCGCTCGACACCATGCCATGTTGGTCTGCCTCTACCTCTCTCGCTCGACACCATGCCATGTTGGTCTGCCTCTACCTCTCTCGCTCGGCACCATGCCTTCATTGCCGTTATATCAAGACGTATCTATTAAATTCATGAACCACTTCTCCTCTATCCCAAACTCTTGTCAAATGTCTGCTTTCTTCCTTTCTTTCTTCTACTACATTGAGAGATCCTTTCTATAACATTTCGACTCGAAGGACACGGTCACTTTCTTTGAGGTTTTGGATAACTCTCCATGTTTCACAGACATTTCCTGCCACGGTTAATACATAGATTTTCGAAGTTTTCCCTTTTGTTGCCTTTCTGGTATTCAGTTTCTCCAGGTTGTATTTTAATACAGCTTGTTATTATTCTTCTACCGCCCACCTGAAAGCTAACATTGCCAACTAGTGGGTGGTAGCGTCCTAGTTGAACTGCCCTGATCTACATGTTCTTAACGTCGTAGCTACAGTTTATATATCGCGTGCTGTTTTACACGTACCTATCAGGTAATCATCTTATGCATCCACACACATAAATCAGGACCGTTACAATCAGTAGGCCAATTACGCAGGCTTCGAAGGCACAGATCTCATAAGGACACAAAGTGAAGAGTGTCAGTGTAGTGAGAGTGTGAAGACGGAGAGGGAAGAGTGTCAGTGTAGTGAGAGTGTGAGGACACAAAGTGAAGAGTGTCAGTGTGGTGAGAGTGTGAAGACGGAGAGGGAAGAGTGTCAGTGTGGTGAGAGTGTGAAGACGGGGAGGGAAGAGTGTCAGTGTGGTGAGAGTGTGAAGACGGAGAGGGAAGAGTGTCAGTGTGGTGAGAGTGTGAAGACGGAGATGGAAGAGTGTCAGTGTAGTGAGAGTGTGAAGACGGAGAGGGAAGAGTGTCAGTGTAGTGAGAGTGTGAAGACGGAGAGGGAAGAGTGTCAGTGTAGTGAGAGTGTGAGGACGGAGAGGGACGAGTGTCAGTATAGTGAGAGTGAAAACAGAGTGAGTGATCATATGAGTGAGGGACTAAGTGAGTGACTAAGTGAACTCCGGATAAAATCGAAGCTCACTGTTTTTTGGGGTGGGGGATGTTTGGTGGGGGGGGGGGGGAGGCCGAAGGCAAAGGGTGCGTGAGAGAAAAGGTGGGGGCGGGGTAGCGGTGGTGTGTGCAAGGACTTAGCCTTGCCTAGGGATCCCGAACTAGTCAGACAACCGCTCTAACAGGACCTAAAAACACTTGACTCAGCAAAATACTCCAAAATAACGACAAGTCTAAAAGCCCTTCGCACATTTGTTATTTCAGCGTCACTCGACATTTTTACTTTCCATTTTACTTTTCCCTGATCGCACAATAGATCACGTGGTTTCATTTATCTGGTGGTGCTACGGGGCATGGGAATAGGAAAGGGTGGTACGCATGAAAGTTGTGCAGCAAGTAGACTATATCAAGCAGACCTTATGGGAAAAAATGCCCGTTTATAATGCCTTACGTATATAAAATATCTGAATTCTGAATTAAATGACAAATATGGCCGCTTGTTGTAGGACGCACGTACCAACAAGCGTTCCGTTTATTGCACCTTAAACGCACTGAGAGGGATCAAGATGCTGAGCAGCGCATGAGCTGCGGTGGTCAGCGACCCATGGCTGACTGCTAGCGTCAGGGCCAGCGACCCATAGCTGACTGCTAGTGTCAGGGAGAGCGACCCATAGCTGACTGCTAGCGTCAGGGCCAGCGACCCATAGCTGACTGCTAGCGTCAGGGCCAGCGACCCATAGCTGACTGCTAGCGTCAGGGCCAGCGACCCATAGCTGACTGCTAGCGTCAGGGCTAGCGACCCATAGCTGACTGCTAGCGTCAGGGCCAGCGAAACAGAGCTGTCAAAGACCATTCTACACCTCCGCGTGGTGATCCTGGATAACAGGCTGCAACAGGGCAGGTTGGCTAAGGAGAAGGTACTAACAAAATTCTTACTGTCGAAGACGGATGTGTCAGACAAAAAGGTGCACATTTCGCAGTAAAGCTGTAAACTAGCGACACAACAAATTCAGTTCTCCGGACTACATCCTGCTACTTGCAAAGGTATGTTCAGGGCTAGGTAGCAGAAGATTGAGAACGAACGAAGAAGAAGAAAGAGAAGAAGAAGAAGAAGAAGAAGAAGAAGAAGAAGAAGAAGAAATACTGCAGGGGACGGCGTGGGCTTGTGGTTAAGTGACACGGCTCACAACCCGAAGGTACTGGGTTCGATCCCCATCACAGCACCGGCCGTTACCCCAGGGAAGCAAAACCTGAGATAATGCACGCGGAAGCAGACCCTTACATAACAATGCATGCTGAAGTCGGATGCACTGGGCCGACAGGCGCAAAATAAAAACCACAGTGCAACTCACACCGTTTTGGGGATTCTAGAAATAAGGCGAACGCAAATATAAAAAAAATATAAAAATCAATTGCTGCTTTATTTTGTCCTGAGGTGATGTTCACAATTTCAGTCTTCTTCTTAGCGTTCAGGATCTTTTGGTCATGCTATATCTGCAGGCCAGTCGCCATGATAAAGTCTGTAGTCTTCACCAGGTCGGAGCTACTGCCCCACAGCTTTTGTCTCAGCTCCGCACCCTCTGGCCAGGTCTGGCATCTCATTTCCCTAACGATTGGGCATTCCTGTAGAATGTGTTCATGGTTCTGGCATCCTGTTCCACATGGGCACTCATCATTGTGTGAGATCTTCAGTAAATATGTTCTAGTAGTCTGCAGTGTCCAGTTCTCAGGCGAAATAAGGTAGTTTGTTGATTTCTTTTGAGATAGTGAATTGGGTCTGGCGTACTGCTTATGTTTCTGTCTTCTCTCCATTGGTGTGTATACTGATTTCTGATGATGTTCTTGATTTCTCTGTATGGTACTCGATGATTAAATTGTGCCTTTTTGCTGCCATCTTTTGCCAGATCATCAGCTCTCTCGTTTCCCGTGATTCCGCAATGGGAGGGTAGCCACTGGAGCGCTTTTGTCGAAGTTTGGGGAGGAATGTTGGAGTTCGTTCTCTGTCGTCCGCACTTTCAGAAATGTGACCGGACTAGCTCTTATGAGTTCACCCAGGTGCCAAGAAGTCTTATTTATTTTCCATCTTAAAAAAAAATTAAGAAATGCATAAAGTAAAAAAAAAAACCCAGCTGAAATTTGTAGAAGCAGTAGTAGCTAGTTGCATGCACTGATTCGACACCATCAGACATTTTTGCTGTGATGATGTAACTTGCGATGTCTAACTTGATGTCCAACTTGATGTCTAACTTGATGTCTAACTTGATGTCTAACTTGATGTCTAACTAGATGTCTAAGTTGATGTCTAACTGGATGTCTAACTTGATATCTAACTGGATGTCTAACTTGATGTCTAACTAGATTTCTAAATTGATGTCTAACGATGTCTAACTTGATGTCTAACTTAATGCCTAACTTGATGTCTATAACGATGTCTAACTTGATGTCTAACTTGTGTCTAACTGGATGTCTAACTTGATGTCTAACTTGATGTCTAACTTGATGTCTAACTGGATGTCTAACTTGATGTCTAACTTGCGATGTCTAACTTGTGGTGTCTAACTTGATGTCTAACTTGATGTCTAACTTGATGTCAAACTGGATGTCTAACTTGATGTCTAACTTGATGTCTAACTTGATGTCTAACTTGATGTCTAACTTGATGTCTAACTGGATGTCTAACTTGATGTCTAACTGGATGTCTAACTTGATGTCTAACTTGATGTCTAACTTGATGTCTAACTGGATGTCTAACTTGATGTCTAGCTTGATGTCTAACTTTATGTCTAACTTGATGTCTAACTTGATGTCTAACTGGATGTCTAACGTGATGTCTAACTTGCGATGTCTAACTTGTGGTGTATAACTTGATGTCTAACTTGATGTCTAACTTGATGTCTAACTTGATGTCTAACTTGATGTCTAACTTGATGTCTAACTTGATGTCTAACATGATGTCTAACTTGATGTCTAACTTGATGTCTAACTTGATGTCTAACTTGATGTCTAACTTGATGTCTATCTTGATTTCTAACTTGATGTCTAACTTGATGTCTAACTGGATGTCTAACTTGATGTCTAACTGGATGTCTAACTTGATGTCTAACTTGATGTCTAACTTGATGTCTAACTTGATGTCTAACTTGATGTCTAGCTTGATGTCTAACTTGATGTCTAACTGGATGTCTAGCTTGATGTCTAACTTGATGTCTAACTTGATGTCTAACTTGATGTCTAACTTGAAGTCTAACTGACCAAGACCTTATTCTACCATCAAGCGCTAGCACAAGTGTAGGCTGGCTAAGTCAGTTCCCCATCGCAAGCCATGATGGCGACATCATCAGACGGTTTTCTCTTAATGATGTAACGAATTTTATTTCGATTAAGGGAGAACAAAAACTGCGCTATTCGTCAACCTGACTCTTTGGTCCTGAGCTACCTTGGACTAGTGGCAGGACATAAATCCAGACGACTTGAGGTAACTCGGGAAGCAGGTACTCTGGTGTACCCCTCTTTTGAGACCACGGGTAGCTTGAAACCAGCGGGGCTTGAACCAACGTCGTTCCCATTCAATACTTTTAGAGGCGAGTGTCTTACCTCTCGACCACAGTGACCATAGTAGTAGTAGTAGTAGTAGTTGTAGTAGTAGTAGTAGCTGTAGTAGTAGTTGTAGTAATAGTAGTAGCAGTAGTTGGTCTAGTAGCAGTAATATTAATGATAGTAGTAGTAGTAGTAGTAATGGTGGTAGTAGTAGTTGTAGTAGTAGTTGTAGTAGTAGTAGTAGCTGTAGTAGTAGTTGTAGTAATAGTAGTAGCAGTAGTTGGTCTAGTAGCAGTAGTATTAATGATAGTAGTAGTAGTAGTAGTAGTAATGGTGGTAGTAGTAGTTGTAGTAGTAGTTGTAGTAGTAGTAGTAGTAGTAGTAGTTGTAGTAATAGTAGTAGCAGTAGTTGGTCTAGTAGCAGTAGTATTAATGATAGTAGTAGTAGTAGTAGTAGTAGTAGTAATGGTGGTAGTAGTAGTTGTAGTAGTAATTGTAGTAGTAGTAGTAGTAGTAATGGTGGTAGTAGTAGTTGTAGTAGTAGTTGTAGTAGTAGTAGTAGCTGTAGTAGTAGTTGTAGTAATAGTAGAAGCAGTAGTTGGTCTAGTAGCAGTAGTATTAATAATAGTAGTAGTAGTAGTAGTAATGGTGGTAGTAGTAGTTGTAGTAGTAGTTGTAGTAGTAGTAGTAGTTGTGGTAGTAGTTTTACAACTGTAGTAGTAGCTGTAGTAGTAGTAGTAGCTGTAGTAGTAGCTGTAGTAGTAGTTGTAGAAATAGTAGTAGCAGTAGTTGGTCTAGTAAGTAGCAGTAGTATTAATGATAGTAGTAGTAGTAATAGTGGTAGTAGTTGTTGTAGTAGTAGTTTTACAACTGTAGTAACACCACAACTGTAGTAGTAGTAATGGTGGTAGTAGTAGTTGTAGTAGTAGTAGTAGTAGTAGTAGCTGTAGTAGTAGCAACTACAAAGGCAATATCAAACACAAAATGTGACTGCATTTTGAACGACAAATCCAACACAACTTAACACAACCAAAGTTTTATGTCTTCCTGTCGTCCTGTATCCAGCCAAAAGCCTTTAAGACATGTAACAGGCACGCCACACCCCACCTCCAAACAGGCACGTTTATTTCACCTGAGCCTAAGATTAACCGATTCATGAGGCATCTATGTTTATCAGGCGGGGACACACTATTCGGGTTAGAATTGAGGTTGAGACAGGTCCCATACGTAAGAAGGATCTGCCTAAAGATTTGAGGTTACGCTTCGTGTACATCCCAAGCGTGGGCGAATAAGAACAGATAGAACATGTTCTTCAAGGCTGTCGACTTATTGAGAGGAGCATAGTGCCGGAATGGTAGATATCTCAGTTACCTACTTGGCGTGTCAGACAGAGAGCTCTAACGCCAAATGCGGATCTGTGACAAAGAACATGATTACATATAGGATCCATGATTGCAAAACTATGCTGAGGTGTCTTATCTAAAGCAGAGTGGATATATTGAGGTCGGATTTAGATCAAATTAATAATGGTATGTGAGCTGGCAGATGGAGTTTAATGTTGATACATGTACAGCCAGCCACATGGGTAGATCCAATATGGAATTTAATTTCAGGATTGGAGAAAACAATATTAGGAAGATAGAAAAGGAAAGGGCTCTATGGGTTATAATGGATCATACAGGTAAGGTGAGTGAGCAAGTTCAGGTAGCAGTGAAAAAGGCAAATGCAATGTTAAGAATGATAAACGGAAATATTAAACAGACACAAGGAGGTGATTGTCAAACTGTATAAAGCATTAGTTGACCTAGATTGAAGTACTGTGTACATGTGTGGAGTCCTTATAGAAGTGATATAAACAGGCTGGAAAGAATACAAGAAGAGCTACAAAACTAATAGTGGGTTTTTGGAATTACTGAAGACGAGAGACAGAAAAACCGACATACAGTGTCTAAAAAAGAGAAGAATCGAGGTGATTTAATGCGTGTGGATAAGAAAATCAAGGAAAATAATAAATTATACTACATCAAACTTTTTTCAGAATTCAACATGCAACAAGAACTAGCGGACACAACTTCATACTAATTAAAGAAAGTTCCAGATTAGATAGCAGGAAATATTTTGTTAGTTAGAGAGTGGTGAATGCTTGGAATGCACTACCACAGAAAATAATGGGGAGTGTCTGTGTGGGGGTGGGGTGTGGGGGAGTGATGGTGGCATGGTCAGTTAATGCATTCAAGAATAGCTTCCATACACATAGTTATTCTTAGTTCAAGTGGAGCAGAAGGGTTCGAGATCAAGATGTCGAACTACAGCGGTCAGCGACCCAGCGCTGACTGCTAGCGTCAGGGTCAGCGAACCAAAGCTGACAGCTAGCGTCAGGGTCAGCGACCCAAAGTTGACAGCTAGCGTCAGGGTCAGCGAACCAAAGCTGACAGCTAGCGTCAGGGTCAGCGACCCAGCGCTGACAGCTAGCGTCAGGGTCAGCGACCCGAAGCTGACAGCTAGCGTCAGGGTCAGCGAACCAAAGCTGACAGCTAGTTTCAGGGTCAGCGAATCAAAGCTGACTGCTAGCGTCAGGGTCAGCGACCCAAAGCTGACAGCTAGCGTCAGGTTCAGCGACCCAGCGCTGACAGCTAGCGTCAGGGTCAGCGACCCGAAGCTGACAGCTAGCGTCAGGGTCAGCTACCCAAAGCTGACAGCTAGCGTCAGGGTCAGCTACCCAGAGCTGACAGCTAGCGTCAGGGTCAGCAACCCAAAGCTGACAGCTAGCGTCAGAGTCAGCGACCCAAAGCTGACAGTTAGCGTCAGGGTCAGTGACCCAAAGCTGACTGCTAGCGTCAGTGCCAGCGACCCAGAGCTGACTGCTAGCGTCAGGGCCAGCGACCCAAATCTGACTGCTAGCGTCAGTGCCAGCGAATCAGAGCTGCCAAGACTCTTCTCCACCTCCACGCGATGTTCCTAGATAACAGGCTGCAACAGATCAGACTAGTTAAGAAAGATGAATCCAACTGGGAAAGCTAACCAGATTTCTTAAAATGCCTGCTGAAGTCGGATGTGTCGGATGAAAGGTGGAAATATTGAAGTCAAGCTGTAAACTACAACACAAGGCATTCCCTTTTTCGAACTTGCTACTTGCAAAGCCCGTTTAGGCACTTGGTGGCGTGAGCTTGAGAATGACGAAGAAGAAGAAGTGGAGTAGAAGAAACTGATTGTATTCAGATTCTGCAGGGTCTTCCAGAACAGCATAAAGAAGTTTATAACAAACAATACAGTTTACTATTATAGATTGAGACAGAAATCAAATAGAGACACACCTACAAAACAGTAGCTCAATTAATTAACAGAGTAGTCGTCAACTCTGCTCTACGATATAAACAGACAATCAAACAACAGAACTGGCCAAGAACGTCTTCCATCTTGAAAATACATAAAGAAGGGTGGACGATGTGTAGTGGGAATACATAAAGTAGGAGGGAAGATGTGGAGTAGGAATACATAAAGAAGGGTGGAAGATGTGGAGGGGGATACATAAAGTAGGGTGGAAGATGTGGAGTGGGAATACATAAAGTAGGATGGAAGATGTGGAGTGGGAATACATAAAGTAGGATGGAAGATGTGGAGTGGGAATACATAAAGTAGGATGGAAGATGTGGAGTGAGAATACATAAAGTAGGATGGAAGATGTGGAGTGGGAATACATAAAGTAGGATGGAAGATGTGGAGTGGGAATACATAAAGTAGGATGGAAGATGTGGAGTGGGAATACATAAAGTAGGATGGAAGATGTGGAGTGGGAATACATAAAGTAGGATGGAAGATGTGGAGGGGGATACATAAAGTAGGATGGAAGATGTGGAGGGGGATACATAAAGTAGGGTGGAAGATGTGGAGTGGGAATACATAAAGTAGGTGTAAGATGTGGAGGGGGATACATAAAGTAGGTGTAAGATGTGGAGGGGAATACATAAAGTAGGAGGGAAGATGTGGAGGGGGATACATAAAGTAGGTGTAAGATGTGGAGGGGAATACATAAAGTAGGTGTAAGATGTGGAGGGGGATACATAAAGTAGGTGTAAGATGTGGAGGGGGATACATAAAGTAGGTGTAAGATGTGGAGGGGGATACATAAAGTAGGAGGGAAGATGTGGAGGGGGATACATAAAGTAGGTGTAAGATGTGGAGGGGAATACATAAAGTAGGAGGGAAGATGTGGAGGGGGATACATAAAGTAGGTGTAAGATGTGGAGGGGAATACATAAAGTAGGAGGGAAGATGTGGAGGGGAATACATAAAGTAGGTGTAAGATGTGGAGGGGAATACATAAAGTAGGAGGGAAGATGTGGAGGGGAATACATAAAGTAGGTGGAAGATGTGAATTGGAAATCATGATTTAAAAAAATAAATTTTGTTGGCGTTCGCCTTATTTCTCTAATCCGCAAGGCAGTGTGCGTTGCACTGTGGTTTTTATTTTGCGCCTGTCGGTCCAGTGCATCAGACTTCAGCATGCATTTTATATAAGGGTCTGCTTCCTCCTGCATTTTCTAAGGGTTTACTTTTCCGGTGTAACGTCCGGTGCTGTGATAGGGATCGAACCCAGATACCTTCTAGTTGTGAGCCGTGCCACTTAACCAGTAGGCCACGCCGTCCTCAAATCAGGATGAGAGTAAGGATGACAGAATCTGTTTTCCCGAACTTTCTTCGTCTTTCCTTTCGCTTGTGTCCTTCTTGTGCCTTTTAGCCCCATTCAATGAAGAGGTTCCTTGACCAGACCCTAATATGTACACGGGCAGCTTTACTGTCTGTTATTTCTGCTAGCCATTATTTGTGTAATCTGCCGGAGGTTTTGTATCCATTGTATCTGTAAAGCATTTCTTATGGATACTATCTGCTGTTTGTCGTTTCCCGTGGCCGAACCATTTGGTTTGTTGTCTCTTGATGAGGTCTAGCACTGATGTTGTACCGACTTATCGCCTAATATCCATTGTGTTTACTCCAAGTATTCTGCGCAGGCATTTCATCTCTGTTGTTACGATGTTTCTTTTATCTTTGCTAGTCAATGTCAAATTCTGGCTCTGATAGCACAATGTGGGTAGGAATATCGGGTTATATAATGTACCTTTTGCATACCAATATCACGTGCTTACATTGTAATATCGGGGACATTTTTCCACTGATTTGACTCTCTTGATTACATCTGCCTTGGATTTCGGTGTTGCCTTTGGCGTCTGATGATATTATGTTACCCAGGAACGCACAATGTTTCACCTGTTTTACTTGTTGGTTTTGTATGTGTTTATAATCTTCTGATTTCCACCAACTTGAATCATAATGTGACATCCAAACAAATCAATCAGAGATTAATAATGAGAGTGACCAGGTGTTTTGTAGTATCGTCACTACCTGTAGTGTATAAACTTAAATATTGAACAACGATTAGAAAGGATGTCTGATGGTCTTACAATGAGGATATACAGAAGAATGAGGCACATTTCGGGGAAAGAACAAACTAAACATATAAAGGATACATTAGGTATGCAAGTGTAAGGGATGAACGGAAGTGGATTATATATTTTGGTCACATTAAAAGACTTCCTGAAAATAATGCGGGAAGGAAACGTGGAGGGTAAACGGGGAGGGTAAACGGGAAGGGTAAATGGGGAGGGTAAATGGGGAGGGCAAACGGGGAGGGTAAATGGGGAGGGTAAATGGGGAGGGTAAACGGGGAGGGTAAATGGAGAGGGTAAAAGGGGAAGGTAAACGGGGGAGGGCAAATGGGGAGGGTAAACGGGGAAGATAAACGGGGGAGGACAAACGAGGAGGGTAAACGGGTAGGGTAAACGAGGGAGGGTAAACGGGAACGGTAAACGGGGAAGGGTAAACGGGGAAGGGTAAACGCTTCATCAGCATGTTTTAACTGGCCCTAATGTTACTCTTCTCTCCGACCTTGATCAGTATGTTTGACCGGACCCAGATGTCGCTCTTCACTCCCACCTTGATCAGTATGTTTGACCGGACCCAGATGTCGCTCTTCACTCCCAACTTGATCAGCACGTTTCACCTGGCTCCGAGGTCACTGCCCCCCCCCCTCCCTCCCTTTACCCACTTATATGAGTTATTGCTCGCGCCCCAGGTGATGTTTTATAAATGCTTAAAAACAACTTATCTAATATTTACAGTAGGTCAAAATAACGCACAAAAATAATCCAAAAAGTTGAATAAACGAGTCATTGTGTAGTTAGATATAAATCACTGTAGCGTCAAGCCTTTAAACTATTCTCAGGTGACAGAAATAGCTAGGGCAAATGGTTTTCAATTTCCACAATTTCGAGGATCTCTTACGAAATTTAAGATCTCAATGTTTCCCTTTTGAGCTAATTGTGTAACTGCTGTGGGCCACAGGCGTTTTGGCGTTCTTCTTTCCTTTTTCTCAAATTTTAAAGTAAGATTAATGTTTTTTTGCACACTATTACGCCTTATAAGAGATTCTCAAATCTCAGAAATGTCAAAATGGTTTCTGTTGTCATCTTTACAGTTGTTGGGAAACTTTGGAGTATTGTGAAGGAAGAAGGGCATTGTAGAGTTACTAGGGTGCAGGGATACTGTGCAGGGATATTGTGCAGGGATACTGTGCAGGGATACTGTGCAGGGAGCAAGGTGAAAAGTATTCTACAGAAAGACAAAAGACACCGTAGGAAAAGGGTTTTGCAAATAGCAGGATGTAGTTTGGAGAACGCAATGCGTTGCGTCGTAGTTTACAGCTTGGCTGCGATATTTGAACTTCAGCAGACATTTTTTGGTACTGAGTTAGCCTTCCCTCTTCGATCCCTTTTCCTTACCCAGTTTGCACTGTTGAAGCCTGTTATCCAGGATAATCGCGTGAGGGTGTAGAAAGATCTTGACAGCTCTGGATCGCTGGAACTGACCATAGAAGTCAGCTTTGAGTCGCTGGAAGTGATCAAAGAATCAGCTCCGGGTCGCTGGAACTGACTCTGGAAGTCAGCTTTGGGTCGCTAGAACTGACTATAGAAGTCAGCTTTGGGTCGCTGGAACTGACCCTAGAAGTCAGATTTTGGTAGCTGGAACTTACCCTAGAAGTCAGCTGCGTGTCACGGGAACTGACCCTAGAAGTCAGCTTTGGGTCGCGAGAACTGACCCTAGAAGTCAGCTTTGGGTCGCTGACAGGCCGCAGCTCATGCACTGCTCAGCATCTTGATATCCCTGACATGACTTGATTTAGTCTATCTGTTTCCCCCTAGGGCACGGGACTACAAAGAATGCTCTCAATCCATTGATATTTTGACTCGACTTCTCTAGCTTAGTTAAAGAGTCTGCACTGTCATGGCCTCCTGTTCTACTGCTTGTTGCCATGTGCTCTTTCACTTCTCTGCACTTGTCGACTCATGTGGGCTCCAATACATCGCATGCTTGGTTATATTGCAATGGTTATTGTTGTATATGTAAACAAATGCACATTAATATTAATGAACCGGAGTTCAAAATAACTAATGAAAATTGTGCTCGACTTTCTTTAGGAAGAAATTCTTCTAATCGTTCTGTCTTTCTCTCCTTAACAAAGGACCGAACTGCCATCGCAAGAGTTAGTCTAGTCCGTACACTTTGATCATTCTAGCAATGACGATTTTTGTAGCAAGCTATTTTACATGATGAGGTTGCTAGCTCATATACAATCATATGAAGTCATCTTTTATGACATACTAAGTGGTTCTATCCTTTGCTCCTAAGAAACTACGCACATTTTCAGAAAGATTTACCGCATACCAAAATTCAAAGCTTTTTGAGGAATCAGAAAAAATGAATGCAATTATCTACTGGTATTAATAAATGTACATAGGTATGCACAACATGTGTGTTAGTTGGCGTACATGTGGCAACAGGTGACACAGCTCAACAGCAGGCAAGTCGGATCTGCTAATTTATCAGATGTGCGCTTCGAGTTCCCCATGGACTGACGGTCCCACTCAGGCGAGGATGTGTCTCTTCTGCCGAACAGTAGGTCGACCACACAGGATCGTGAGTGGGAGGAAGTCACAAAGAAGCTATCAGTTCCCTGTGGAGTACGGGATTTTCAACAAACACACACCGTACTCCTGTCCGGGGTATCAGTTCCAGCTTTGTCCATGTCTTCTCCGTTTACTTTATGCTTTTCTCTAGATCTCTTCTCCGTTTCCTTTATGCTTTTCTCTAGATCTCTTCTCCGTTTCCTTTATGCTTTTCTCTAGATTTCTTCTCCGTTTCCTCTACGCTTTTCTCTATTTTTTTGTTTTGTTTTTGTTGTTGTTGTTGTTGCTTAGATGTTTGCCTCACTAGTTTCTACTGGCGGAGGCGCGCCATTTTCCACCCCAGACCGTAGTCCATTGGGCGATATCAGGACGCATAAACCAGTGCTTGGATGCATGTGTGCGTCTGTATGTACCTATGCTAGGTTTGTGCGCCCTCAGAAGCTAGCCCAACCAAAGTGCAATGGAAGGGCCTCACCATGAGGGCGCGTGTGAAAGTTGTGCAAGGGTGTGACTGTAGGACAGAGTTAAATGAAACAGAGTGAGGTGAGAAGAGAGAAGGGGGAGAGTGGCCCCCAGGGTGAGACCTTTTCCTCTGTACCTCACGCTTTTCTCTAGATCTCTTCTCCGTTTCCTTTACGCTTTTCTCTAGATCTCTTCATTTCACATTCCCTTCACTTCATATTCCATTCACTTCACATTCCCTTCACGTCATATTCCCTTCACTTCATATTCCATTCACTTCACATTCCCTTCACGTCATATTCCCTTCACTTCATATTCCATTCACTTCACATTCCCTTCACTTCATATTCCATTCACTACACATTCCCTTCACGTCATATTCCCTTCACTTCATATTCCATTCACTTCACATTCCCTTCACTTCATATTCCATTCACTTCACATTCCCTTCACTTCATATTCCGTTCACTACACATTCCCTTCACGTCATATTCCCTTCACTTCATATTCCATTCACTTCACATTCCCTTCACTTCATATTCCATTCACTTCACATTCCCTTCACGTCATATTCCCTTCACTTCATATTCCCTTCACTTCACACCGCATCCTTACCACCATAGGTAAAATTGTGTCAATGAGAGAGGTGATAGACAGTCGCGTATATTCAACATATGCTAGGCGTACGCCTATTTTTAATAGTATGTTATCATCACAGCACAGCGTGAGCTAGTGGTTAAGTGACACGGCTCACAAGCCGAAGGTGCTGGGTTTGATCCCTCATCACAGCACAGGTCGTTACCTCGGAGAAGCAAACCCTTAGAAATTGCAGGAGGAAGCAGTGCCTTACATAAAATGCATGCTGAAGTCGGATGCACTGGGCTGACAAGCGCAGAATAAAAACATAGTGCAGCGCACGCCGTCTTGGGGGAATATAGAAATAAGGCGAACGCCAAAAAAAAATAATTTTATCGGAGTATTTTTTATCAATTAAAAGATATGATATTGTTCAATTTTTCGTGAAAATATGTTGCTGCCTTGAGACGTCACTAGGAGTAATAGACGCTGACTGCCATATTGGTCAGTGTTCAAGGAGCGACAAGAAGATGCGAAAAATGAGTACCGATTCTTTTTTTTTTTTTTTGCGTGCGGCTAGAAACGCAGCACATGAGGATAATAGTTGGTGAGAAGGACGTCACGGTTTGGTGTTAGCGTTTAAATAACCAGTGGCATGTGTGCGCGAAGAATCCAGCACTCGGCTTGATTCATCGTGAGGCGTTTTCTTTTTAAAGTAGTTTTTATAGTTACATAAGTGTGCATGCTAGTCTATTTACTCTTGTAGGCAGCATCTATTAGTGTATATAGTGTTGCGAATCATATTTTATACATTTTAAAGTTAAATCCCTTTTTGAATTTAGACGCTGATCAGCGCATGAGCTGCAGCGGTCAGCGACCCATAGCTGACTGCTAGCGACAGGGCAGTGACCCATAGCTGCCAAGACCCTTCTACACCTCTACGTAATGATCCTGGATAACCGGTTGCAACAGGGCAGACTGGCTAAGGAGAAGGGATCGTAGAAGAAATGCTAGCCCGGTACTAAAATATTGCCTGCTGAAGTCGGAAGTGTCGGATCGAAAAATACAAATATCGCAAACAAGCTGTAAACTACAATACAACGCATTCCGTTCTCTCGACTACATTCTGTTACTTGCAAAGCCCTTTTCATGGCTTGGTAGCGAGAGATTAAGAACGAACGAAGGCTAATCAAATTCCTTCTATCTTCTTTCTTTTCGCTTATTCTGTTTTGCCTTTAAGCCTCAGGTTATGAAGAGATCTCGAGAGCGAGCCCTGCCGTGTATCTCATGCACAGTGGCATTCATCGTCTGAAATATTTATTTCAGCCACCTTTTTCGTGGTCGGCTTTCGGTCTTGAATCAGTTGTTTCTAAATCGCAGTGCTGGTTACGTGGCCGAACCATTGTAATTGCTGTCTTTTGGTATTGTCTACTGCTGGTGTTGTTCCCACAAGTCTCCCGATGTCATCTTGTTCTGCTTCTTATTTCGTTCGCTTTAAAATAGTGTCTATATCTGCAATGTTGTCTCTTGTATAAACTTCACTGTCTTTTGTAGTTCACATAAAGGTCCATAAAGTTTCTCTAGCAGTGTTGTTTCTGTAGGCCAGAGAGATGTTCTCTATTTATCATATTTGTGGAAGTTCTGTAGTTCCTGATGTCATCGTTTCTGATCCTCCTTCCCCATGCATACACCTACGGTTCGGTAACAAACACAACACAGAACGGAGAGGCAGGGGTATTCCTGAGCCTACCAAATGGTAGAAAAATAACACTGTCAGTGGCAACTGGAAAATTCTCAAGCAATTTCAGAGCGGAGGCAGAGGCACTGAAGACTGCAGTAGAAGCAATGTTGACAGGCGACGGCAATGAAAGCCAGATAGTCATGTTTACAGATGCCCTGGCCGTAGTTATAGCACTAAAAAGCAAGAAAAATACTGAACTTAATTATTTAAGAGCAGTACTCTGTCAACTATACCAGCAGTCCGCACCAAAAAGAGTAGTTGTACAGTCGGTTCCATCCCACTGTAACATAAAAGGCAACGAGGAGGCAGACAGACTGGCAAAAGAAGGTGCAAGACTACCACAACTAGATTCTAGTGTGACCTACGAAGAGTCCAAAAGTCTTATTAGGGCCAGATATATGGTCAAATGGGAAACAGAACATACTGGCTACACACAAAAATGATGCCTATTACCAGTTGAACAGAAGAGAGCAGGTCGTGGTCTTCAGACTCCGCTCAGGCCACAACAGACTGAGGTACCACCTATTCAATAAACTGAAGATAGGTGGCACTGACGAATGCGCCTGTGGTACAGACAAAATGACCGCTGAACATCTGCTGCAAAACTGCCCGATATACGAGGACCAGAGGAAGCAGATGTGGCCATCACCAGTGGCAACACTAGACAAGCTGTATGGCAGTGTCTACAGCCTCAGGATGACAGCTGCTTTCTTCGAACAAATACAAGTTGACGTCTGACAGCGAACGAAGAAGAAGAAGAAGAAGATGATCCTCCTTCACCTTGTTATACACAATATTTTTCGCAGGCATTTCATTTCTCCCATTGCGATGTGTCGTATGTCATTTGATGGAATTATGGAAAAACAGTATTGTAAATTTGAGGGTCTTCTGACAAATACATTTTTAATGAACAAATGCTGTATGAAAGTCATTCTAGAAACATTGATTTTAAATTCTAAGAATGTTTCACACCTTGTGATACAGGGGTACGCCACTGGTTCAGACGGTCACAAGCACGGTAGGTAACCTTTAACCTTGACAAATATAATTATGGTCTGGCAATCTGATCCCTAGACGTGCTAACACATGCATTGTGGGATATGATGTTAAACTCAATGTTCTTCTCAGTCGATTGTTCTCGAACAACTGAATTTATTTCCTTCATGAGCGTGTAAGATGTATGCACTGTGGCTAGATAGATTCCTCTTATCGGCAAACATTTCGGGTTTAATCCGCGGTCTCGGCATGCATCAGTCTACCCAGATGAAAATGGGTACACGATTACGTATTAGGAAAGGACAGGCAGCGAGGTAAGAGTTGGTTGCCCCACCTACACGCAACTGAGATCTACTTAAATTACGTGCCAAATACGTCATCACGCGTCTAACACGTCATCACATTCTTCAATGGTTATCTGGTATGATATCAACTGAATGAGTTGAGAATAACCAGTAACGTATAGCTGGATGTTTACGTCAGGACCAGTGAATCTTAACTTAACTTAACGTCTTTATACTGGTTTAGAAGACTCTGCAAAGTCTGTGAATCAAAGCTGATTGACCATGTTCCGCCTTCAAGTGCTGGCCCTGGAAACAGACTGCACATGTGCTGTCTGGCTGAGAGATGCTTAGTTTAGTTTAGTCGAAGAATCAACGCGATTGCGCACGGTTTAACCCATAAGAGCTCTGTTTATCTCCATATTTTTGAAGAATTTCAGCACAATGCACAAGCTCCGTAGAATCTGCGAGGATACTGTAATACATTGGGTAGATTTTGTTAACATAATATTGAATTTTGCTCCGGCCAACAAGCGTTAAGCCTATTCTTTTCGATTTGCAACTGCCGATGGATTTTTAACGTGCGCCATACTACACACAGCGTCCGATCTCTATTACCCAGAGATCCCAAGAAATATCAGAAAGACTTCCAGACGTGTAAAAATCCAGATATCCACCGTGATTTAAACCCGCCACATCCAGCACCTGAGTCCGAGTTCTTACCTTGAGTTCACTCAGTCCCCTGGCTGAGTGGATAAGGATCAAAGAGAGGAGGCAAAGCTGGTCTGTATAATGACGTGATGAAACGAGATGTGTCGGGTCGATAGGCACAGATATCGCAGCCTGAATGTAAATTACGATATAACGTCTCAAAAACGTCGTTTTCAAGACGTGCACAGAAGAGGAAAACTATTTATACGTCTTTTTGTTTCCCACGAAAGGTTAAACCAACAACGACGGAAGAACTATGAGACACGCACTAAAGCTATCTTAAGTCGACGTCATCTCTAGGAGGGGGAATAACACTTACGAACATCTGAAATATACTGATCAAGACCCTCCACCCCAATTTTCGGTCTTGCTCTTGAAAGCAGACTTGTGTCACAGACGTCTGGACATCTAGGTGGCGATCGGTGGTGTAATTCCCATAGTGTTTAGCTAATTGACGAACCTAAAATTGCACTACAGCCAGGAGGATCCCTGCCCACCGTTTCAATTACATCTCGAGATGTATGAAGAATCACTGTAACCCACAAACTAATAATAACTTCAAACAACAAAAGCAGTAACATAACTGCACCTAGAGTAGACACATAGGTGCCCAACCTCTTTCCGCGTATGGCCAAGAGGAAAGATGCAGGCGCTTTGTGACGCTCGCTGGTGGCTTTCAGTTCTTGTCCATCTTACCGGACGCACCCTATGCTCGATTAATGACTGTTTCTTATTCTTCTTCAGCTTCCGTCATGAAGAGGAGGTTTTGTGTCGTAGTGTGCAGCAAACATAATCCCCAGTTCATCCAGAACAAACATCACACCCCAACTAGTTCTGAACATAATCCCCAATTTATCTAAAACATGCACCACACCACAAGTACGCACCAACATAATCCCCAATTTATCTAAAACATGCATCACACCACAAGTAAGCACCAACATAATCCCAAATTTATCTAAAACATGCACCACACCACAAGTAAGCACCAACATAATCCCCAATTTATCAAAAACGTGCACCACACCACAACAAACTATCACACCACACAGCACCACGTCAAAGTATCACACTACACCGCACCCCCCCCCCCCTCTCACGCACCACACCACAACAAAGTGCTACATCGCCCCGACCACACAAGAACACCACGCAAACGCCCCAATATACTTCACAACACAAACCATACACATGTACAATAATTAAATAAAGGCCTCACCAATAAGCGTTCTTGCCTCAATTAGACACTACTATTGATCGACTTGTTTCAATGTCTCATTTCACGGTTCGTTTATTGTTAGCTAACGAATGGCCGACGCGATGTAGTGGACAAAAAAACAGGGGATTGTAAAGCCTAGATGATGGGACAATATGTATCAGGCTGAACCACAGAGGCTACACTTATATTGATGTGCTGGTCGATAACGCAGTGTAGTATTCATATATACGAGGCGTGCTTAAATGAAACTGAACCATATTGCAACAAGTGAAAATACGTATAATGCGCATGATGAAATAACTTCTGGTGTATACAGCACATACCAACCGTCAAGTTTGCAAAATGTCATTGTCCTCCGACTCATAGTTTCCTCAGTAGACCGATGCAATAATGACGGGTGTGATACAGAATTCGTCCAGAGTTGATCAGTGAGCGGTGATTTGGTTTCTAACAGCTAAAGGATGTCGACCGGTTGACATTCATCGCAGAATGCAGGCAGTGTATGGGACAAAAAGTGTGTCGAAGAGAACAGTGAAGATCTTGACAACGATGTTTAAAGAAGGAAGTGAGTTAACGGAACAATATGCGATTGACCTGGTCTCAGAAGATTTTTCGTTAACTCACGTCCTTCTTTAAACATCGTTGTCCAGTTCTTCACTGTTGTCTTCGACACACTTTTGTCATCATACACTGCCTGCATTCTGTGATGAATGTTAACTGGTCGACATCCTTCAGCTGTTAGAAACCGAATCACGGCTCACTTATCAACTCTGGACGGATTCCGTATCATACCGGCCATGTTTTCAATGGTCTACTGAGGAAACTATGAGTCGAAACGACAATGAAATTATGCAAACTTGACGGCTGGTATGTGCTGTTTACATCAGAAGTTACGTCATTAAACACATTATACGCATGTTCACTTGCTGCAGTTTGGTCCGGTTTCATTTGAACACGCCTCGTATAATAGAAAACTACAAATGCCATTTCCAATTCGAGCAGGCAATTTTATATATAAATCTGGATGTGTTTAAAAAGAAAAACCACACATGGTTTAATTTTTTATCTGTACAACATATTTTATTCAGGAAAAAAAAAGTGTTTAATTAATTTTGTTTACTATGCGAATTTCACGTTCAAGTGCAGCTGTGCTCCGCTATACTTTCTTCTTCTTCTTCTTCTTCTTCTTCTTCTTCTTCTTCTTCTTCTTCTTCTTCTTCTTCTTCTTCTTCTTCTTCTTCTTCTTCTTCTTCTTCGTATGCTGTCAGACGTCAACCTATATTTTTTCTAAAAAAGCAGCGGTCATCCTGAGGCTGTCGACACTGCCATAGAGCTTGTCTAGTGTTGCCACTGGTGATGGCCACATCTGCTTTCTCTGATCCTCGTATGTCGGGCAGTTTTGCAGCAGATGTTCAGCGGTCATTTTCCCAGTACAGCCCATGCATTCGTCAGTGCCATCTATCTTCAATTTATTGAATAAGTGGTACATCAGTCTTTTGTGGCCAGTGCGAAGTCTGAAGACCACGACCTGCTCTCTTCTGTTCAACTGGTAATAGGCATCGTTTTTGGTGTAGCCAGTATGTTCTGTTTCCCATTTGGTCATGTATCTAGCTCTAATAAGCCTTTTTGACTCTCCGTGAGTCACACTTGTATCTGGTTGTGGTAGTCTTGCACCTTCTTTTGCCAGTCTGTCTGCCTCCTCGTTGCCTTGGATTTTACAGTGGGATGGAACCCACTGTATCACTACTCTTTTTGGTGTGGACTGCTGGCATAGTTGACAGAGTACTGCTCTTAAATCATTGAGTTCAGTATTTTTCTGGCTTTTCAGTGCTGTGACTACGGTTAGGGCATCTGTAAGCAGGACTTTATGGCTCCGCTATACGAACGCCATGTTAACGAACACCCTTGTTGGTCATTTCTGGCTCACTGGCCCTGATGCTGTCAGCTCATCGGCTGTATTGCATCTTCAGCCTTAGTAGATCAATTGAAGTCTCAATGTGAAAGATAGTAAATACAGCCATGGATAGAAACCAGCGAACAGCGTCCGTACAGATCTCTGCTCTATAGAAAAACCACAAAGAATAACAGAAACTGATTCGATCTTTCCAAGCATTAGTACTAATGCAACCTTCCAAGCATGTCGTAAAAGACGACTAAAGAAGGTTGTGTATGCGGATAGCGAGCTGATCATGTAAAATAATTGCTAGGGTTCAGTCTCGATGTAATCAGGCCAACTGCAGTGGTGGCACTATGCTTCATTGCAAGCAAAGAAGCGACGATTCCAATCAGGCAATGTCACAACGCAGGGTCTAATTGATGCGGATATAATTAGGAACATCATGTCTGGACAGTTGAATAAAATGGTGTTGAAAAGAGCGGTTATAAGATTTATTAACAGAGCAAAATCCATGTTGCCAGGGACCTCGTCGGATACTTGCGTCTTAATTCATACCAAATAAAAATAAATAAATATTTTTAGCACCGGATTTGAGGTACTGACGTCACAGAATAGTTCACTTAACAGCTGGGGTGTCAAACATTCTGCGAGAATATACGAGACTCTCTGCTTGCTATTCTGTTTACTACCGCCGCACTAGCAATGAATTGCTTGGGTTAGGTTAAGTTTGTTTAGGTAAGGTTAGGTTAGGTTAAGTTAGTTTAGGTAAGGTTAGGTTATGTTAAGTTAGTTTAGGTAAGGTTAGGTTAGGTTAAGTTAGTTTAGGTAAGGTTAGGTTAGGTTAAGTTAGTTTAGGTAAGGTTAGGTTATGTTAAGTTAGTTTAGGAAAGGTTAGGTTAGGTTAAGTTAGTTTAGGTAAGGTTAGGTTAGGTTAAGTTAGTTTAGGTAAGGTTAGGTTAGGTTAAGTTAGTTTAGGTAAAGTTAGGTTAGGTTAAGTTAGTTTAGGTAAGGTTAAGTTAGGTTAAGTTAGTTTAGGTAAGGTTAGGTTATGTTAAGTTAGTTTAGGTAAGGTTAGGTTAGGTTAAGTTAGTGTAGGTAAGGTTAGGTTAGGTTAAGGTAGTGTAGTGTTAGGTAGTGTATGGTTACACAGGTGTGTCGAAGATAACAGTGAAGAACTGGACAACGATGTTTAAAGAAGGACATGAGTTAACGAAAGATCTTCCTAGACCAGGTCAGGCGCACATTGTTACGTTAGAAGATGCCATCATCAGAATTGATGCAGTAATTCGGGTCACCATACACTGTCTGCATTTTGTGATGAATGTCAACTGGTCGACATCCTTCAGATGATAGAAACCGAATCACGGTTCGCTGATCAACTCTGGGCGGATTCCGTATCACAACCATCATGTTTTCAACGGTTTGCCGAGGAAACTATGAGTCGTAGGATAATGAAATTTTGCAAACTTGAGGGTTGGTATGTGCTGTTTACACCAGAAATGACGCCATCATGCGCATCGTACGTATGTTCACTTGGTGCAGTTAGGTCCGGTTTCATTTAAACACGCCTCGCATATTGGTAACTATGTCCCAGCTAGAATGAAAAAAATAATGAAGAATAAAGACAAAGTGAGTTTCATGTCACGTCTGTACCCATATCCGTAGAAGGACTGCGCCGGGCACACCATCTAGTCGATAGAACAATGTAAGTAAGCGAACCCGCAAATTGGATTCACAACTCCGGGAAAAAGATTGGCTCTGGGGACTAGGTCAATGGGGTCCGGTTACCAAACATAATTGAGATGGACCCGCGCGGATTGAGGCAGGCCCCACTTGTGGACTTCAACCTTTGTATGTACGCGGAGGCTCCTAACCTCCGGCATTCTAGCCGGCTGGGATTCAACGGCGGACTCAGAACTGGTACTGACAAGAGTTATCTGACTGTTTAATTAATTCAAATAATGAACACAGCAGAAGAACAAAATCTCCGTCGTCCCTCCGCGCTGCTGATCCTTTAGGCTGATCATAGTGAACCAATTGCAGTAATGTTCAAATCTAAAATATCCGGGAGCGGATCTTGGTGGTAGTAGCAACCCCATCCACCCTCCCACCCCACCACGACCACCATCAAACGGTAGCAAAGAGATGTTGAGAATCAATGTGGGATGTGATATTTCAACATCTCGGCCGTCAATTATCAGTGCTATTGTTGTTGTTGTTGTTGTTATTGTTGTTGTTGTTGAATGCCCACAATGAGTAGGATCCATCTTTTGTGCGCCCTAAGAAGAACGTTAACTGGCGGGTTGTCGTAGCTTTCCTCACATCCCGAGCTTGCTGATGAAGGTGGACCGCGATCCTTCAGACGGTTGTGCTATGCTTGGTTTCATTTGCGTGTCAATCACTACTACGGAGATCACGTTCATCCCGTACCTTGTTAGCCAGGCTGCCGTGATAACAGCCCGTTTCCAGGAAGGGCTACGGGGAAGCCAAGGTGAGGGTTTTGTCAAGTATATTTTGCCTTCCATTCGCGATGCTGATCGTTCATCCAGGGATTCCAGGATTAAAAATAATACCACCCTCTGTCGTCTCACCGACGGATCCCATGATAGTCGACTAATGAAGGTTGTACATGGAACTAGCAAAACGGGATCAAGATGCTGAGCAGCGCAAGAGCTGCAGTGGTCAGCGACCCATAGCTGACTGCTAGTGTCAGGGTCAGCCTACCATAGCTGCTAAGACCCTTTTACACCTCCACGCGGTGATCCTGGATAACAGGCTGTAGCAGAGCAGACTGGCTAAGGAGAAGGGATCGAAGAGGGAATGCTAACCCGGTACTCAAAAAATGCTTGCTGAAGTCCGATGTGTTGGACCGAAAGGTGCAAATATTGCAGCCAAGCTGTAAACTACGACACAACGCATTCCGTTCTCTGGACTACATTCTGCTTCTTAAGCCCTTTCAGGGTTTGGTAGTGGGAGATTGAGAATGAACGAAGTAGAAGAACTAGCAACACCACCATTTGGCTGGCTTGGCTTCGTTCGTTCTCAATCTCCCACTACCAAACACTGAAAGGGCTTAAGTAGCAGAATGTAGTCCAGAGAACGGAATGCGTTGTGTCGTAGTTTACAGCTTGACTGCGATATTTGCATCTTTCGGTCCAACACATCCGACTTCAGCAAGCATTTTTTGAGTACCGGGTTAGCAAGTCTCTTTTCGACCCCTTCTCCTTAGCCAGTCTGCCCTGCTGCAGCCTGTTATCCAGGATCACCACGTGGTGGTGTAGAAGGGTCTTGGCAGCTCTGGTTCGCTGGCCCTGGCGCTAGCAGTCAGCTATGAGTCACTGACCACTGCAGCTCATGCGGTGCTCATCATCTTGATCCTACACCACCATTTAAAAATCATTGCTATTACTGAATTGGCACTTGAAACAAATGGATTCTGGATTACTTAAAAGATCGATTGGTTAAACAAAACTCAGTTAGTTAGTTGCCCATCGCAATCCATAATGGTGACACCAACAGACGGGGTTGTCTTGAGGATGTAACTTTCGCTGTATTTGGAATATAGTGAGGTAGAGGCTGCGCTGGTCATCAACCTCAGTCTCTGGTCCCAAACTCCCTTGGGGCAGTGGCGAGACATAAGTCAAGACGACTAGAGGTATTTTAGGATGCAGGCACTCTGGTCCCATCTCCTTTGAAACCAGGGGTCGCTTTAAACCTGCGGAGCTCGAACACACGCCATTTCCGCTCACCACTTTGAGAGACGAGAGCCTTACCTATCGACCACAGCATCCCACACTTTTACTCAACACCTGTACGGACATGAGGCAGTTCCTTTCACTCATAACTGACTATAGAATAATAAGACTTTGGGGTGGTAAAGAAAATGATACCTACTTTTGTTGTTTTTCTTCTCCTTGCGGCGTAATCGTTTCACTTTTCTGTGTGCAAGAGCTTCTTTTCACCGAATGTGGGATTGGCCTTCGGTGAATTATTTTTAACTTAGATCGTTTTGCAGTTTGGTCATCCCAGATTGTCAGATCAGGTTGGTCATCCCAGGTTGTCAGATCAGGTTGGTCATCCCAAGTTGTCAGATCAGGTTGGTCATCCCAGGTTGTCAGATCAGGTTGGTCATCCCAGGTTGTCAGATCAGGTTGGTCATCCCAAGTTGTCAGATCAGGTTGGTCATCCCAGGTTGTCAGATCAGGTTGGTCATCCCAGGTTGTCAGATCAGGTTGGTCATCCCAGGCTGTCAGATCAGGTTGCTCATCCCAGGTTGTCAGATCAGGTTGGTCATCCCAGGTTGTCAGATCGGGTTGGTCATCCCAGGTTGTCAGATCAGGTTGGTCATACCAGGTTGTCAGATCAGGTTGGTCATCCCAGGTTGTCAGATCGGGTTGGTCATCCCAGGTTGTCAGATCAGGTTGGTCATCCCAGGTTGTCAGATCAGGTTGGTCATCCCAGGTTGTCAGATCAGGTTGGTCATCCCAGGTTGTCAGATCAGGTTGGTCATCCCAGGTTGTCAGATCAGGTTGGTCATCCCAGGTTGTCAGATCAGGTTGGTCATCCCAGGTTGTCAGATCAGGTTGGTCATCCCAGGTTGTCAGATCAGGTTGATCATCCCAGGTTGTCAGATCGGGTTGGTCATCCCATGTTGTTAGATCAGGCTGGTCATCCCAGGTTGTCAGATCAGGTTGGTCATCCCAGGTTGTCAGATCAGGTTGATCATCCCAGGTTGTCAGATCGGGTTGGTCATCCCAGGTTGTTAGATTAAGTTGGTCATCCCAGGTTGTCAGATCAGGTTGGTCATCCCAGGTTGTCAGATCAGGTTGGTCATCCCAGGTTGTCAGATCAGGTTGGTCATCCCAGGTTGTCAGATCAGGTTGATCATCCCAGGTTGTCAGATCGGGTTGGTCATCCCATGTTGTTAGATCAGGCTGGTCATCCCAGGTTGTCAGATCAGGTTGGTCATCCCAGGTTGTCAGATCAGGTTGATCATCCCAGGTTGTCAGATCAGGTTGGTCATCCCAGGTTGTCAGATCAGGTTGGTCATCCCAGGTTGTCAGATCAGGCTGGTCATCCCAGGTTGTCAGATCGGGTTGATCATCCCAGGTTGTCAGATCAGGTTGGTGTTTCTGGGTGACAGTCAGACTGGTCTTCCCAGGTTGTCAGATCAGTTTGGTTATCCCAGGATGTCAGATCAGGCTGGTCTTCCCAGGTTGTCAGATCAGGTTGGGCATCCCATGATGTCAGATTCATTTCCAGAGCCTTGATATCACGCTTACACACATTTTAGAACCTGAACTATAGTCAATATACTATTCGTTTACCATCCGCAAACTGTCTGTAGAGGTTATTTTGTTATTTTTGGGACTGCAACCATCTTCTATACGACGAACATGACCAAGCCATCGGCGTTTGTCCTGAAAAGGACTTTGTGGGATCAAGATGCTGAGCAGCGCATGAGCTGAGGCGGTCAGCGACCCATAGCTTCTACACCTCTACACCTTCACACGGTGATACTGGATACCATGCTGCAACAGAGTAGACTGGCTAAGGAGAAGGGAGGGCAGACTGGCTAAGGAGAAGTGATGGCAGACTGGCTAAGGAGAAGGGAGGGCAGACTGGCTAAGGAGAAGGGAGGGTAGACTGGCTAAGGAGAAGGGAGGGCAGACTGGCTAAGGAGAAGGGAGGGCAGACTGGCTAAGGAGAAGGGAGGGCAGACTGGCTAAGGGGAAGGGAGGGCAGACTGGCTAAGGAGAAGGGAGGGCAGACTGGCTAAGGAGAAGGGAGGGCAGACTGGCTAAGGAGAAGGGAGGGCAGACTGGCTAAGGAGAAGGGAGGGCAGACTGGCTAAGGAGAAGGGATCAAAGAGGTAATGCTAACCCGGTACTAAAAATGTTTGCTGAAATCGGATGTGTTTGATAGAAAGGTGTAAATATTGCAGTCAAGCTGTAAACTACGACACAACGCATTTCGTTCTCTTGACTACATTCTGCTGCCTAAGCCCTGTTCAGGGCTTGGTAGCGGGATATTGAGAACGAACGAAGCCAAGTCCAAAAGGACATTGTGACGTTGTGTTGTAGTTTACAGCGAGGCAACACATCCGATTTCAGCCGGGTTTTTTAGTACGGTTTTGCCTTTCCACTGCGATCCATATTCCTAGGCCAGACTGTTCTAGTGACTAGTGCAGCCTGTTCCCAGGGACGACACGTGGAGGCGAAATAGGTTATCTATGGTTCACTGACCCTGATGCAAGCAGCCAGCTATGAGTTGGTGACGAATGCCAGCTCATGCACTTTTGCACCTTAACCACAGATAAGTGGATGAATATAGACATCCCCTTGAGTGGTATCCCGTTTAAAAAATAATAGAACTGGACAACTGTAACCTTCCAAGTTTGTAATAAAAGGCTACTAAAGATGGCTTTTGCATGTGGATAGAAACCTCATAATGTAAAAGTAATGTTACTGTAATTTCAACTGCAATAGCTCGGATACAGGCTTCATGCAATTACGCAAGCTGTAGGCGTGTCTCTATGCTTCAAATGGACCGCGAATGATGATAATCGGCATGGGCAGGCAATGGTTTGAATCCATTGGGAGCATAGAATTAAACAGCACATAAAGATGATACATACGAACAGGTGGTATCTATATGGATGTTGGGAGAGTATAGAATTAAACAGCACATAAAGATGATACATACGAACAGGTGGTATCTATATGGATGTTGGGAGAGTATAGAATTAAACAGCACATAAAGATGATACATACGAACAGGTGGTATCTATATGGATGTTGGGAGAGTATAGAATTAAACAGCACATAAAGATGATACATACGAACAGGTGGTATCTATATGGATGTTGGGGGAGTATAGAATTAAACAGCACATAAAGATGATACATACGAACAGGTGGTATCTATATGGATGTTGGGAGAGTATAGAATTAAACAGCACATAAAGATGATACATACGAACAGGTGGTATCTATATGGATGTTGGGAGAGTATAGAATTAAACAGCACATAAAGATGATACATACGAACAGGTGGTACCTAAATGGATGCTGGGGAGTATATAATAAAACATCTGCAACCTGCCAAACATGTCTTTACCTGAGAAAGCACAATTTTGCAAACAGCCAAACAGCTCATAAGAACAGCAAACAAAGAGAGGGAAACACAGAGAGGGAAACACAGAGAGGGAGGTCTACAGACATATTGCAAGTCCAAATCTAAATGATAGGGGACGGCGTGGCCTAGTGGTTAAGTGACACGGCTCACAATCGAAGGTGCTGGGTTCGATCCCCATCACAGCACCGGCCGTTACCCCGGGGAAGCAAACCCTTAGAAAAAGCAGGAGGAAGCAGACCCTTACATAAAATGAATACTAAAGTCGGATGCACTAGGCCGACAGGCGTAAAATAAAAACCACAGTGCAACGCACACTGCCTTGGGGAATAGATAAATAAGGTGAAGGAAAACAAAAATTACAGCATCAATCAACTCACAAGGAAAGATCAGATCACCATGTTCCAGCAGAGAACCCAATACACGCGACTTAACAAGCACCTGAACAGAATTCAACCATAACACACTCTGAGTGCCAGCTGTGTACACACCCATATGCAACTTGATCATCATCACTTTGAGTGCTCGGCGCTCAATGATGTTAGGAAAATGCTTCTCCTTACGGGATCAGATTCATGGACAATTTTGAATGACACTAGACAACAACTGATAAACACGTGCAGATATCATTATATGGCATTGGGCCGATGGACGAGAGCCCGAATGCTGCTGGATCCGTAAAAACAACAACAAAGAGCACACAGTGTGCTATGGCGCTGGGGTCCGAAAGTGCTAACTGCGGTGCTGGACTTGGGCTTCGTTAGAAGAGAACTGCGACGAGATTGTAGACACAAAGTTGTGGAGACAGGATCGTCTGCGCCGGTTAGCTGAAGATGCCCCTGTGCAGGTCCCAGCTGTTGCGTGAGCTGGATGTAGCCGGCAGGAGGATTTCCTGATGAGTGGGCTAGGCTCGAGCAGCTTATTACTTCGCTACGCTGGGACAAGTGTCACGGGGGGTGGTTAACCAATGTGCGAGTCCATCTAAATAGACTCAAACACTAGAGCAAAATAAACCCGCTGCCTGTTAGGCGTCATCTATGCTGATCTTAACAAACCACATAATAATTGCAGGTGTTATGCCATATCACACAGTTAGTCGCCTCTTACGACATGCTCTCTGTGTGGCAGTGGTGGTATTCTTGTCCTTGTCATACACAAAGACCCCGACAGAGTACTCGGTAGAGGTATTATTATTATTATTATTTAGTTGTGGCAGATAGTGCTGGCAAACACGTGATTGACCTGTCGTCTTTGTTGCACGATGGAGGGGCTGCTTCTTTTTCACCATCATGCAGGCCACTGTTGGGTAGGAATTTGTTTACCTTCATAAATGTTTACCCGGAGAACATCTAACAGCCTGCTCTGTTTGATTTGTAATCGCTAAGTGTCATTTTACGTGCACAGCTTGTTCTTGTGACGTCGAAGTGTGTAGGCTTCTGGATGTTGTATTTCCTCGGGTCAGCGTGACTCTCTGAGAATACGGAGAAGGGAGAGTATGCCTGAAACCTACAGGGGTATGGGGACACGAGGTTAGCGTCATCAGCTCGAGATGGGTAACCCTTGAGTATTTGTTAGGTGAACTGAACTCTGTCCGTTATCGAGCGAGACTCTAGCAGCCTTGTTGGTCTGATTTTCTACACTAGGAGCTGTGAGCATTGTTCACTTTGCGCTGACAGAGACAAACTAGACTACATGAGTCCACAAAACTTCCACAGAACACGGTCATGAATGCTAGCCATCAATTGGTTACATTTCAGTCCGAATTGAAACTTGAGAACATCCGAAAGAAACACAAACACAGGAGCGAATCGTGATCCCAGCATGTTGAGAGCGCCATGTTCCTCCAGCCCTCAACTTTATACAACGAGACATATTCACCATCAAGGCGTGGAAAGGGAGTGGCTAAGTGGTCAGACGTACACTGCGGTTAAGATGGAGCAGAGCAGAAGCTGAAAGCAGCCAATGACTTATAGCTGACTGTTTGCATAATGGTAAGCGAATCATAGGTGACCAAGACCCTCTTATGGCGGCTCTGGAAACAGACTGCACTAGCCACCAGTATAGTCTGGCCAAGGGATAGGGTTCGCAACGAGAAGGTAAGCCTGGAACTAAAAAAAAAGCCAGCTGACATCGGATGTGTCGGGCCGAAAGGGGCATATATTGAAGCCTCGCTATAAACTACGACACAGCGTCTATCCTTTTCAGGACGAAGAAGACGAATATGAAGAAGAAGAAGAAGAAAGAAAAGAAGACATACACCGTCCTCACAATATCCATCTTATCCCTGCCCTATCACATCACCCTATTATCAACCAGTCTCCTCTTCCTTCAGCTTTGATTTGTGCGACATTGCATGGCCATGATTTCTGCCTGTTGTTACAGAATGTAACTGCTTTATCAGAATACAATTTGTTCACTGAATAAATATATTTTTATGACGTGCAATACAAAAGCGTCATCGAGCGATTCTTTGGCATCAACATCCAGTCCAACTACAAAGAAACGTGTCAATCGAAACGTTTTAGCAAACCAAAAAAAAAAAAAAAGTTTGCTGAAAGTAAAATGGGGAGTATAGGCTTCCTCTAATGCAATGATTCTTAATCTGTTATTTAAAAAAATTGGACCCCTTCGGTAGATTTGAAATTTATTGAAGTTAACATTATGGTGAGGTCCAAAGTTGGCCTTGACTGTATGGTGAGACTTCTGAGCCATTTGACAATATCGTAAAACATTCGAATCCATTTGACAGTCTGGTTCTTGATTCTTGATTCTTGGAACCAACATCACCACGCAGGGTACATTCCCATAAGTGCCAAGCGTATATATACTCAGTGTCCCAGTCAGGTGTTAATTTCGTGTTCTTCGGATCTTTCTAGAAAGGACACACTTTCTCCACTCTTCCCTAGTCACTCCCAAATCTATCATCCCCTGCACATATGGATCTTCGCGACCCTCTGTCTCTTCATCTTTCTGTAGACTGTCCATGACTGCCATTATCAACTCAACCCTGTCTCTCGTCATCACCGCGTCGTTCACCACAGCCCGTCCCGCCACTGCATCAGTTCTTTCGTTGCCCCAGACGCCTGCATATCCCTGGAAGTAGATCCACGTGACACCTTGTGTACTAGAGTTGTTTAGAAGAGAGGCTGACTCCCTTCTTAGTATGCACCTTTCTATTTTAAATATTGGTGAAACACTGGAACCACTTTGACAGTCTGGTGAAACATTCAAACCCCTTTGACAGTCTGGTGAAACATTCAAACCCCTTTGACAGTCTGGTGAAACATTCAAACCCCTTTGACAGTCTGGTGAAACATTCAAACCCCTTTGACAGTCTGGTGAAACATTCAAACCCCTTTGACAGTCTGGTGAAACATTCAAACCCCTTTGACAGTCTGGTGAAACATTCAAACCCCTTTGCCAGTCTGGTGAAACATTAAAACCTCTTTGACAATCTCATGAAACATTCAAATCCACTTGACAGTCTAGTGAAACATTCAAACCACTTTGACAGTCTAGTAAAACATTCAAACTTATTTGACAGTCGGATGACATATTCGATCCCCTTTGACAGTCTGATGAAACATTCAAACCCCTTTGACATCTCTAGTTAAACATATAAACCGATTTTGGTTGTCAAGAGAGACTTTCAAATATCTTTGGAAGTCTTTAAGTAATCTACTTGCCTATCCTATTTCAAGGATCACGTTCTAGGAAACAGAATGGACAACAATGAAACAGGAGGTAATCTGGGGTAGTTGTCTCGCCGCCGCGATTCAATCTCAACCAGTGTTCGTAAAGCGATCTCAGTCCCGCCAGACGGAGCGATAGCGCGGGCTGGCGGAAAACGCTTGCCCGCCTTTCTCCGTGTAGGTATTGGGAAGCGGTTTTTTTTGTCGTGGCCTCCAATGAGGTGCGCTGCTCTGGTCTGTAAAGAAAAACTTTGACAGTCGGTGGTGATTTTTCGAAGGCTTATAGCAGAGCTCGACAGTTCGTCTCTCTGGTGGTCAGACTCTCGCAAAGAGCTTGTGACCGGCAAATGGAAAGCAGGAATCGTGCCTGAGGGCAATGTGTTCTCCCGGGGACCAACCCTCGAGAGAAGGGCAGGCCGGCAGGCCAAATTGTCTCTAGTCCCAGTGAAATTCATCGCCAGGGTCGTTGGGATCCGTTCTGCACAGAGCGCTGCCATCCCTCCTCGATCGGTCGTCTGGTGTGTGTAGGAGCCCCTGTCAGGCGGTCCTAGGTCGACGGAGTGAGGGACGGGGAGAACAACCGTCCGTCCGTTCGTCAGTCGGTCCCTGCGGCCGCCCCAGTGAGGCTTTTAACACACCCGTCCTCCGTGTGTGCGCTACGTACGTCTCCGACAGATATCTGGTTGATCCTGCCAGTAGTCAAATGCTTGTCTCAAAGATTAAGCCAAGCATGTCTAAGTTCACACTGTCTCACGGTGAAACCGCGAATGGCTCATTAAATCAGTCGAGGTTCCTTAGATGACACGATCCTACTTGGATAACTGTGGCAATTCTAGAGCTAATACATGCTTACCAAGCTCCGACCCTTGCGGAAAGAGCGCTTTTAATAGTTCAAAACCAATCGTCGTTTCCCGTCGCGGGGTTGCGGAGTCCCCACTGGTGACTCTGGATAACTTTGTGCTGATCGCATGGCCTCATGTGCCGACGACGCATCTTTCAAATGTCTCCCCTATCAAATGTCGATGGTACGTGACATGCCTACCATGTTTGTAACGGGTAACGGGGAATCAGGGTTCGATTCCGGAGAGGGAGCATGAGAAACGGCTACCACATCCAAGGAAGGCAGCAGGCGCGCAACTTACCCACTCCCGGCACGGGGAGGTAGTGACGAAAAATAACAATACGGGACTCTTTCGAGGCCCCGTAATTGGAATGAGTACACTTTAAACCCTTTAACGAGGATCTATTGGAGGGCAAGTCTGGTGCCAGCAGCCGCGGTAATTCCAGCTCCAATAGCGTATATTAAAGTTGTTGCAGTTAAAAAGCTCGTAGTTGGATCTCAGGCGCAGGCGGGCTGTCCGGCTCGCGCCGGTTCACTGCCCGTTGTCTCCTACCCTACCGTCTGCCGGCTCTCTCCCACAGGTGCTCTTCGCTGAGCGTCCTGGGTGGCCGGCGCGTTTACTTTGAAAAAATTAGAGTGTTCAAAGCAGGCCTCGGCTGCCTGAATAATGGTGCATGGAATAATGGAATAGGACCTCGATTCTATTTTGTTGGTTTTCGGAACTGGAGGTAATGATTAACAGCGACAAACGGGGGCATTCGTATTGCGGCGTTAGAGGTGAAATTCTTGGATCGCCGCAAGACGAGCTACTGCGAAAGCCTTTGTCATGAATGTTTTCATTAATCAAGAACGAAAGTCAGAGGCGCGAAGACGATCAGATACCGTCGTAGTTCTGACCATAAACGATGCCAACAAGCGATCTGCAGGAGTTGCTTCGATGACTCTGCGAGCAGCTTCCGGAAAACCAAAGTGTTTGGGTTCCGGGGGAAGTATGGTTGCAAAGCTGAAACTTAAAGGATTTGACGGAAGGGCACCACCAGGAGTGGAGCCTGCGGCTTAATTTGACTCAACACGGCCAACACTGAAATGACTGACATGCCGATACCACTTTTGTTGGGTCTAATATGGAACGGGTGCTGGATCTACACCATCGGAAAACTGGTGTAATGCTATCTGTGGCTCCGTTGGTCTGCATTCAGTGTTTGATAATGCAATTGCCGGAAGGGCACTACCATGAGTGGAGCCTGCGGCTTAAATTGACTTAACACGCCAATACTGTAGAATGACTGTCACATCGAGAGCACCTTCGTGGTATCTAACAGTGAACATGTGCTGGTATTAGACCCACGAGAGACAGGCCAGTCTCTTAACCCCCTAATGAAAGAGCGTCTGCTATGGTAATCTGGTCTTAACCCTGCAGAAATCGCAGGTTCCAAAATTTTGGCCATTGACAAGCTAAAAAGCCCTATATTGATACGTCCGGTATAATATTGAACGGGTGCTGGAAATAGACCCTCGGAAGACAGGTCAGTTTTACCCTACTAATGACAGGGCGTTGCTACGGTAATCCTGCTCAACTCGAGAGGAGCCGCTGACATTTGGTCCACATACTAGGCTGATAAGCCAACGGCGCGAGGCTACAAGGTGAGGGATTACGGCCGAACGCCTCTAAGCCAAAATCCCGCCCAAAAGCTCAGCACGATTGCAAAGGGAGGCTTCGACATGGTGGGGACCTGGTGCTCCCGCTCCAGCCCCGCCCGGTCGAGCCGCAGAAAGAGGTGTCTGCCGTCCGCCGATCAAAGCGGGCGGGAAGCTGCTCGATATTCACCCCATACGGCGATGAGGTATGAAACCATTTATAGAAGACTTAGTTCTCGGTCGGGGTGTCCTAAGCAGTAGACCAGCTACCTCACTGCGAACTGCTGAGACTCAACCCTTGACCATGAGATATGTCCGTACACCAGGCGAACACCATCTCCGTGCCGTGACCAGGCTTGTCCCCTGGTCAAATGCACTCCTTCGAGAGAAATCACAGGTCGCTGACATTTGGTCCACGTGCTTGGCTGATAAGCCAATGGTGCGTAGCTACCATCTGAGGGACTACGGCGGAACGCCTCTAAGCCAGAACCCCTTCCTAAATCTCAGCACCACTGTGATGGGAGGCTACGACATGGCTGGGACCTGGGGCTTGCGTCTCAGCCCGGCCCGGTCTAGCTTCAGAAATGCACCTGGATAAATGCACTTCTGCCTTGCTCTTTACCTCTGTCTGCTATCAGTCATCCCAATGGACGCAGAAGAGATGCAGTCCAGCGGACATTTCATCCTCTGACCTATTGTGACAACCTCCCAGGTGGCGGGGAATGCTAGGCGTACCATCACTGCAGATGAGCCGAGAAAATACAAGGAGCAAAGAGATACCTCACTCACATGCATATGCTACGTTTCTGGCAGGACGTGACGATCCTGGGACACAGTCACACTGGGAAAGTACAAACTAGTACATAGTCCATCATATCATATCATTGCCAAACCCTATAGACACGAGTGGGGAAGACTCGATAGTCCTGCAAGACAATTTCCCAAATAGAGACAACTCTGACCAAAAACAACTGCTGCCTTGCAGTTAGGCTGGGGACAGCCAAAGGCTGAGGAGGGCAACCCTACAGAAACGTCTGTTGAAATCGGATGCACTGAGCCACTGGCTTAACAAAATAAAACAGTGCAACGTAAATATCGCTGTAAACAGCGTACGATGAAGAAGAAGAAGAAGAAACAGGAGGTAATCTGGTTGCCAGAACTGGTCCGCCCGTCTTTTAACTGAATTTTGCCCCTGTCAAATCATAACACTCTATATGGCTTGGCTTGGCTTCGTTCGTTCTCAATCTCCCTCTACCAAACCCTAAAGGGGCTTAAGTAGCAGAATGGAGTCCAGAGAACGGAATGCGTTGTGTCGTAGTTTACAGCTTGACTGCGATATTTGTACCTTTCGGTCCAACAAATCCGACTCCATGAAGCATTTTTTGAGTACCGGGTTAGCATTCCCTCTTCCATCCCTTCTCCTTAGCCAGTCTGCCCTGCTGCAGCTTGTTATCCAGGATCACCGCGTGGAGGTGTAGAAGGGTCTTGGCAGCTCTGTTTCGCTGGCCCTGACGCTAGCAGTCAGCTATGGGTCGCTGACCACTGCAGCTCATGCGCTGCTCAGCATCTTGATCCCTAACACTCTATAGGATGGAGGGAGGAGGAGCAGAAGACATATACTTTAAAATTCCCAAGTGTCACTTCCTGTGGCAAGCGTTGACCAAAACTCGAGGGGTTGAACCGGCTACCTTGTGGCTGTCGTCTAACTGTCTTATCTATTCAGCCAGCTATAAGTGTTGATGAAACCCAACCACTGATTGAGGATTGCTTGACTGATGAAACCCAAACACTTATTGAGGATTGCTTGACTGATGAAACCCAAACACTGATTGTGGATTGCTTGACTGATAAAATCCAGCTGGCCCATCCCTCACAAGAAGGATCACTGAACTCTTCTGTCACATGTGGGCTGAACGTAAAATTCCACGCTTACTGCTAAACAGGCTCAACAAACACCTTGAACAAAGCCACCACCTCACAGAAAGCCAATGTGGATTCAGAGCCGGAAGAGGAACAGTGGACATGATTTTTGCCGCTCGCCAAGTACAAGAGAAGTGTCGAGAACAAAATCAGGCTTAAGGCCGAACCACATTTATTGATTTGACAAAGGCATTTGATACAGTAAACAGAGGAGGGCTGTGGATCATAATGTCTAAGTTTGGCTGCCCCAACAAGTTCATAACAATGGTGAAACAGCTACACGAAGGCATGTGTGCTCGTGTACTGGACAGCGGTGCAATCTCTAAATGGTTTCTAGTATCAAACGGAGTAAAACAAGGATGTGTACTCGCCCCGACTTTGTTCAGCATGATGTTCGCGGCCACGATGACAGACGCCTTCAGATCATTGGAGCTTGGAATACCCATAAAGAACCGCACAGATGGCAAGTTTCTCAATTCCAGAAGAATGAAGGCCAAAACCAAAATGGCTGGCGACATAATCAGGGAACTTGTATTTGCTGACCACTGCGCTCTAATGAGCAACTAAGAACTGAACATGCAGATTGGAATGGACCAGTTCTCTGCCGGATGCGAAAATTTTGGCCTGACCATAAATGCCAAAAAAAACAGAGGTCACGTACCAACCAGCACCAGGCATGCCGTACACAAAACCAGAGACTACAGTCAGCGGGCAGACGTTGAAGGCCGTAGACAAATTCACATATCTGGGCAGCACGCTGTCGAGATCTGTCAGCCTAGACGATGAGGTGGCAAGCAGAATAGCAAAGGCCAGCACAGCCGTTGGTAGAATGCGCTCGATGGTCTGGGCACGTCGAGGCATCAGCGTCAAGACCAAACTCAAAGTCTACCGTGCAACCATCATTCCAACCCTACTATACGCTTGCGAAAGCTGGACTGTATACTTTGGACATGCAAGGATGTTAAACCACTTCCACACAGGTTGCCTGAGGCGAATATTCTACATCCGATGGCAAGATCGTGTTACTGACATCGAGGTTCTCTCGAGGGCTAACATGCCCAGCATCCATGCACTGCTAGAAAAAGCACGACTAGGATGGGCCGGACACCTCGTCCGTATGTCAGACGAGCGGCTCCCAAAGAAGCTTCTCTACGGCGAGCTGAGAGAGGGATGGCGCGAGAGAGTGCGTCCAAAGAAACGTTTTAAAGACGGTCTGAAGGACTCACTAAAAAGTTGCCAGATAGACATCGACACCTGAGAATGTCTTGCGCAAAACAGATCTGACTGGAGAGGCGCAGTCAAATCGGGTGTAGCTGCCGGTGAAGATGACCGTGTTGTGAAAGCCCAGAACAGACGCGAGACGCTGAAATCCCGAGCAGCGGGAACACCATCCCCTTCTACAAACCTCGTGTGCCCGATATGTAGCAGATGTTTTCGTGCCCGCATTGGCCTGTTCAGCCACATGCGCACCCACACCCAACAGGGAAATCTGTGACAAGGATGATGTCGGCGGTCTTCATCGACAACGATGGACAGCTATTATTTTTTGCTGTCCTTTAATGCACTGTTGCTTCCGTTGATCGTATTCAGAAGCAGGCAATTATATCTCGTGCGCATTCTTTCACAGCTAAAGTGAGGGTTAGTGGAGATATACTGCTCAAGACCACGCGGACTTCCCTGAAACAGGTTATGTTACAGCAGTCTGGCCAACGAAGTGGGGATCCACAATATAATCCACATAGTAGTTAGCTTACTGAATAACCTTAGTTATACAATGGATCCCTGATCACTCAAATACACCTGACAATGACAAGGCAGATAGACTGGCTAAGAAACGATTAAATCAAGTATAATAATACACACCAACCACCTTACAGACAGTCAAACAACTACTGAACACTGCGAACAAAAAGGCCTAGCTGAATAGATGAGCAATGTGAAATACTTGGATAGAAATCTACAAACAAATGACCATCTCAAACCCCAAAGACACCATGAACCTCCTGAAAAGGAGAGACCAAAGCACCATTTTCCGACTTCGCTCTCAATACATACAAAGTAATAGCCACTGGAACAAAATCCAACCAGAACATACTCAAGAATGCCGGCTGTGCACACATCCATATGAAATTGTTGAACATCATCTTTTTGAATGCCGGTTTTAAGAATGAGTTTTTTCCTCCGAGGCCAGACAAATGGAACACTTTGTACAAGCGGAAAAACTCAGACGACTGTCTGACCATCCAATGCATAAGAGACTAAATAACTGTGGAAATGGGAAACTAAAACTGAGAAACTTTGCAGAAATAGCAAAAGCAAAGATGAGCGAAGAACCTATGAACGCACTAACAACACCAAAACCCATCCCTACTGTACGCAAACCTACCTGGAGACAGCATATATTTCCAGAGGTGGGAGAAAATATACCAGGTATTGGAAACAAAAACAGCCAGACTGAAGAGATACAACCCTGAGGTACAAAACGGAAAACTACCCAAGCATGGGCTGGACCCATGCATACACCGACGGTTCTGTAACAAACACAACACAGAACGGAGGAGCAGGATGAGCCTACCAAATGGTTGAAAAGTAACACGGTCAGTGGCAACTAGAAAATACTCAAGCAATTTCAGAGCGGAGGCAGAGGCACTGAGGGCTGCAGTAGAAGAAATGGTGACAAGCAAGACAAATGAAAGCCATATAGTCCTGCTTACAGATGCCCTGGCCGTAGTCACAGCACTAATAAGCCAGAAAAATACGGAACTTAATGACTTAAGAGCAGTACTCTGTCAGCTATGCCAGCAGTCCGCACCAAAAAGAATAGTGGTACAGTGGGTTCCATCCCACTGTAACGTCCAAGGCAACGAGGAGGCAGACAGACTGGCAAAAAAAGGTGCAAGACTACCACAACTAGATTCTAGTGTGACATACGAAGAGTCCGAAAGGCTTATTAGGGCCAAATACATGGCCAAATGGGAAACAGAACATACTGGCTACACAAAAAACGATGCATATTACTAGTTGAACAGAAGAGACCAGGTCGTGATCTTCAGACTCCGCACAGGCCACAACAGACTGAGGTACCACCTATTCAATAAACTGAAGATAAGTGGCACTGATGAATGCACTTGTGGTACCGGGAAAATGACCGCTGAACATCTGCTGCAAAACTGCCCGACATACGAGGACCAGAGAAAGCACATGTGGCCATCACCAGTTGCAACATTAGACAAGCTCTATGGCAGTGTCGACAGCCTCAGGATGACCGCTGCTTTCTTCGAAAAAATTAAGGTTGATGTCTGACTGCGTACGATGAAGAAGAAGAAGAACACTTTGTACGGAACTAAGCAACAGCTTACAAACACTTGCAGATACCACTGTATAACATCGGGTCAAAGGGCAGGAATGCATGGATCAATAACCAACCAACCAACCAACCAACCAACCAACCAACCAACCAACTGAGTAACCTCGCATTATACTACAGGCAGGATGACACATGTCCATCTTCTCGAGTATGTCTCGGGATGTAAGAAGAGCCACTGTAACCACCCACCAAAGAAATGTCTAGAGTTAGCTGATTCTGTTTCTAAGAATCGATGTCAGTACACTCCGGGCATACTCACAATGCTCAGTCTCTCTCAGCAAACGGTGCAGGATCTGGATGCTGATGGTCGCTGTAGCTCGCTGGTTGTACACTCTTCTGCTCTGTCCTCTAATGCACCCCACTCCGTTTGAACCTCGTTTACCGTTTGAACCTCGTTTAATGTTAAAACTTTGCAGCCTGTGGATTGTCGATTCATCGATTGCGGTTTCCTCAATCAACAGACGGTCGTTGATTGATTTCAAAGTGTCACTCCTATCCATCACTAACGTGCCCATGATGGGACCTTTTGAAACCAAGATGTCAGCTCTTTCGTTGCCATGCACCCTAGCAAGACCAGGACAGTAGATCCATGGCAACCCCTAGGGGCATTAACAGCTGCTACCCACTCGTATTTCAGCCGTCCCTTCTGTACCTTCTGCAGTACGACTTGCGCGTCTGTCATGCTGATTGCCCTTGTTAAAAGAGTTCACTCCGTTCTATACGAACGGCTTCGACCAACAGCAGCAGCAGCCATAATTGGAGCTCAGTAATATGCTCATATTATCTGCTCATTTACATAGTATGCCTGTTAATCTCAACTGAATTCAAATAGCTACATATAGTGGTTTGTTTCCCCCATGGGAAGTACATAAATATATAACGTCTCCTTTCGTTGACATGTTTGTCAGTCCGGAAATTGGTGTTGAAGTCTTCTGATCATGTCACGCCACTGTCCTATGTTAGTCAGTCCGGGGACTGGTGTTGAAGTCTTCTAATCATGTCACGCCACTGACCTCTGTTAGTCAGTCCGGGGACCGGTGTTGAAGTCTTCTAATCATGTCACGCCACTGACCTCTGTTAGTCAGTCCGGGGACCGGTGTTGAAGTCTTCTAATAATGTCACGCCACTGTCCTCTGTTAGTCAGTCCGGGGACCGGTGTTGAAGTCTTCTGATCATGTCACGCCACTGACCTCTGTTAGTCAGTCTGGAGACTGGTATTGAAGTCTTCTGATCATATCACGCCCCTATTCTCTGTTCCAAGCTGAGCACAGGTCTGCACCCCTATGTTCTTGCACGCCTGTGTGACCTAATTGTGTCTTGGACATCCTTCTCTTCGTTCCCCCAGAATTTAGCCTTCTAGTATTTTCAATAGCAAGCTTCCCAGGATCATGTTATTAGCAAGTTAAGGCAATCGACCTTTGTGTCAAATCGTCATTAATTGTCTATGTGAACTTTAAGCACTAGACCGTTGACCGTTAATCTGTCTACCTAACTTCTTGCACCCAGCTAAAGCATTACATCCCAGAAGCTTCTAAGACCTTTTAATCTTTTTTCTTAGCGTTTATGTTTTAGAACCGTACAGTGCTACGGCGAGATGTGTGTATTGATTATCTTTTGTATTTATCAATATTGCGGTTATTTTATGTTAGTATTTATGTCTCTAGAAATGCCTTTTTACTACTGTAATCCTAGTTCTAATTTCAGCGACACGTCTGCATTTCTCGTCTGATATTTGTGTCTCAAAATTAAAACCTTTGTAATTGTTGTATTCTCTGTCATTCGATGCTCATATTTATTCTTTTGAACTTCTTAATGCGCATTCGATTTTCATGGCAAAGACACGGGATTAAACTGCTGCTTCCTGCACGGTACAGTCTACCCAGCTGCATATTAAGTTCATTTGTAAATGGGTACCTTCATCTACGGTTAGGGAAAGAAAGGCAGCGGGGAAGGGAACTGTCCTTACACAAGCTGTAGCTTGGTGCGATAAAGTCTCTAATACTTAATCGCGGACGTCGGTTTCTGCTATGGGACTTTAAAAAAAAAGTTACATATATATATCCTCCATTGTGGCATGACAACTACCCACATACTTCTAGATGGTAGATATATTTCAGCCAGAGAACCGCTGATTTACAGTGAATATCCTCCCCCTCTGCCCCCCCCCCCTCCGACCCTCCATAATTTTGTTACTAAACAAACAGTCCGAACAATATAGTCTAGTGGGTTCAGAGGCCTAGTTAGGGGGAAATTACCTGGGATTTCCACCCAGTAAATTATACAACTTTCTTCGTTTAAAATGGAACTTGACAGTAGTCTGCCACAGAAAAGAGGAACAGGCTTTTCAACGCCAATGTTAAAACCGTCTTCCTACTGACTCGGAAACAGGACAAGTCAGTAATAGTGTCACACACTGGCTGTGTACCTTCATCGTCACATTTCTCGGCCAGGTAACTGTTTAAAAGTTAACGGTCAGGAACTCGAAGTGGTTGACCGTTTTAAATATCTTGGGTCGATTGTCAGCGATGAAGGATCAAAATGTGAGGTGTTGGCCAGAATAGCACAGACAATAATGGCGCTTGCATGGTTTAACAAAATCTGGCAAGATAAACGGTTAGCACTATGCACGAAAATCAGATTAATGCGTACACTGGTCCTGTCAATATTCCTCTATGCTTGTGAAACAAGGACAGTTACAGCTGACCTTCAGCGAAGAATACAGGCCTTGGAGATGAGATGTTTCCGAAAACTTTTAAACGTCACGTACAAAGATCGAGTTACAAATGAGGAAATACGAGATAGAATTACAACAGCAATAGGGCCTTTCGAAGACCTCTTGGCAACTGTCAAAAGAAGGAAACTCACTTGCAGCGGTCACATATCGAGATCAAATGGTCTTGCAAACACAATCCTCCACAGAAAGTGCATGGCAGACGACGAAGAAGCCGGCCCAAAAAGAGATGGGAGGACAACATAAAAGAATGGACCAGTCTCCGACCAGAAGATTCACAGGCAGCGGCATCTGACAGAGAGGGGGGGGGGGCGTGGGGTTGTGAGGATGTCTTCATGTGTGCCCCAACGACCTCACCGGTTACGGGATGACCTAACCTGACCTGACCTGAGGTTGTCTGTTACCTTCCTATTTTGAAGTTATTGACAGATAGCTAGCTATATGAAGGCGTCAAATGATCCACGAGGACGGAATGAGGAGACCAGGACAAATAATACAAGCCAGAAAACGACAACATAGACAAACTTGGCAGAGATGAGCAGATAGGGATCTTCCGAATCAGAACGGGACATTGTAGACTCAAGGCCCACCTCCACAGAAGGGATCTCAGAGACACTGCCACGTGTGATTGTGGAGCATCCAAGCAAACACACCAGAACAAATCCTGCAGGACTGCTCTACTTATACAGACCAAAGAGAGGAAGCCTAGTCTGGGGGAGCGACCATGCTCTAGTTGGGGAGGGGGTGGGGGTGGATCGGCGGAGATCTGAAACACCCCAGTCTTCTTCGTGAGCCTCACCGAGTTAGAAACATAGCATCAGTTTATAGAAAACGAAGAAGAAGAAGAAGAAGAAGAAGAAGACGATGAAGCTTCATCAAAGCCAGAGATGAAGGACGTCGGAGATACATCGCAACTGGTCTTCGATGTGGAGATGCCACTTGAACTGAAATTAATTTAAGTGGCTTCCTTTCTGTGTCCATTGCATCACGTCATTGGAGAGAGATCCAGTGTTCAGCCACCCGTTTCCTTACCAGCAGATCTTCCATTGTGCATGCGTGTCGTAGGTCATGAGGTGTTCTTGGTCCTGGACAACCCTGCATTCGCAAGTATTATCATTGCTGTGTCCCCATCTCATCATGTTTCAGCTGCATCGTGGCACCTCCAGACAGAAGTATATTAAAAGTTATCCAGACTAGATATGACAGGTGTGTTCCTGGTGCTACCTCTAACAGGTGTGTTCCTGGTGCTACCTCTAACAGGTGTGTTCCTGGTGCTACCTCTAACAGGTGTGTTCCTGGTGCTGCCTCTAACAGATGTGTTCCTGGTGCTACCTCTAACAGGTGTGTTCCTGGTGCTACCTCTAACAGGTGTGTTCCTGGTGCTACCTCTAACAGATGTGTTCCTGGTGCTACCTCTAACAGATGTGTTCCTGGTGCTACCTTTAACAGGTGTGTTCCTGGTGCTACCTCTACCTGAAGCTTTATTCATGGGGTCTGTTGTTCCATTCTTCGTTTAGCGACACTTTCCAGAACCTTCCTGGGAATGGTTGTGTTTTTATTCTTGTAGGAAACTCTGTTTAGATTTTGGTCACAATTCCTGCAGTTTCTAGTGTCCGTACATTAGGTGTCTTAGATCATTGGTATATTTGTCTTTCCCAACATTTGATGTCCCATGGGGTTACTATACCAGAAATCGGGAATATTTTTCCAATAAGCATCGGTTTTAGACACCCAGTAACGACCCAGACTGTCTTACTGATGGCAGTATTAAAATGATTGGTTTATTCGGACCGTCCCCATGCTGATACCTCGCTTTTTGAATTTCTCCAAATCTTCCTAATTTGTTTTCTGTTCTTTCCACAAGACTTGCTCCGATTATTTATGTATCATCATTTCAAAGACTTAAATTCTCCCCTACAACCAGTGTCCATGTTTATACGCCATATAGTAATGACAAGTAAACATTTCACATATAAATGAGGACCAAGCTCCAAGTTATAAACTGAGCACCCCACAACGCAAAGGTCGAGATCTCGTTAAATGAGAACGAGATCTTTAACATTTCATCCCCAGCAACAATGTCTGCTAAAGTCTGCCCTTACACCTTATTGTAACACTTTCGGAATTTGAAATATGTTTATTAATTTTGCTGACAGATGCTAAAAAACACTGGCAAATCTTTCCCACATCTGACCGCTCTAATGGTTCGAGGTGACCCTAACCACTGGACCGACAACTCACAGAATAGACCCAGTGTTTACCGGCAGTTCATGATCGTAAGGAGTTGCACTGACACATAACCTGAAACCGTACACATTTGTTTTGGTTTGTATTGTTGAAGTGCTGTGTCGACTGTTATTTGTGATCAAGACATTGCGAACTTGTACTGGAAAGTCCTAGGAATAGAATGCTTCAGCTAACAAAGCCACGTTCAAAGGAGGGGAAGAGGTCTGTTTCACACTAAGGAACAGAGAATAAACAACTCGAGTACTAACAACAGGAACATACTCCAATAACTTTCGTGCCAAAGCAAAAGCACTAAAGGCAGCAGCCAAGCTTGTAATCCAAGATAAAAATGTCCATAAAGAAAACATAATATTCCTGACTCAAGCCGTGTCAGAATCAGGAGGGCAAAAACAACGTATAAATTCGGTTCTCGGGCAATGTATGTACTGCCTGACACAGTTCTCAGCAGAACATCCAAGGTTGGCCATACAGTGAATCCCATTCCACTGCAATAGTGAAGGCAATGAAGCTGCAGACAAACTAGCAAAGCGTGGAAGAGCTTCCTCTCGTACAGACCTGAGCATCAGATTTAATGAGGCCACAACCATAATTAAAGCCAAATTCAGAGGAAAATGGATTGATCAGCACCCCGAATTCCGAGAAGAATACAGCTACTATGATTTATCTAAAGAAGCGCAAGTTACCATCTTCAAACTGAGAACTGGGTATAACAGACTCAAGGGTCATCTTTACAATAAAATGAGGATTAAGACAGATAACAAGTATCCATGTGGGGAGCATATCACGACCGTGGAACACATCCTGCAAAGCTGCACGCTCACGCAGGGAAGGAGAACAATACTGGCCTTGCGAAACATATATGAGACAAAAGCTGTATGGAGATAAAACAGCCTTACAAACAATGGTGTCCTTTGTAAGAGAAACCGGGACCTTGATCTGAGGATGTAAGAGAAACCGGTACCTTGATTTGAGGATGTAAGAGAAACCGGTACCTTGATTTGAGGATGTAAGAGAAACCGGTACCTTGATCTGAGGATGTAAGAGAAACCGGGACCTTGATCTGAGGATGTAAGAGAAACCGGGACCTTGATTTGAGGATGTAAGAGAAACCGGTACCTTGATCTGAGGATGTAAGAGAAACCGGGACCTTGATCTGAGGATGTAAGAGAAACCGGGACCTTGATCTGAGGATGTAAGAGAAACCGGGACCTTGATCTGAGGATGTAAGAGAAACCGGTACCTTGATCTGAGGATGTAAGAGAAACCGGGACCTTGATCTGAGGATGTAAGAGAAACCGGGACCTTGATTTGAGGATGTAAGAGAAACCGGTACCATGATCTGAGGATGTAAGAGAAACCGGGACCTTGATCTGAGGATGTAAGAGAAACCGGTACCTTGATCTGAGGATGTAAGAGAAACCGGGACCTTGATCTGAGGATGTAAGAGAAACCGGGACCTTGATTTGAGGATGTAAGAGAAACCGGTACCTTGATCTGAGGATGTAAGAGAAACCGGGACCTTGATCTGAGGATGTAAGAGAAACCGGGACCTTGATATGAGGATGAACGAAGAAGAAGGTAAGAAGAAGATAGTACAACAAACACAAGCGCTTTATTCAACTTTGCATTGACTGCGAACGAGCGAACAGCTCGGCAGAGATAATCAACAACAGGCAACCTATGAAACTTTCCGTTTGGATGCTATAGAGCTTTTTTTTAGAAGGATAGAACGCGACCACTTCGCATGCATGCCAACCATAAAGACAATCGAGGGTTGTGCATGTTGCTAGCAACCTCATTACATAGAAGACGTTGCTGTTGCAACCACCACTAGAATAGCTGTCACAGTGCTTTATCGTAAAGTGGAGATACTATGCTTCATTAAAAGTGAATTGTAGAAGACTAAACTCTATAACACATACCCCACCACGGGCGTGACTTATGTAAGAACACGCAATAACGGGACGTATGATATCCGGCACGTTACGAGACATGTGCACCAACACGCACACCCCCACCGTGTATTGCCAGTGTAGCCTAGGTAGACGCCAGATAAGAAATGGTACGGTAGGTAAAGATAAGGTTTAGTTAGTCTAAGGTCAGACACGGACGTTGTGGATTATCTGTTAGAGAATAGGTTGTCTCCTGTGTTCATAACTAACAGTGAGCTAGGTACATATGTACAGCTGGGTCGACTGGGGTGTGTCAATAATGTGGACAAAACCCGGTGACTTTGTGGTGAGAAGCATGGTGCCACTGCTAAAATTGATACATTGTAGGAAGATGTACCAAAGCTTTTCTGTATTTTTGTCCAGATTACTGCTGTAGTGTTTATTTATTTAGTGAGGTTGCCAGCTACATCAACAACCTTACATATTTTCTTTCCCGAAATACATACATAGTAATCCCTGTCCTATTATTCCGCTCTAAGTAACGAGTCCCTGTATTCACATGTTGATCTCTTATCCCCATAGTGGACAGCTTACTGAGAAACCTCCATTGTTATACAACCATGTTGATGCCAGTCCGCCTTCTCAAGCGCGCCTCTGGATACAAGAAGAACCACTGTAACCGGCCACAAGAGGAACGTCGTTAAGAGTTAACTCAACAGCAGGACTAGCTTTGGACAACAACTATTTGCTACCATACACCTTTTCTCTCCAACACGTAGTACAGGTTTCAGGTTTCAACAGCATCTTGTCCGTTTACAGGAAGCCTGTATCAGAGCTTATAGAGCTGCTGGTTATTGGTAATGTCTTTCGGCACTATGTGATTGATAACGTCTCTCAAAGAGATTTTCGAATAATTCAACTAGATTGACAGATGGCTCACCTATTTACAATTTCCAGACGCCATCGTGCTCATCAGTCATACAATTGTGAAAGCCCAAGGATCCTTCAACGACCTCAATGGGGTCAGTAGAGCTGCAGGTCTGTAGATAAATAAAAGTAAAACACAATGCCTCAGAAACACCGACTCCTCAAACCAGGACAATGAGATTTGAGAGGAAGACCAGCAAGGATATCATTCTATCTAGGCCTGGAGATAAATGCCATTCACAAAATTGACTACGAAATCTCTAAACAACGAAAAGCAGCTGGGTATTTGATTGGCTCCACTAGGCCAGTACTCCAAGAGTTGAAGGAAAACAGGACAAGGGCACACACTATCAATTCCATGGTCATTTCAGCAATGATTTACGGAGTGACGTGTGGAACTTGCGCAAACCAGATTCTGGGAAATTTACAGTCACTCAGAGAGAAAATGGAACGGTGGGAACTAAAGATTTTGATACGGGATAAAATCAGAAACGTAGAAATCAAACTGTTTCTGGACGTTGTAGGAGCAGCGATATCACGCAGACATTGCTGGGCTGGGCATGTGGGAGCAGCGATATCACGCAGACATTGATGGGCTGGACATGGGGGAGCAGTGATATCACGCATACATTGCTGGGGTAGACATGTGGCACACATGCCTGACAACAGATGGACACGTGGAACAAACATTTTGGTCGCCCTATGTCTTTACATGTCCCCGGTGCCGCCCACCTCTGCGATGGCAGGATGAACTGACCAAAGACCTAGGCCCGCATTGGAACATCGTAGCAAAAGATCGTGACGCTAACAGAATAATGTCGGCTTCCTCGCATACGACCTATTTGATAGACTGACGTCGAGGATAATGTGAGAGGGCTGCTAGTCCCTTTCTTCTACCCCCTCCCCACTCCTCAGTCACATATTACAACATACTTGGGAGTTTACAGAATACACGCTCCATTCACCCGGGATATTACAGATACCGTTATAAAGAGTAATCTACACTAAACAGAATCGCGTAGAAGTAGAGCGCCTATTTTTCCTACCAAAGGTACAGCGTTCAACTCTCATTACAAGCACGCTCAAGCTGTCCCAACCGTAAATAGGTACCTTGCTTTCTTTATAAACCGATGTCATCGAGAACTGTCACTCTAGCCCTTTACCTTATATTCATTCCGGCTGCGTCTTATGCTTTGCAAGCGAAGCGTGGCATTACTTCACAGAATGAAAACACATTTCGGTCTGAGGTAAACAAAACAAACGCAAGCCTGCGTGACAAATATATGAAAAACATTGCTTGAGCTAAAAGACACAATTGATGACCTCAATGTAGGAGTAATGCATCGCTGATAAATTGCCTGTAACCGTATAAGGTAACGTTAGAAGAAGGATTCCAAGAAACGAAAGACGGTACGGTATTCTAAAAATAGATAATCCTTTAAAAAACAGAACAAATGAATTCGTAGTGTTTGCATAATTAACAATGAACAAGAGAATAGAGCTAGGGATAGATGCAAAAATTTCAGAAGCCATCTTCTAGTTAATAACAGGTTGTTAAAAGCAGACCTTTTAACAGACTCCGCTGTCGGAGTCCTTCTCATAGAGGGGATATAAAGGTGAAGGTCAGTTCCAAGACAACAATTACCGCCGGGGATGAAAATAACGCATGTAATAAGTCGCAGCCTCTGTGAGGTGGGGTGGCCAGTTCAGAGAGTGGTGAATGCATTGCCACATGAAGTAGTGGAGCCAGGAATAATTAATGCATTTAAGAATATATTGGAAGCACATAGCTTTTAGAGCAAGGGAATGTAAATGAAACTGGTTGTATACAAACTCTGCAGAGTTTTCTAAACCAGTATAAAGACGTTTAGTTAAGTGTCCAGTATCCCAGAATTCCAGTATTATAGTGGCCTGGAATTCCAGTATTTCACTATACAAATATTCGAGTATTCTGGTGTCCATGAATTCCAGCATTTCAGTATCCCGGTATCCCCAAATTTTAGTGTCCATGAATTACAGTATTCCGGCATCATAGTGCCCATGAATTCCAGTGTTCCAATATTCTATTGACCCGGATTTTCCAATTTCAGTATTCCAGTATTCTACTGTCCTGAAATTGCAGTATTTCAGTATCCCAGTATTCTAGTGTTCCAGATTTCTAGTATTTCAGTATTCTAGTGTTCATAAATTTCAGAATGGAGCTCTGGACCACGCTGCTGGAAAAGCATATTTATTGGCTCATTTCGTCCGATGAGATGATAGTAATTGTGCTTTAAAAAAAGGTGGCCAAATGGTTTCGATGCCTGCCTGCCGACAAGGAGGGCAGCGGTTCGAATCCCCGGTATGGCATATGTTGTTTTCTGTTGGGAGTGAAATAAATAAACACAGCCAGCACACGACGTGGCGACAGCAGTGGCGAAGCAGTCTGTAGTCCTCAGCCTTCAAAACCCATCGACTACCCCAGCAATGGGAAAAATGTTGTATGCCAGGAAAAAAAGGTATCTGACCACAGTCCATGACGATAGCGAATGTGACTCGTAACTCCAATCCGAGCAGAGAAGCGTCTTCCACAGTGTGTGCAAGGAAAGTCAGGACCGTTTGTGGCATTGCATTTCTGGAGTGTCTTCTCAAACGCTGAGTCCTTAGTATATCCGCAATCAATATATCCTTTGCCTGTATTCTATGCTTAATCCTGCCACTCAATGTAACACTATCCATGGCGTCCTGTTCCCATGATTCCATATCGATACCTGCGTCATTCATATCCCGCTTGCATACATCCTTATATCGGAGTAGTGGCCAGCCCCGAGACCGTCTCCCCAACTGTAATTCCCCATAGAGAAGATCTTTTGGTGTTCTGCCATCATCCATCCTCCGAATGTGTCCCAGCCATCGGAGCCTTCGAAGACTAAGGATGGAAAATATTGTGACAGTGCCTGTTCTCTCCAACTCCTCAGCGTTGGTAATCTTGTCTTGCCACTCAAACTCAAACTCTAGGATTCTGCGCAGGAAACTCATGTTATATCTGTTTAGCCGCCTCTCTTGGTACGTGTAGGCAGACCATGTTTCACTGCATATTACAGTGGCCTAATTATGGGCTCCTTGAATATAACCATCAGCTAAATAAACTCAGACCCCAATAAAATCACCCTCCAGTGGATTCCAGCTCACTGAGGCAACCTGTGGATGAATGGACGGACAGACTGGCCAGGGAGGGAAGACAGAGAGAAGAATTCTTCTTCTTCTTCTTCTTCTTCATCGCACGCAGTCAGACAGTAACCATTATTTTTTCGAAAAAAGCGGGGGTCATCCTGAGGCTGTCGACACTGCCATAGAGCTTGTCTTGTGGTTCCACTGGTGATGGCCACATCTGCTCTCTCTGATCCTCGTATGTCGGGCAGTTCTGCAGCAGATGCTCAGCGGTCATTTTCTCGGTACCACACGGGCATTCGTCGGTACCACCTATCTTCAATTTGTTGAATATTGTGGTCTATTGGGGCCAGTGCGAAGTTTGAAAACAACGACCTGCTCTCTTCTGTTCAACTGGTAATAGGCATCGTTTTTGGTGTAGCTGGTATGTTCAGTTTCCCATTTGGTCATGTATCTGGCTTTAATAAGCCGTTTTGACTCTTCGTACGTCATACTAGTATAAGTTTGTGGTAGTCTTGCACCTTCTTTTGCCAGTCTGTCTGCCTCCTCGTTGCCTTGGATGTTGCAGTGTGATGGGACCCACTGTACCACTACCCTTTTTGGTGCGGACTGCTGGCATAGTTGACAGAGTACTGCTCTTAAGTCATTAAGCTCAGTGTTTTTCTGGCTTTTTAGCGCTATGACTACGACCAGAGCATCTGTAAGCAGGACTGTATGGCTTTCATTTTCTTTATGTGTCACCATTTCTTCCACTGCCGACCTCAGTGCCTCTGCCTCCGCTCTGAAATTGCTTGTGTACTTACCAGTAGCGAATGACAGTGTTATTTTTCTGTCATTTGGTAGGTTCAGGAATGCTCCTGCCCCTCCGTTCTGTGTAGTGTTTGTTACAGAACCGTCGGTGTATGCATGGGTCCAGTCCATGCTTGGGTAGTTTTTCGATATAAAGCTTAGGGTAGTATCTCTCCTTTCTTTTTCAGTCTGGCAGTTTTTGTTTGCAATACCTGGTATATTTTCTACCACCTCTGGAAATATATCCTACCTCCAGGTAGGTTTTCGTACAGTAGTGATGGGCTTTGGTGTTGTTAGTGCGTTTATTGGATCTTCGTGCATCTTTGCTTTGGCTATTTCTGCAAAGTTTCTCCGCTTTAGTTTCCCATTTCCCAAATTGTTTAGTCTCTGGTGCATTGGGTGGTCAGTCAGCCTTCGGAGTTTCTCTGACTGCAGCTGGGCTCTGCAGTCTCTTCTATCGGTCATGGGTTGCAGCTTTGTAATCTTTTCAAGTTCTACAATTGGCGTTGACTTCATGCCTCCTTTTATAACTCTCATGGCTTGGTTTTGAAGTTTGTTAACTTTATCGAAGTTCGCCTTTGCTGCTGTTGTCCATGCCGCAATGCCATACTCGAGAACTGGTCTCACTCTTCCAGTGAACAGTTTCTTTAGTATACTTTCGTCTGCTCCCCAGCTTGTGCCAGCAAGTTTCCTCATGATTGCCATTCTTTCTCTGGCTCTCATTCGGTTTCTCTCGATCTGACTTTTCCATGTCATGCGCCGATCAAATGTAACTCCCAGATAGTTTGGGTTGTCGTTTGGCTGCAGGAATTTGCCATTTAGCCTTAATTTGGTGTTGTGGGGTTTGATTGAAAGCAAGAATATTGTGCATGTGGTTTTCTCCTCGTTTATTTTGACCAGCCATGAGTTCGCCCACTCTTCCAGCGATGTTAGGGCCTGCTGCATCCGATTTCTTGCTATGGTGAGATTCTTTTCAGAGGTCCACATAGCCAGATCGTCTGCAAACATTGAGCTATGGACTCTTCTTGGTATATTCTCTGTAATGTCGTTTATATGACACCAGGAAGAGTGTGGATGACAGTACTCCCCCTTGGGGTATTCCCTGCTCAAGTGTCACCTTTTTGCTCATCTGCCCTTGTACTTGGACTCTGGCCGTTCTTTGTTTGAGGTAGTGGTTGATCCACTTGTACATTCTCCCACAGACTTCACTTCTCCTTAGCTTGACTCTAAGTCCGTCTTTCCAGACTTTGTCAAATGCATTTTCCAGGTCCACCCAAACCGCTACTGTGTGTTTCTGTGCCTGGTAGGCATCTTCTATTTCCTGGGCTATGAGGATGACCTGGTCCTCAGTGGATCTGTGCTGTCTAAAGCCGGCTTGCTGTGGAATTAGTATTCGTTTTTCTTCCAGATGCCACATCAGTCTGGTGTTTATCATACGTTCCATCAGTTTGCCGATACAGCTCAGTAGGCTGATAGGCCTGTATCCATTTGGATCTGTTTTGTCCTTTCCTGTTTTTGGTACTGGTACCAGTATTGCGTCTTTCCATGCCTGGGGTACAATTCCCCTTTTCTAGCTTTGGTTCAGGACCGATAGTAGTTTCCTCTTCGCTGTTTGGCCCAGCTCCATCAGCATTTCGTTTGTTATCCCGTCTTTTCCGGGAGATTTCCTTTTCTTTAATGTTCTCATGGCCTCTTCCATTTCACTCATTGTTAATTTGGCTATCATATGCTCTTCTGGTGCCGTATTGATGTTGTCGTGCCCCTTTTGCTCTTCACTAATGTCTGTATGCCTATCTGCAGGGACCTCGATGTGGTTTGCTTTGGCATAGTGTTCTACAAAAGCGTTTGCGGCTTTTTTTCCAGTGAGCAAGTTTTCGCCCTGCTTGATGGTAATTTGTTTGTTTGAAAGGGTTTCGTCATTCATGGCGCTGACTAGCTTCCATAGCTTGTTCCCTTCTTTGTCTAGGTTGAGGCTTTCGGTTTTGTTTTTCCAGCTCTCTCTTGCTGTTTATTTAGAGTGTATTTGTATTTCGCTGTGGCGGCTTTGAGGGCGATGTTTGCCTCCATGGATTTTTCTTGCTCTGCCATGTTCCTAGCATTTGTTACTGCATCTTCCGCTTTTTGCAACTCATCATTCCAATAGGGCTTATAGTTTTTCCTTGCCCCTCTTGTGATGGTTTCAGTGGCGGCTTGCATTATTGCCTTGCTTAGGCTTTCCACCATGTGCTTCATTTTGTTGTTTCGTGTGTTGATGGTTTAACACAGCCCATATGTCAGGATTGCAAATCTGTCCCAGTCGGCTCGTTTGTAATTCCAACGTGGGAGCGGTTTTGTTTCCTGTGGGCCTACTTCCATATCAATGTCTAGCCTGATTGGCCTGTGGTCGCTGCCTGCCAGTTGGTTTAGCACCTGGCGGTCTATTTTATGGTGTATGTCCTGTGTGGAGAAGGCCAAATCTGGAGTCGAGGTGGTATGCCATGTTCTAGAATAGAAACTAGGGCTATCCTCCGGCCTATTGATTAGGGAGAGATTTGTGTCTATCTCCCAATCTTCCACTTCGTCACCTCTGCTGTCTGTGTCAGAGTATCCCCATCTCTCCGAGTGGCTGTTGAAGTCTCCAACTACTATGCAGTTGGAGTCTTTGACGTCCATACTCGAGAGCGATAGGTCTTTATTTGGTGGTCCGTACAGATTGAAAATGCGGAGCTTCGTCTCTTGTGCCATTATGTCAACTCCTACAATGTCTGCTTGTCCGGTGTGATTGACAGATACCGCGCTACTCGGTATTCAGTTTCGGGTCAGTATCAGGACCCCTCCTTTGTGACCTTCTCTATCGAGACGGAAGGTCTGGTATCCTTTGATTGAGAATTTATGGTTTTTGTTGAGGTGCGTTTCCTGGATACATGCCACGTCAATCTTACCTTCATGCAGGTGATGTGTTAGGGAAAGCTTTTTGTTAACGACACCCTCCGCATTCCACTGTAGTATTTTGAGGGTCTTGAGTTTTTGGTCAATAGGAGTTGCCCCATAGCCATGTGCCCCTTGACTCCACGACACATGGGTGGGTGACCACCAGTAGTTAAGGGTGGGCCCCTTCGAGGCGTGAGGCCCGGCACTCTCGCTGCCTGACGGGACTCCGCAGGATGAGCGTCATACGTTTTTCTGATCGGTTGAACTGTCATCATACTGCGATTTACGTTGCACTGTTTCGTTAGGCTTGTGGCCCCGTGCATCCGATTTCAACAGGCGTTTCTGTAGGGATGCCCTCCTTAGCCTTTGGCTGTCCCCAGCCTATCTGCAAGGCAGCAGTTGTTTGTGATCAGAGTTGTCTCTCTTATGGAAGTTGTCTTACCAGACTAACGAGTCTTCACTACTCGTGTCTATAGGGTGCGGTGATGATATATGAGATGATATATGATATGGACTGGTTTACCCGGAAGAGAGGCAGTCCAGTGTGTATGTATCCCAGGATCGTCACGTCCTGCCAGAAACGTAGCATTTGCATGTGAGTGGGGTATCTCTTTGCTCCCTTTATTTTCTCGGCTTCTATGCAGGGATGGTACGCCTAGCATTCCCCGCCACCTGGGATGTTGACACAGTGGGGCAGGTGTGTAATGTTCGCTAGTCTGCATCTCTTCTACGTCCATTGGTATGGCTGATAGCGTACAGAGGTAGATATCGAAGCAGAAGTGCATTTAAGCAGGGAACAAGCCTGGTAATGTCACGGAGATGTTGCTCGCCTGGTTTGCGGACATATCTCGTGGTCAAGGAATGAGTCTCGACAGTTCACAGTGAGGTGGCTGCTTTACTGTTTTCGATACCCCGACCAAGAACTAAGTCTTATGTTGGTGGTTTCGCACCCCATCGCCGTATAGGGTGAATATTGAGCAGCTATCCGCCCTCTTTGATCGGCGGATGGAAGAGACCTTTTTCTGTGGCTCGACCTGGTAGGGTTGAGGCGCGGTCCTCAGGTCCCCACCATTTCGAAGCCTCCCATTGCAGTGGTGCTGAGAATTTGGGCGGGATTCCGGCTTACAGGCGTCCGGCCGTAATCCCTCACATAGTAGCCTCGCGCCATTGGCTTATCAGCCTGGTACGTGAACCAAATGTCTGCGGCTCCTCTCGAGTTGAGCAGGATTTCCGTAGCAAAACCTTGTCATTTGTAGGGTAAAACTGACCTGTCTTCCGATGGTCTATTTCCAGCACCCGTTCACTATTTGGCCAGGACGAATTAATCGAGGGCTTTTGTTTGTCAGTGACCAGGTATCTGGAACCTGCGGTTTCTGCGGGGTTAAGACACGATTTCCGTAACGTTCCTTCATTAGAAGGTTAGAGAGGTGACCTGTCTTCCGTGCTCTCGATTTGTCAGTCGTTCTACAGTATTTGCGTGTATAGTCAAGTTTTGCCGCAGGCTCCACTCCTGGTAGTGCTCTTCCGTCAATTCCTTTATCAAGCACTGAATGCAGACCAACCGAGCCACAGAGGGCATAACCCCAGATTTCTGAGGGTCTAAATCCAGCACCCGTTCCATATTAGACCCAAGAGAAGTGGTCTCGGCGTGTCAGTTATTTCAGTGTTGGCCGTGTTGAGTCAAAGAGAGAAGAATTCAACCACCCAATGTCACTGCCAGAAGTCAGGGCACACATTAAAAAAAAATATAAACAACAGTGGATAGAGAGAACAAACAACAAATACACACGGGACCCAATCAATAGACTGAATAAGAAACAATATACCACAATTTTAACACACATGCATAAAATGAAAGCAGCACAGACTGCACAATGCACATGTCAGAGTGGACCCCATACACATCCTGCAAACATATCCACTGCACCAAGGCTCCCGTGAGAAGACCTGGTCCGAATAAAGAAACATACAGGAAAAACTGTGGGGAACCATTGAGGACCTGCGACTGATGTGTAACTTCATGTAGGCAGCCCATCTGGTGGCATAAAACGAGCATACGATACCGAACGCAAAGAAGAAGAAGAATAATATAATCATGGTGACAGTACTACACCAGACCTATAAAATATATCAGCACTCTTAATCTTTAGTCTTCCTACTTCAGGGAAAGGAGAACACACCAACTACAACTGGTCTCCTTACAGGCACTTGTTGTGGTGGTTTCTTGTTGTTGTTTGCGAATGCCCACAATGAGTAGGTTACTTTTATGTGCGCCGTGAAAAGGACGTTAAGTGACGGGTTGTAGTGACGTTCCTCACATCTCGAGCGTGCTGATGAAGTTGGACCGGGATCCTCCAGGCGGTTGTGCTATGCTTGGCTTCAACTGCCTGTCACTCATTACTACGGAGATCACGTCGAACCTCACCTTGTTAGCCAGACTGATGTCCTCGACAACAGCGCGTTTCCAGGACGACCAACGAGGATGTCAGGTGAGGGTCTTGGCCAGTATATTTCTTCTGACCCTGGCTAACATTCTCTGATCAGTGTGTTTTGCCTGACCAGTCGTTAGCCTCATCGTCCCGTCAGGTGAGGGTCTTGGCCAGTATATTTCTCCTGACCCTGGCTAACATTCTCTGACCAGTGTGTTTTGCCTGACCAGTCGTTAGCCTCATCGTCCCGTCAGGTGAGGGTCTTGGCCAGCATATTTCTCCTGACCCTGGCTAACATTCTCTGACCAGTGTGTTTTGCCTGACCAGTCGTTAGCCTCATCGTTCCGTTGCGGGGGTTTCAATAGCATTGCTTTTACACAACCAAATTACTAGCCACATACAAAACCTTCTTTAGCCGTATTTTACAACACGCTTAGAATGTTACAGCAGCGCTAATCTTTTCAATAATAGTCCCGCCCGGAAGACATCTACAACAGTTACTTGAAATTAAAAACAAACATGAAAGCGTCAGTTGCAAAACTACCATTCAGAAGTTGCGATAGAAAGTACAAGATGGCTGAAGATGATTGGACAATGGGAGACTGAATAATTTCAAAGGGACTCTAAATGTAATGTTAATTGAGTGTACATGACCGAGAAGACGCGCATTGAAATGTGAATTCACAATGCGGAGATGGATTTACAATGAGTGCAACATCGAAATAAAAATGGGCTATCAACATCAGGAGTAGAGAGTACACCAAGACAGAAAAGGAATTTTAAATTCTGTTTGAAATAAATGCGTTTTTCCCATAGTCTGAAACTTCAATGTCAAAGATACTTCAATTAATAGATAGAAAGATATATATTTATATATATTTATATATATATATATATATATATATATATATATATATATATATATATATAGAAAGATAGATAGATAGACAGATAGATTAAGATTTATAGATATATAGATATATAAAGATAGATAGATATATAGATATATAGACATATATATATATACAAATAGATAGATAGATAGATAGATAGATAGATAGATAGATAGATAGATAATTAGATAGATAGACGGATAGATAGATAGACAGATATATATATATATATATATAAATAGATAGATATATATATAGATAGATACAGATAGATAGATAGATATATAGATAGATAGAAAGATAGATAGATATATATATATATATATATATATATATATATATATATATAGATAGATAGATAGGTAGGTAGATAGATAGATAGATAGATAGATAGATAGATAGATAGATAGATAGATAGATAGATAGATAGATAGATAGATAGATAGATAGATAGATAGATAGATAGATAGATAGATAATAATAATAGATGTCCATCGTTGTCGATGAGGACCGCCGACATCATCCTTGTCACAAATTTCCCTGTTGGGTGTGGCTGAACAGGCCAATGCGGGCACGAAAACATCTGCTACATATCAGGCACGCGAGGTTTGTAGAAGGGGATGGTGTTCTCGCTGCTCGGGATTTCCGCGTCTCTCGTCTGTTCTGGGCTTTCACAACACGGTCATCTTCACCGGCAGCTACACCCGATTTGACTGCGCTTCTCCAGTCAGATCTGTTTTGCGCAAGACATTCTCAGGTGTCGATGTCTATCTGGCAACTTTTTAGTGAGTCCTTCAGACCGTCTTTAAAACGTTTCTTTGGGCGTCCTCTCTCGCACCATCCCTCTCTCAGCTCGCCGTAGAGAAGCTTCTTTGGGAGCCGCTCGTCTGACATACGGACGTGGTGTCCGGCCCATCCTAGTCGTGCTTTTTCTAGCAGTGCATGGATGCTGGGCATGTTAGCCCTCGAGAGAACCTCGATGTCAGTGACACGATCTTGCCATCGGATGTGGAATATTCGCCTCAGGCAACCTGTGTGGAAGTGGTTTAACCTCCTTGCATGTCCAGAGTATACAGTCCAGCTTTCACAAGCGTATAGTAGGGTTGGAATGATGGTTGCACGGTAGACTTTGAGTTTGGTCTTGACGCTGATGCCATGACTTTCCCAGACCATCGAGCGCATTCTACCAAAGGCTGTGGTGGCCTTTTCTATTCTACTTGCCACCTCATCGTCTAGGCCGACAGATCTCGACAGCGTGCTGCCCAGATATGTGAATTTGTCTACGACCTTCAGCGTGTGCCCGCTGACTGTAGTCTCTTGTTTTGTGTACGGCATGCCTGGTGCTGGTTGGTACATGACCTCTGTTTTTTTGGCATTTATGGTCAGGCCAAAATTTTCGCAGGCGCCAGAGAACTGGTCCATTCCAACCTGCATGTTCAGTTCTGAGTTGCTCATTAGAGCGCAGTGGTCAGCAAATACAAGTTCCCTGATTATGTCGCCAGCCACTTTGGTTTTGGCCTTCATTCTTCTGGGATTTAGTAATTTGCCATATGTGCGGTACTTTATGGGTATTCCAAGCTCCATTGATCTGAAGGCGTCTGTCATCGTGGCCGCGAACATCATGCTGAACAAATTCGGGGCGAGTACACATCCTTGTTTTACTCCGTTTGATACTAGAAACGTTTTAGAGATTGCACCGCTGTCCAGTACACGAGCACACATGCCCTCGTGTAATTGTTTCACCATTGTTATGAACTTGTTGGGGCAGCCAAACTTGTACATTATCATCCACAGCCCAATAATGAATCAAGAATTCTCGGTGTCTGTCTGTTTGTCAGCCATTGTGTCAAAACAGTGAAATACATTTGTCCATCAACGTCCGATAATAGAAGCCAAACGTCGGTTTTAGTTCCAAAACAAAAATCAAATATGTTAAATGCTTACAGCAATATCGCATTAAACATAACTTGGTATTACATAAAGTTTTGCTTTTAAATTAACTAAAAAAAAATGAAATATTAAAGTTTTCCTATGGACGAAAAATTCTTCACAGAGAAATCAAGCTACTATCGTCCTTACTAAAAGAAAAACTAACCCAGAAAAGATAACACGTGACATTTAAACCTGATGATGACGTCACGGTAACGACGAACCAAAATCCACGCATTTTCAAAAAACCCTAAACATGCAAATACAGCAAATTCAGAATTATATTAAGCTCTGCAATACCTGAATTCCTTGTTGAAAATTTAGAATACCCGAGGTTGTTGATTAGAGTTCGGCTTGTGCTAATTATTTTTTCATCAAAGTTGTATGATTAAAAACTTCCACGCTTTTTATTATATTTTGATTGGCATCTGAAAACGTCCGCCATTATCGACTGGTTAAATTCTAGTCAATCGTACATGCCCAGTTCTGACATGCCCAGTTCTAACATGTCCAGTTCTGACATGTCCAGTTCTAACATGTCCAGTTCTGACATGCCCAGTTCTAACATGTCCAGTTCTGACATGCCCAGTTCTGACATGTCCAGTTCTGACATGCCTAGTTCTAACATGTCCAGTTCTGACATGCCCAGTTCTGACATGTCCAGTTCTGACATGCCCAGTTCTAACATGTCCAGTTCTGACATGCCCAGTTCTAACATGTCCAGTTCTGAGATGCCCAGTTCTAACATGTCCAGCTCTGACATGCCCAGTTCTGACATGCCCAGTTCTGACATGTCCAGTTCTGACATGCCCAGTTCTGACATGTCCAGTTCTAACATGTCCAGCTCTGACATGCCCAGTTCTGACATGTCCAGTTCTGACGACGAAACAATGAGAATGGTTGTGGAGGTTAAATGGATGCTCAAATATTCGCTAGAAGAAATTAACCTCTATTATTTACACGAACGTTCTGACATGGTCCCATAGGAAAAAACAAGAATGCAGAATTGTATGACGGGAGGAAACGACCGATGGGACGGAACGGACGGCAGAGAGATGAAGTGAATCGATGAATCTGACGAATAGAGTGTGCTTATAAATTAACAAAGGGTCTTATTGATTCATTGATTGGTTGCGTTCAATATCAATAACGTGAAAGAATTTGCACTGAGGAACACGGTTAGATCTATAGACCCGTTCCGGGAACAAAAACTAACGTTAGAGTCAGGTGAAACGTCTTCACCGTAGTCCTGGAAACAGGCAGGTTGGCAGACAACTTTGGGATCGACACTGTGATCACCAATAGTAGGGAGTCTACTGAGAAGACTTACATTGCACTACAGCCGGGAAGGCCCCCATTTCTTCAGTACTCTTCATGATAGAAGAATAGTCATTCTAATCTAATACCGGAAAGACGTCAATTGCAGATCTCAACACGAAAAGACTTTCTAGCATATTCGATCCCCAGGGCCAGACTGTCTCTCTCTGGTCTGCAGAGTTCGTGGTTCCAGTGGCATTTGGTGGACCCTTCGTGTCAGGGGGCATGGCATCGTCCCTACCTGGCGGCGTACCATACGGAGGACACAGTAACTGACTAGTGTTTGTTTGTCCATTGTTTTGCGCATGTCCGTTTTCTACTCTCGTGCCACTTGGGCCTAGATCTTCCGACTTCGGCGATTGAGGTTTTCTCTCTGGATGCCTCATTCCACAAGCAGATCGCCTTTCCAGGCTTATGTGCTCTGCCTGCTCACATTTTCTATTCGGGCTCTGTTTTGTTCTTTGAGGAACTTCCACAAGGCAGCCGTGTAAACATCAACAGCAATAACAACAAGACAGGTCAACAAATGTGGACCTACTTATATCTATTGTATTTTTTGGGTAAACATTTCTACAAGAAGCGGTAGCCAGCCCCATGCCCAACCCGCATTATAAGCATTCTACGACATGCCATGGGGAGGAAGACTAATGTCTGGTCAGACAAAACATACTGATCAGACATATTAATCAGGGTCAGGCAAAATACACTGGCCAAGACCCTCACTTGGGCTTCCTAATAGCCCTCCCTGGAAACGGGCTGTTTCATGGCAGACTGGATAACGATAAATGAAGCCTAACATAGCACAGCCGCCCGGAGGACCCGATCTATCTTCATAAGCACGCTCGGAATGTGAGGAAAGCTACTGCAACCAGTCAGTTACGTCCTTTTCAGGAGCAGAAAAAAGTAAATTTACTCATTATGGGCATCAGAAACAACAACGACAGGCCAGGCAGGTTACATGGATTCTATTCTGCCCTCCTCAGTTAGAAACTCTCAGACATGGACAAGGAATAGCAGGTCTTTGTTCCCATGAAGCCTGTAACAAAACCCTTGCAGGAAGTTCAGAACAAAGAACAAACAGTTCAGGACCAATGATTTCACCAGACGAATGTGCATACCTCAACAATTTTAGAAGAAACGTTTATAAACAATTTCAGACAAAGCGTAGAGATATTTGCAATGGTTAACATTTGTTATGTTCGTTTTTAATGGCACAGTTTACGAAGGGGGGAACAGTTTCACTTGTTTCATTTCAGGAAAGTTAGGCTAAACGAGTCTGAGTTTTGGGGCGACCAGCCGTCCTAGTCTTGGTTACGGTTACGGTGCCCCCAAATGATATTCGCGAGGTTTGGGTGTGTAAGGAGAAAGGGTGAACTGGTCCACTGTCAGCATGGCGAATGAAATGACGGGCATTGGGGAGTGTAACGCTTCTAGTGTAGAAGACAGTCAATGTGTGGCATCATTCAATAAACTAATCAACCAGTCAACCAATAAGTCAATTAATCAATCAGTCAATCAATCAATCAAAATTCTTCAAGTCACCGCGGAGCTTAGATTCTCATCAGATACTCGCCGTCTTCATGTCATCCACTATCATTTCAAGCTCTGCCACGTGTTTCCTGGAGTTTTCATGTCTGTCTTGACGTCTCTTGTTCATGATTGTTTGGGTCTGCCCCTACTTCTTTTGCTTTGGGGATTCCAGGATAGTGACTATCACCTATCAGCTGATTTATTTTGCAATGTGTATCCAATCCATCGTCAGCGCCATCTCTGTACGTCTAGTGCTATCGGCATCTCTCCACTTCTTTCCCCCAGTTCTTTATACCAGACTTTACCAAACCATTGTATTCCCTCGAATCGGCGTAAGCATGTACTGATGAACAATTTGACTTCTTTAGTTGTAATTTTCTTTGTTCCTCACGTCAAAGAACCATACAATAGTACAGACTTGACATTGGAGTTGCAGATCTTTATTTTTGTGATGGATAGTTTTGTCGATTTCAACAAATTATCTAAAAGCTATGAAAGCCTTTCTCTCCTTTTGTATTCTTAATCGCTCTAACAAATCGGCTGTACGAAGGCGAGATAGACGTGGCATGCATCCAAGAAAGGCACCTCAACAACAACCACAGATTCTCAATCAGAGGATACCAGACCTTCCGACTTGACAGAGAAAGTCACAAAGGAGGGGTTATGATACTGACACGTAACTGCATACCAAGTAGAGCAGTATCCGTAAATTACACCGGACAAGCAGATATTGTAGGAGTCGACATAATGACACAAAAAATGAAAATCCGTATATTCAACCTGTATGACCCACCCAACAAAGACCTGTCGCTCTCGAGTATGGAAATCAAGAACTCCAGCTGCCTAGTGGTTGGAGACTTCAACAGCCACTCGGAGAGATGGGGATATTCAGACACAGACAGCAGATGGAATGAAGTGGGAGACTGGGAGATATACACACATCTCTATCTTATCAGTAGGCCGGACGACAGCCCCAGCTTCTATTCCAGAACATGGCATACCACCTCCACTCCAGACTTGGCCTTCTCCACTGGGGATATTCACCACAAAATAGATCGCCAGGTGCTCGACTAATTGGCAGGTAGCGATCACAGGCCAATTAGGCTAGATATGGAAGTAGGCCCCCAGGAAATAAAACCGCTGCCACGTTGGAACTACAGACGAGCCGACTGGGACAGTTGTGCAATGCTGACAGATGGACTGTGTGAAACTATCAACACACGAAATAACAATATGAAACCTATGGTGGAAAGCCTAAGCAAAGCAATAATGCAAGTAGCCACCGAGACCATCCAAAGAGGGGCAAGGAAAAACTACAAGCCATAATGGAATCATGAACTGCAGAAAGCTGAGGATGAAGTCTCAAATGCTAGGAACATAGCAGAGAGAGAGAGAGAGAGAGAGAGAGAGAGAGAGAACAATCTATGGAAGCACATATCGCCCTCAAGGCCATCACTGCGAAATACAAAAGAACACTGAACCAAATAACAAGAGACAGTTGGAAAAAAACAAACAGAAAGCCTCAATCTCGATAAAAAAGGGAACAAACTATGGAATTTAGTCAGAGCCATGAATTACGAAACACCATCAAATAAACAAATTACCATCAAGCAGGGTGACAACATGCTTACCGGAAAAAAGCAGCAAACGCCTTTATAGAACATTATGCCAGTGCAAACCACATTGATGTCCCTACAGACAGGCATACAGACATTAGGGAAGAAAAAAAGAGCCACGACAACATCAAGATTGCACCAGGGGAGCACATGATGGCAAAACTAACGATGAATGAAATGAATGAGGCCATGAGAAATTTAAAGAAAAAGAAATCGCCCGTAATGCTGATGGGGTTGGGCCAAACAGCAAAGAGGAAGTTTCTGTCAGTCCTGAACCAAAGCTGGAAAAAGGGAATTGTACCGCAGGCATGGAAAGATGCTGTACTTATACCCGTACCAAAGAAAAAAAATATAGAACAGATCCAAATGGATACAGACCTATCAGTCTACTTAGCTGTGTATGTAAACTGATGGAACATATGATAAACACCAGACTGATGTGGCACCTGGAAGAAAAACACATATTAATTCCACAGCAAGCATGATTTAGACAACACAGATCCACTGAGGACCAGATCACTCTCATAGCACAGGAAATAGAGGATGCTTACCAAGAGAAAAAGCACACAGTAGCGGTTTGGGTGGATCTAGAGACGGCATTCGACAAGGTGTGGAAAGAGGGACTTAAAGTCAAGCTACGAAGAAGTAAAGTATCTGGAAAAATATACAGATGGATCAGTCACTACTTCGAAAACAGAACAGCCAGAGTTCAAGTACAAGGGCAGATGAGCAAAAAGGTGACACTGGAGCAAGGAGTACCCCAAGGGGGAGTACTGTCACCCACACTTTTTTTGGTGTATATAAATAACATTAAAGAGAATATACCAAGAAGAGTCCACAGCTCCATGTTTGCAGACGATCTGGCTTTGTGGACCTCTGTAAAAAATCTCACCGTAGCAAACAATCGGATGCAGCAGGCCCTGACATCGCTGGAAGGGTGGGAGAACTTATGGCTGGTCAAAATAAACGAGGAGACACCACATGTACGATATTCTCGCTTTCAAACAAACCCCAGAACACCAAAATAAGTCTTAACAGCAAATACCTGCAGCCAAACGACAACCCAAACTACCTGGGAGTCACATTTGATCGGCGCATGACATGAAAAAGTCAGATCGAGAGAAACCGAATGAGAACCAGAGAAAGAATGGCAATCATGAGGAAACTTGCTAGCACAAGCTGGGGATCAGACAAAAGTATACTAAAGAAATTGAACACTGGAAGAGTGAGACCAGTTCTCGAGTATGGCATTGCTGCATGGGCAACAGGAGCAAAGGCGAACTTTAATAAAATTAGCAAACTTCAAAACCAAGCCATGAGAGTTATAACAGGAGGCATGAAGTCAACGTCAATTGTAGAACTTGAAAAGATTACAAATCTGCAATCCATGACCGACAGAAGAAACTGCAGAGCCCAGCAGCTATCAGAGAAACTAAGAAGACTGACAGACCATCCAATGCATCAAAGACTAAATAGATTTGGAAAAGGAAAACTAAAGCGGAGAAACTTTGCAGAAATAGCCAAAGCAAAGATGAGCGAAGACCCTATGAACACCATAACAACACCAAATCTCATCCCTACTGTACGCAAACCCACATGGAAGCAGCATTTCATTCCGGAGGTGGTAGAAAATATACCAGGTATTGAAAACAAGAACAGCCAGACTGAAAAAGAAAGAAGAGACATTACCCTGAGGTACATAGCGGAAAACTACCCAAGCATGGACTGGACCCATGCATACACTGACGGTTCTGTAACAACACAGAATGGAAGGGGAGGGGTATTCCTGAACCTAACAAATGGTAGAAAAATAACTGTCAGTGGCAACTGGAACATTCTCAAGCAATTTCAGAACGGACGCAGAGGCACAGAAGGCTGTAGTAAAAACAATGCTGACAGGCGAAAGCAATGAAAGCCAGATAGTTCTGTTTACAGATGCCCTGGCTGTGGTTACAGCACTAAAAAGCCAGAAAAATACTGAACTTAATGATTAAATGCAGTACTCTGTCAACTATGCCAGCAGTCCGCACTAAAAAGAGTAGTGGTACAGTGGCAAAAGAAGGTGCAAAACTACCACAACCAGATTCTAGTGTGACCTACGAAGAGTCCAAAAGGTTTATTAGGGCCAGATACATGGCCAAATTGGAAACAGAACATACTAGCCACACAAAAAATGATGCCCACTACCATCTGAACAGAAGAGAGCAGGTCATGGTCTTCAGACTCCACACATCCGACAACAGACTGAGGTACCATCTATTCAATAAACTGAAGATAGGTGGCACTGACGAATTCACCTGTGGTACAGGGAAAATGACCGCTGAACATCTGCTGCAAAATTGCCCGACATACGAGGACCAGAGAAAGCACATGTGGCCATCACCAGTGGCAACACTAGACAAGCTCTATGGCAGTGTCGACAGCCTCAGGATGACGGCTGCTTTCTTTGAGCAAATGCAAGTTGACGTATGACAGCGTACGAAGAAGAAGAAGAAGTATTCTTAATAGGATTTCTCTATCTGCACATCCGATCTATTTTTTATTCTATTGCTACAAAATGTATTAATCATTCTACCTATTGTTAAGTGGTATACCTGAAACTTTGTGTATGACAAAGACAAGAATAGCACCACTGCCGCATAGAGATCATGTCGTAATACGCAACTTATTTTGCGACATGGCATAACACCGGTCATGGTTAGGTGGTTTGTTAAGAACAGCATAGATGGCATCTAACAGGCTGCAGGTATACTCTGCTCTATGGTTTTGGTCTATTAAAATGGACTTGCACATCGCTTAACTATCCTCAGCGGCACTTGTTCCAACGCAGCGAGGTGCAGCGAGGTAATAAGGTGATCGAGCCTAGTCCGGCTACTTCCAGATCACGCAAGAGCTGGGATATGCATGGAGGTATGGGCTCATGTAGAAGTACAGGTCGACTAAGACTGAGACCAAGACTAAGACCAAGACCAAGACCAAGACCAAGACTAAGACTAAGACTAAGACTAAGACCAAGACCTATTGTAAAACCGTGTCTCCCAGTACAATCTTATTGTCGCTAGGTACTTTTGTTCTCATAATCTGTGTCATATTCAGAATGCATCTGCTTACACTTATCAGCTGTCCCCATTGCTTAGACACCCGAGCTTTAGTTTAACAACAAAGCAACAGCTGATAAACAGTATATTTTGCCGACTTTGTGCTACCAGTGCCAAATATAGCCTGTGTTTAGGGCGCGTGAGAGCAGAATTTTGAAGTGTGAAATGACGTGTTTGAGGAAGATCATCGGTGTTACCAGGAAAGACATAATGCGGAACGACGACATTCGAAGTATGGACGGCACTACGTCTTGCGTCGAATACATTTCCAGGCAGAAAATAAGTTGGTTAAATCATCTCATATATACTCATCAACTTTCACTGATGGCTTACAGCGCTGGTAGATCTGACTACAGGGCAAGGGGACGCCCACGAAACAGGTGGATAGATGACATCGAAGTGATTGTGCAGTAACACAGACTCACATTAACCGACGAAACGCACTTGGCGCAGGATAGACAACTTAAGTTCCCCACGACGCTCCACGGTTCAAGTGGAAAGAAAGCTAACAAACTAACTAATCTGTGTTTTTTGTCTATGTACCCTCAGAAAAGCATATACAAAGTCCAGACTGACAGCAGATTCGAACGGTACACGAGATGGGTAGAATAGGTCCACAGTAGATTCGCGCGGTACACGAGATAGGTAGAATAGGTCCACAGTAGATTCGCGCGGTACACGAGATGGGTAGAATAGGTCTACTGACACACTGAGAACATGTCGTGGGAGGCGACGTACAGTGTAGTGTTATACTTCTATTTCAGAAGACAGCCCGTGTGTGGCACGGAAGAGAATACACTCTTCTTTTCCTACTTCTTCATTCGTCCGCAAGATGATAATATATCTATACACACAAAGTGTTGTTGATTACCTAGATCTGCCGAGATGTCCGCTCTTTCTCAGTCTATGCGAAGTTGAAAATCGTGCATATGTTTAAAACTGGTCAGTGAAGCTGTATAATGTGTTAGCTCTTCTGCTTCTTCTTCTTCTTCTTCTTCTTCTTCTTCTTCTTCTTCTTCTTCGTTCGTTCACAATCTCCCGCTGCCAAGCCATGAAAAGTGCTTTGCAAGTAGCAGAATGTTGTCCAGAGAGCAGAATGCACTGTGACGTAGTTTACAGCTTGATTGTGATGTTTTCACCTTTCGGTCCGACGCATCCAACTTAGCAGGCATTTTTAAATACCGGGTTAGCCTTCTCTGTTGCAGCCTGTTATCCAGGATCACCGCGTGGAGGTGTAGAAGGGTCTTGGCAGCTATAGTTCGCTAGCCCAGACGCTAGAAGACAGCTTTGGATCGCTGACCGCTGCAGCTCATGCGTTGTTCGTCATCTTGATCCCAAGGTGTTAGTAGTTGTTAGGGTGTCAGCTCTGTCTGTAGCTAGTCCTGGACAAGCGAGCGCACATGTTGCACTGTCTGATATGAATTACATTGTTGTTATTTGTTGTCCCTGATGAAGGCCTATTGGTCGTAACGTAGGTTTTGTTCGTGTTCTCGTCTCGGTGCGGTATCTGACCATACCAATTAAAAAATATTTATTAAACTTTAATCAACTGTAACATTATTTTTCTCATTTATTTTCTCCCGATATGGGTGGGTGCGGTTGTGGCAGTTAAGTTCATGTATAGGGTCTAACTTGTTTAAGTATTTGTAAAGTCTGATGTGGTCAGTCCGAAGTTGGAAGAGGATTTTGTGCTCTCTGCCTTAAAATCTTTGTTCCACATTGGAGCGAAGATGTCAAAGAAACAGGATTCTTCAAAATAAGGGACTCGTGATTGGCTGTTTGCATCAAAGGTAATCGAACCAGACCCTGTTATCACTTCAAGCGGCTGCTCTGGAAACGCGTTACAGCAGTGCAGCCAGGCTAAGAGAATAGGGAACGCAGCAGGAAGGCAAACCAGTTCCCAGAAAATGTCACCTGAAATCAGATGTGTCGGACTCCGTAGCCTTACTTCAGAAGGTACAGAATGACTGTCTGAGGCATTGGTTGACGTCAGCTGTAGAAGTCTCAAACTTTCTGGGACTAGTGTAGACTGTGTGCTTTGGTCTTGCAGGGTTTTGTCTTAGTCTTAGTTTTAGTCTTAGTCTTAGTCTTAGTTTTAGTCTTAGTCTTAGTCTAGTCTTAGTCTTAGTCTTAGTCTTAGTTTTAGTCTTAGTCTTAGTTTTAGTCTTGGTCTTAGTCTAGTCTTAGTCTTAGTCTAGTCTTAGTCTTAGTCTAGTCTTAGTCTTAGTCTAGTCTTAGTCTTAGTCTTAGTCTAGTCTTAGTCCTAGTCTTAGTCTTAGTCTTAGTCTTTGTCTTAGTCTTAGTCTTAGTCTAGTCTTAGTCCTAGTCCTAGTCTTAGTCTTCGTCTTAGTCTTAGTCTAGTCTTAGTCTTAGTCTAGTCTTAGTCCTAGTCCTAGTCTTAGTCTTAGTCTTTGTCTTAGTCTTAGTGTTAGTCTAGTCTTAGTCTTAGTCTTAGTGTTAGTCTTAGTCTTAGCCTTAGTCTTAGTCTTAGTATTAGTCTTAGTCTAGTCTAGTCTTAGTCATATTCTTAGTTTTAGTCTTAGTCTTAGTCTTAGTTTTAGTCTTAGTCTTAGTGTTAGTCTAGTCTTAGTCATATTCTTAGTCTTAGTCTTAGTCTAGTCTTAGTCTTAGTCTTAGTTTTAGTTGTAGTCTAAGTCTTCGTTTTAGTCTTAGTCTTCGTCTTCGTTTTAGTCTTAGTCTTCGTATTAGTCTTCGTTTTAGTCTCAGTCTTAGTCTTAGTCTTAGTCGACATGTACTTTTACAGAGGCAGGTGCCCCCTGTGCAGGTCCTACTTAGTCGACCTATACTTTTACAGAGGCAGGTGCCCCCTGTGCAGGTACTACTTAGTCGACCTATACTTTTACAGAAGCAGGTGCCCTTGTGCAGGTCCTACTTAGTCGACCTATACTTTTACAGAGGCAGGTGCCCCCTGTGCAGGTCCCAGCTCTAGCGTTAGCTGGATGTAGCCGGGAGGAGGATTTCCTGCTTAGTGGGCTAGGCTCGAGCTGCTAATTACTCTTCTGCGTTGGAACAAGAGCAGCGGAGGGTGGTTAACCGATGTGTGAGTCCAACTTAATAAACTCAAACACTAGAGAAAGTAGACGCCCAGCCGGTTAGGCGCCATCTGTGCTGCTCTTAACAAGCCGCCTAACCATGAATAGTGTTATGCCATGTCACACAGTTAGTTGCCTCTTACGACGTAATCTCTGTGGGGCAGTGGACCTGTTAATCTTGTCCTTGTCGCACAGAAAGAGCCCGGCGGACCACTAGGGACATATGACCTCACTAAAAACCAGTTACATTTGAGACGGTTAGGGATGACATTTTGACATGTATCATGTACCGAGACTGAAATAGATAGATGACACTGGCATAGATAGACAACACTGGCATAGATAGATGACACCGAAATAGATAAATGACACTGAAATAGATAGATGACACTGTCATAGATAGATGACACCGAAATAGATAGATGACACCGAAATAGATATATAACACCGAAATAGATAAATGACACCGAAATAGATAGATGACACCGAATTAGATAGATGACACTGACAAAGATAGATGACACTGGCATAGATAGATGACACCGAAATAGATAAATGACACCGAAATAGATAGATGACACTGTCATAGATAGATGACACCGAAATAGATAGATGGCACCGAAATAGATAGATCACACCAAAATAGATAAATGACACTGAAATAGATAAATGACACTGAAATATATAAATGACACTGACATAGATAAATGACATTGAAATATATAAATGACACTGAAATAGAGAACACTGAAGTAGATAAATCAACAAAACACAGACTGAAGGTCTGTGAAATCAAACGAAGGTCGAGCGGGATGAAGCACATGCGAGGGTGGAGCTGAAGTGTGTGCAATCTAAACAAGCTAAAAAAACCCATCTATGCTGAGAGAAAGAGAGAGAGAGAGAGAGAGAGAGAGAGAGAGAGATTGAGTTAGTTAATTAGTTAGTCGTTGGATCATCTTCATCGCACTCAGGACAAGTCCATACTCGTTCAAATCCCATGCTCAGTATCTCTGCCAGCACGTGGTGAGTGCCCATTGCGGTTCTGTGCTGGTTACCAGACCCCCGTGTTGTGTTCATTCTTCGCCGCCCCTCGTTTCCCACACAGTTCAAACAGTTGCTCCAATGACGGAGAATCTGGAACAACGCCAGAATCTTCCTTCTAGCCGATTTCCCTAATGTCATTTGGAATATCGGCTCGGTCCATTGATCTACGGCGCCCCGCCCCCCCCCCCCCCTTCCAAGGTTGTGCTTGCCAAAATACTAGCTCTCTCGTTGTCTTCGACATTGCATGTCCCGGAACGAGTTTGAAGGTGCCTGTCTGTAACCTTGACCGACCTACTGACTCCAACCGCGCGCAACCTGCTTTGACCTTTGACCATCCTGAGAATCCTCATTGAATCACTAATGGTAGAGATTGAGTACCTATAGGTATCCTCCCTGGTCCAGTGTGGCATTAACCACGATGACTGGGAAAGAATGGCCACCAGTCGTACAGAATGGTGCAGCACTACTGCTGAGGGTGTTCAGAGACATGAGGCATCAAGAATAGATGAGGTTATCCAGAGACAATCGGTCCGCAAGTCAACTCACATTAACCCTTCTTCAACCGCGGTGGAAGAAGGTGTCTTATTTCCCCGTACAAAGTGCAACATAAAATTCAAGGCTAAGATTGGCCTATTTAGTCATCTTCGACCTGATGCAAACAGCGAATAATGACAAATTGGTCCTCATCCATTACAATGGACGAACAAACATGCTCAGAGTTCAGTAAACTCGATGTTTTCAATTCAGGAGCCGTTTCCTCAAAGAAGGTTGGCTGCAATGCATCTACAATATCTTATGTCTCTTGTCCTGTCAATATTCCTCTATGCTTGTGAGACATGGACAGTTACAGCTGAAGGCGAAGGCTACTTGCCTTGGAGATGAGATGTTTCCGAAGACTTTTAAACGTCACGTACAAAGATCGAGTTACAAATGAGGTAATACGAGACAGAATTACAACAGTAATAGGGCCTTTTGAAGACCTCTTGGCAGCTGTCAAAAGAAGGAAACTCGCTTGGTACGGTCACATATCGAGATCAAATGGTCTTGCAAATACGATCCTCCACGGAAAGGTGCAAGGCAGACGACGAAGATGCCGATCAAAAAGAGGTGAGAGGACAACATAAAAGAATGGACCAATCTCCGACCAGAAGAAGTACAGGCAGCGGCCGCTGACAGAGAAGAGTGGCGTGGTGTTCCAACGACCTCACTGGTTACGGGAAGACCTGACCTGACCTTGTCTTGACGGCACATTCTGCGAGATTGCCATTTGTCCATCTTTTGTTGATGCTCTCCCACTTATAGCACTGCCTGCCTCTTGTCCGTCGACCTTTAACCTTCACCTACAGTATTTGTTTCAATAAAGTATCATGACTTTTTAACATGACCAAAATATTTGACTTGCATAAGTTTAACGTATGTCAAAAGTTCTCTACCCGTCCATACTCTCATCAGGACATCGCTTTTTGTTTCTCTTTCATCGAAATGCAACACATTCTCCTGAATAACCCCATTTCGAGGGCCTCCTTTTTGTTTTCCATCCATGTGTTCATACGTCCTTGTTTCTGCCCCGTAAAATAATGTTGAGCATACAACACCCGATGAGTCATTTTTAATGTACAGGTGATTTGCCTAGATGACAATATATTCCTCATCAAACTATATGCACTTTTGGTCATTCCTCTCTTCACCCCTCCTGTCTCACATCCACTATCGCTTGTACTTATTTTGTCCCAGGTTCTCGATAATATAACAGAAGAATGGTTAAATGGATGTGTATGGGATCAAGATGCTGAGCAGGGCATGAGCTGTAGTAGTCAGCGATCCATAGCTGACTGCTAGCGTCAGGGCCAGCGAACCAGACCTGCCAAGACCCTTCTACACCTCCACGCAGGGATTCTGGATAACACTCTGCAGCAGGGCAGCCTGGCTAAGGAGAAGGGATCGAAGAGGGAATGCTAACCCGGTACCAACAAATACTTGCTGAAGTCGGATGTGTTAGACCGAAAGGTGCAAATATCGCAGTCAAGCTGTAAACTACGACACAACGCATTCCGTTCTCTGGACTACATTCTGCTACTTAAGCCCTTTCAGGGTTTGGTAGCAGGAGATTGAGAACGAACGAAGCCAAGCCAAGCCAAGCAAAATGGATGTGTATTACTACATTTTATTTCTCACGTATAATGATTATTTCATCCAGCTCGACCATACATTCGAAATTTTATTTTTCGTTTCCTTCCAACATTTTTTATCAACCGTCGCTGAAGCATACTTTAGTCACCTGACATCTGTCTGTGACACAATATGTCAGAGTGCCTGAGTATCGATTTCCAATATAAGGGGAATTGAGAAAGAGGAGGGGGGAGGGGGTGGCAAGGCAGATTCACAAGCACGCAAGATTAGGGAGAGACGAGGGCTGGGTAGAAAGATGTGAGAGTTAAATGCAATTATGGGCGAGCTGATACTTTTACTGTGTAATTGTAAGGCCACGTTGAAATTAAATTCCAGACCGTGTTGCAAATTGGTTGATTGTAAAGTGCACATATAAACAGCAGGAGGGAGACAGACAATATACGTCAATATCTAGACACATACACGCTATACGTGAATCTATCAGACAGACAATATACGTCAATATCTAGACACATGCACGCTATACATGAATCTATCAGAGACAGACAATATACGTCAATATCTAGACACATGCACGCTATACGTGAATCTATCAGAGACAGACAATATACGTCAATATCTAGACACATGCACGCTATAAGTGAATCTATCAGAGACAGATAATATACGTCAATATCTAGACACATGCACGCTATAAGAGAATCTAACAGAGATAGACAATATACGTCAATATATAGACACATACACGCTATACATGAACTTATCATAGACAGACAATGTACGTCAATATATAGACACATATACGCTATACATGAATCTTTCAGAGACAGACAATATACGTCAATGTATAGACACATACACGCTATTGAATCTATCAGAAAAAGTCAGGCGTTACATGAACCTATCAGACACAGACAATGCATGTTTGTATCAGAGAAAGTGTCTCTGAAAGGCTTAAATACTGATGTAACGTCCTGGAAGTTGAGTGCACAGAACCGTTTCTCTTGGCGCGTAAGCATCACTAAAGGTGCTCAGATCGCAGAGCCAAATCCCATCGCGCAGGCTCAGAGAAAGCGTGCCGCCCGAAAAAGCACGACTTCTCAACAGCCGACTCCAAATATGTGTGTCCCGGGTCCCGCGGTGTATGCTGCCCCAGATAGGGTCTCTAAAGCCATATGATAACACATTTTACAGTGCATGTCTGATACTATCGCAATGTTCGCTTTACGATGGGAAACTAATATTAAATATAACAGAAAACGCAGGAAACTTTCAGAGAAGAACGGGCAAAATATAAGAACGGCAAACAGATCAAGAAACTGTGCCATGCTGATATTTAGCAGATCAATATTAAAGACACAGGCGGGAAATCCATTCAACTGTGAGAGAAAGACGGCAAACAGAGCAACTACAAGAGACGGGAAAAGAAGACGTTAGCGTGTGAAATAAATTCTAGCAATGTTTTTAAAAATGAAATATCGCTCAGCCTTTCAACCCAAACGTGGTTTTGAAACATTTATTTTAGCCTTTTTCTGACATGGCTCAGCAATCAAGTCTCTTTTAGGTTTCAATATTGGTCATTGCTCTTAAAAAACACATATCTTCTCCTTCAAGCTCACTCTTCAATCAGATCTCTAGTAAGTCTTCCCGCCCTGACTCGCTCTTCAATCAGATCTCTTGTAAGTTTTCCAGCACCGACTCGCTCGCTCTTCAATCAGATCTCTTGTAAGTCTTCCCGTCCTGACATCGCTCTTCAATCAGATCTCTTGTAAGTCTTCCCGTCCTGACATGGCTCTTCAATCAGATCTCTTGTAAGTCTTCCCGTCCTGACATCGCTCTTCAATCAGATCTCTTGTAAGTCTTCCCGTCCTGACATGGCTCTTCAATCAGATCTCTTGTAAGTCTTCCCGTCCTGACATGGCTCTTCAATCAAATCTCTTGTAAGTCTTCCCGTCCTGACATGGCTCTTCAATCAGATCTCTTGTAAGTCTTCCCGTCCTGACATGGCTCTTCAATCAGATCTCTTGTAAGTCTTCCCGTCCTGACATGGCTCTTCAATCAGATCTCTTGTAAGTCTTCCCGTCCTGACATGGCTCTTCAATCAGATCTCTTGTAAGTCTTCCCGTCCTGACATGGCTCTTCAATCAGATCTCTTGTAAGTCTTCCCGTCCTGACATGGCTCTTCAATCAGATATCTTGTAAGTCTTACCGTCCTGACATGGCTCTTCAATTATTACAGAGTTATCGCTTTTAACCTTTACCTGACATAGTTCTTCAATCAAATGCTGGCCATGACCTGATTTTTAAAGATCGGATATTTGTCAACCATCTTGCACTTTTTTTTCATTCACATATCGGTTAGTATCCCAACGCAGATAATGGGAGAGGATTAAACAATTGACGATAAATATATTTATATGCTTCTTTATATTGGCTGGTTTGCTTTGTGATGAATTCGTCTGATTTGTATTTGGTCCCTGTCGCGACCTTGTGTCATTCCCTTGTTTAATTTCTCTTATTGCGATCAATGTGCTATTATCTATTTATGTTTTTATAGACTGTGCCTACGTGTGCACTTTTTCATTTATGTTCATTCAACGTGTAATCATATTGATTATTCACCGTTTTTGTCCACTCGTTTTCATTACTGGCATACAGTGACTCACACGTCCCTGGCCACTTCCTAGAAATAGCTGCCAACTCTAACCGTATTGAATCGCTGTAATACATCATGTTATGTTTTGTTGTTGTTTTTTTTGTTAGTTGCCTTCGCTATGGGTTTGTCCCTCATAAATGACTTGTGCCTTAACAGGAGTATCGTCTTGTTTTTAATCTGTGTGCGATCGCCCCCGCCATTGTCTATATATCTTTGTTTTCTTAATAGAGTACTCCCACTGTTCATTGTTTGCCTACATGCGACACACGCATTCAGTATAGTCTATGCTTATTTAATTTAGCTTTTTATGCTGAATACACTTCTTTGTACAAATATGAATGTTCGGTCATTTCACGCGACAAAGGCCTGGTTAACTCCCCCTGCGTGCTTATAATGGGACGTTATGGCTACATGGCACAAGGGAGATCGCACGTAAGATAAATATATGACATGGCTTGTCTTCGTTCGTTCTCAATCTCCCACTACCAAACCATGATAAAAGCTTAAGTAGCAGAATGTAGTCCAGATAATGGAATGCACTGTGTCGTAGTTTACAGCTTGACTGCGATATTTGCACCTTTCCGTCCAACACATCGGACTTCAGCAAGCATTTTTTGAGTACCGGGTTAGCATTCCCTCTTCGATACCTTCTCCTTAGCTAGTCTGCCCTGCTACAGCCTGTTATCCAGGATCACCGCGTGAAGGTGTAGAATGGTCTTGGCAGCTCTGGTTCGCTGGCCCTGACGCTAGCAAGTCAGCTATGGGTCGCTGACCGCTGCAGCTCATGCGCTGCTCAGGATCTTGATCCCAAATAGATGATAAAAGAGTAATCCTGTAACGAGAAGGACAAACAAACGACCTAAACAATACTTTTAGCGGAAGAAATTCGGTTTAAGATTCCCATCCGTTTGATGCACAACATAACTGGTCTAAGTCTATAAACATGTTTGGATCGAACTCGACCTATATCCCATAGTCCATAGTAACATATGAGGCAAGCGTTTTTGCGGATTAGGGCATGCTGGTTACTTTAACTCATCTCTCTCACCATCTCTCTCCCTCCCTTTCTTTCTCTCTATTTCTCTCTCTATCTCTCTCTCTCTCTCTAGTAAGTTTCTATTTTGTGCACCCTGAAAAAGACGTTAAGTGGCGGGTTGCAGTAGCTTTCTTTACATCACGAGTGTGCTGATGAAGGTGGATCGGAGTCCTCCAGACGGTTGTGCAATGCTTGGCTACATCTGCGTATCACTCACTACTACGGGGATCACATAGATCCCTCACTTCGTTAGCCATGCTATCACGAACATAGCCCGTTTCCAGCGAGAGTTACTAGGAAGCCAAGGTGAGAGCCGAGGTGAGGGTCTTGGCTAGTATGTTTTGCCTGACCAGACTTAATTTCCCCCGACCCCACCGCTCGCTTGTAGTACAGCTGTTTCGAGACCTGGAGGCCCATGATTCCATTCCGCCTTGTTTATTGCTTCACTTTTTTATGTTGTTCGTTATATGTGTTTTCGTGGAGGAAGACTAAAGTCTGGTCAGGCAAAATATACTAATCAGAAATGAATGTTTGTCAGGGTTTGACAAAATATACTGGCTAAGACCCTCATCTCGGCTTCCTAGTAACCCACCCTGGAAATGGGCTGTTTTTATGGCAGCCTGGCTAACGAGGTGAGAGATCGGCTTGATCCCCGTAGTAGTGAGTGACACACAGATGAAGTCAAGCATAGCACAACAGCCTGGAGGACCCCGGTCCACCTTCATCAGCACGCTCGGGATGTGAGGAAAGCTACTGCAACCTATCACTTAACGTTCTTTTCAGGGCGCAAAAGAGTAACCTACTCATTGTGGACATTCAACAACAACAACAATAAGAACAACAACAACAATAAGAACAAGAACAACAACAACAATAAGAACAACAACAACAACAATAAGAACAACAACAACAATAACAACAAGAACAACAATCTTTTATCATTCCTGACAAAGCCAGTTTTACCCCGTTCCTAGAAACTCTTCCCTACCTAATTCCCGTCACACTTCAGTAGTCTTTCTCACCTACGTCTATCAATCATTCTATTGCTGAGGTAGTTTTCAGGAGGGATTTGTGACAGAGAAAAGAACACAAAAACTTCCACACCGAGAGTATGTCGTAACTGACTAACCTCTCTACGGTAGAAGACTTCCAAACATGGGTTTTACACACACCGCCATTAGATTAGGTCAAACGCCCACAGAGTGCTATGAAACCATCTGGGCTCTAAGGAAAGCTCTAGAAATAAGACCAATATATTTTTCTTCTTCTTCCTCTTCTTCATATTCGCCACCGTCGTCATCGTCGTCCGCTCTCAAATAATCCAATCCTATTTCCCTTGAAAGTCATGCTGTTCTTTCTCTTCTCGTGGAGCCAGCATTTCTGTAGAGCATATCTTCTTCTTCTTCTTCTTCTTCTTCTTCTTCTTCGTTCGTTCTCAATCTCCCACTACCAAACCCTGAAAGGGCTTAAGTAGCAGAATGTAGTCCAGAGAACGGAATGCGTTGTGTCGTAGTTTACAGCTTGACTGTGATATTTACACCTTTTGGTCCAACACATCCGACTTCAGCAAGTGTAGAACATATAACCCCGTTTAATTTTTCTCCCCACGTGGGCACATGTCCGTGTGTCCAATTTTTTATTTTTGAACAGATGATTTTTCAGTCTGTAGTTGATTGTTTGCATCGTGAATATTGTCACTTGATCTCTTCTTGGCAACGAGTACTATGGGTCTGTTATATCAGATTCTGTGTTGTTTTCTGTGCCATTTATCTTTGAGGTGAAAATATAACGCTTTTGTCAGTTTAGATTTTGCATCTTGACTTTGTGGCCAGTCTATATGCCTCCATGAATCGCACAGTCTGCAGAAATCCACTGAATTTTAACTTTGCTCACATTGTCGCTGTTAATCATGAGTGGCTCAAACAGGCTGTGAAATTAATTGCTTTTATGGTTTCGGATGGTCATTTTTTTGACTGACAGGTAATCTTTAAGGAAAACTGTATTGTCCGTGGTATAATTCTTCTTGTCCAAGGCGACTATTGCAGATATTCTTTGTGTTTCAGCTTCATCTCTGAAGGTGTTTTTTCTAGTGTCCACATTTGGATTATTTAATTTGGTGTAAATGGCTTTTATGGATTTTGTGGATGATATAGCAATTTTGACCCACAGCCAATGTCAAATGCAAAGAAAACTGGGTAGACTGGATTATGACTCTAAACAAGTCGGTTTCAAGATCCATGAGGAAAAGATAAAAATAATTAAGGTCAATGCAGCAAACACAGAACCAATCAGGTTGAGAGGAACGCCAGTGGAAGAGGTAGAAGTATTTAAATACCTAGGAAGTATCATCACCAAGGAAGGAGAAACAGACGAGGATATAAAAAGAGGATACAAAAGCAAAAAGTTACAATTGGAATGTTGAAACCCATATAGAACTGCAGGGAAATAAAAAGGAAGACAAAAATAAGGATTTTCAATTCAAATGTGAAGCCAGTCCTGATGTATGGAGCTGAAACCTGGAGGATGACGAAAGGCAATGACAGGAGACTGCAGGGTTTTGTCAACAGATGCCTGAGAAAGATTCTTGGCATAAAAAGGTTTGACAAAGTTACAAACGACAGACCGTGGGAGAGAGCGGGACAAGGTACATTGGAACAGGAAATCTTAGAAAGAAACTGAAAATGGATGGGTCATACATTAAGAAAGCCCCAGGCCAGTATTACCAGGCAATCCCTGTCATGGAACCCCCAGGGAAGGAGAGGCATAGACAGACCAAGGAAGACACGGAGACAAGAGCTGGAGGCGAAAGTAAAGAAAACAGGAAAAAGCTGGAAGGAAGTGGAAAAGATTGCACAGGACAGGGCTGGTTGGCGAGAGTTGGTTGTTGCTCTATGGGCCCCTGGGTGGTAGAAGGCACAGGACAGGGCTGGTTGGCGAGGGTTGGTTGATGGTCTATGGGCCCCTGGGTGGTAGAAGGCGAGAGAGGGTTGGTTGATGGTCTATGCAACCTTGGGTGATAGAAGGCGAGAGAGGGTTGGTTGATGGTCTATGGGTCCCTGGGGATAGAAGGTCAGAGAGGGTTGGTTGATGGTCTATGTAACCTTGGGTGATAGAAGGCGAGAGAGGGTTGGTTGATGGTCTATGTACTCCTGGGGGATAGAAGGCGAGAGAGGGTTGGTTGATGGTCTATGGGTCCCTGGGTGATAGAAGGCGAGAGAGGGTTGGTTGATGGTCTATGTAACCTTGGGTGATAGAAGACGAGAGAGGGTTGGTTGATGGTCTATGTAACCTTGGGTGAAAGAAGGCGAGAGAGGGTTGGTTGATGGTCTATGCAACCCTGGGGATAGAAGGCGAGAGAGGGTTGGTTGATGGTCTATGGGTCCCTGGGTGATAGTAGGTGAGAGAGTGTTGGTTGATGGTCTATGGGTCCCTGGGTGATAGAAGGTGAGAGAGGGTTGGTTGATGGTCTATGCACCCCTGGGGGATAGAAGGTGAGAGACGGTTGGTTGATGGTCTTTGGGTCCCTGGGTGATAGAAGGTCAGAGAGGGTTGGTTGATGGTCTATGGGTCCCTGGGGATAGAAGGTGAGAGAGGGTTGGTTGATGGTCTATGGGTCCCTGGGGATAGAAGGCGAGAGAGGGTTGGTTGATGGTCTATGGGTCCCTGGGGGATAGAAGGTGAGAGAGGGTTGGTTGATGGTCTATGGGTCCCTGGGGATAGAAGGTGAGAGAGGGTTGGTTGATGGTCTATGGGTCCCTGGGGATAGAAGGCGAGAGAGGGTTGGTTGATGGTCTATGCACCCCTAGGTGATAGAAGGCGAGAGAGGGTTGGTTGATGGTCTATGGGTCCCTGGGGGATAGAATGTGAGAGAGGGTTGGTTGATGGTCTCTGCACCCCTGGGTGATAGAAGGCGAGAGAGGGTTGGTTGATGGTCTATGCACTCCTGGGGATAGAAGGCGAGAGAGGGTTGGTTGATGGTCTATGCACTCCTGTGTGATAGAAGGCGAGAGAGGATTGGTTGATGGTCTATGCACCCCTGGGTGATAGAAGGTGAGAGAGGATTGGTTGATGGTCTATGCACCCCTGGGGTTAGAAGGCGAAATAGAGCCTTTTATGAAATAGAATGCAGAATAACCCAAGCAAAATCGGACTCCGTGGTCTCGAGGTAAGGTGTCTGCCTCTGGTGCCGGAGGTCGTGGATTCGAATCCTGGTGAAAACCGAAATTTTTTCACGTTGATCTTCTGGTACAGATCCCCCTGATCTATGGGTAGTGAGATCGGGCTTACGTGTTCAGTTTCGAGCGCGCTAAAAAAAAATCAATTTGCAGTTAGAAATCGAATAGAGTATTCTTAACGGCCGCTTCCTGTACATAATAAAACACAATTATAGTTAAATATCTACTCAAATTATTCGTACCGTCCCCCAGGCCTAGTGAGCTGCTGGAAGTTTACAATATTTACTACGGATAAGCTTCGGCTACCTGGCAACAGATATTGACAACATGCCCGTTTGAATACCAACATTTCAAGTATAAATCGGTCTTCCAGACCACGAAGGGAATCTTGTGCAACCAAATATTGTCGCTGGAACTGAGAAAGAGAGTCTTTGAATGGTATGTGGAACCAGTACTAGCATATGGCAGTAAATCATGGACAATTAGGAAATAAGCGCATGGATCTTTGGAAGCAACTGAGATGTGGTTTTACAGAAGAATTCTGCGGATCGCATGGACTACACGGAAGAGTAAGGATACAGTACTCGAGGAGGCACAGACACAAAGACAACTTATTGCAAAGATCCGAACAAGGCAGTTATCATTTTTCAGGCAGGTTATGAGAAAAGGCGGTTTGGAGCACTTTGTGACAACGAGAAAGATAGCAGGAAAGAGAGACAGAGGTAGGCAGAGACAGAAAATGCTGGACAGCCTGAGAGAATGGCACTAGCGACAATCAACAGCAGAGTTGGTAAACTACACACGTGATAGAAGTGGATGGAGGTCCATGATCGCCAATACCATCCGGCAAGGCACTTGATGATGAAAAGCCTCCCATTCAATTTTTCATACCTTCCGTTGTTGATCCATTTAAATATTTGCGGGTTCTATCTGTGAAGGCTGTGTGGCATATGAGTGAAGCGTCCGTTTTACAATCCTAACGCACCCGGTTCGAAACCCACTCGTGTCCAGTTTGGTAGACATGGGTTTTATTCGTCGCTTCACGTGTGGAAAGAAATGCCAACCTACCGTACTGCACACTTGCCAAGAAACTTATATCAACCAAATAGGTGACGGTTGTAAGAAGCTACGTTCTGTAAAGGATATGCTACTTACTGACTATCTGTGGCCTCTACACCTTGTTTGATGCAGAGATACAGCAGGGAATACCTTGTTCCTCTTGGAGTCAAGAGAACAGACACACATCAGGGCCTGGTGTAATAAACTGACCAAGCCCCAACCTTACTTCCAATCGATCGTCCTAGAAACAGGCTGTGTTACAGATGCCTGACCAACGAGGTGGGAATCAACACAGTCAGTCTACCGAAAAGCATGTATTGCAGTACAGCCAGAAGGATAAAGGGCGTCGAAAATACAGTTGGATACTTTGGTCAAGGCCATATTCCGCGTCCACGTGGCGGCCCTAATAACAGACTGCAACTATGCAAACTGGCTAAGCTAAGAAATTATGGATTAGAATAGGGAAGGTTAACCCGGTCCATAAATGTGCTGAAATCGGATGTGCCGGGTCGAAACACGCAGATATTGCAGCCTCGCTGCAAACTACGACACCGTCACAAACGTCCTTTTCAGGACTGGCGTCGAAGAAAAAGATTAAGATGAGAAAGAAGAAGAAGAAGAAGAAAGAGCCAAGTCCGTCTTAATTTATAATGCAACATTACGAATAATTTATAACGAAATATTTCGAATGATTTCTAATGAAATATTGCGAATAATTTCTAATGAAATATTGCAAACAATTTTTAATGAAACACTGTGAATGATTTCAATTAAAATATTGTGAATAATTTCAATAGACTGTCATTTTGGTGTCACTCCTCTGATGGTGTCATTCCTCTGATGGTGTCATCCCTCTGATGGTGTCCACCCTCTGATGGTGTTCCCTCTCTGATGGTGTCCCCCCTCTGATGGTGTCCCCCCTCTTATTGTGTCACCCCTCTGATGGTGTCCGCCCTATGATGGTGTCACCCATCTGATGGTGTCACCCCTCTGATGGTGTCCGCCCTCTGATGGTGTCATCCCTCTGATGGTGTCCACCCTCTGATGATGTCCCCCCTTTGATGGTATCCCCCCTCTGATGGATCACATGGAGCATTCCGCTTACATCACACCGACCTAGCAATGCCACTGACGTCTCAGGATATAAGTAGGAGCCACTGTAACTCCCCCTGAAAAAAAAAACATTGCAAAGAGGAACACACGTAGTACACGAATAACGAGCCAAGAGATAAAAAGACAAAAGAAGAAGAGGACGAGTCTCTTTTGTTACATTTGTTACCAATTATTTCTATTTCTGTTCTTTTCTATCTTCACATGTTGCATAAATTACTATCATCCGCATCGTTTTCATTAAGATGTCATCTCTGTCACTGACATTGCGACCTAGCATTATCGCGCTCAACATGTAGGTCAGAAGGTTAAATGCCAGCATCCGGGCTCCCGCCAGGCAAGTCGCCACCATGTCATCGTGTCGCCTAAGTGCCATGTAATCCTCATTGAGGTACATCAGGCTATTCAGGTCACATTCCGTGGAGGTCGTTTGTCTGGTTTCTGTTATCGTATAAAAGCCTTAATGGTAGAGTGGCGGAGTGGTCGCTTCTAACGAAATAGACACACGGTTCGATCCTAGTTACCAGGGAGCGAAGAGTAACCAGGATCAGGTGAAAGATTAAGACATGCACCTCACGTCTATGTTCATGATCAGCGAAAGAGGATGTGTCATGTCAGTCAGGAGGCAGGGTCAATTAATGCATTCAGGAATAGATTGGATGAGAATAGTTTTAAGATCAAGTGAATGTAAAAGAAACTGGCTGGATAAAGACTCTGTAATGACCTAAGAGCAGTACTCTGTCAACTATGCCAGCAGTCCGCACCAAAAAGGGTAGTGGTGCAGTGGGTTCCATCCCACTGCAACATCCAAGGCAATGAGGAGGCAGACAGACTGGCAAAAGAAGGTGCAAGACTACCACAACCAGATACTAGTATGACATACGAAGAGTCAAAACGGCTAATTAGAGCTAGATACATGACCAAATGGGAAACCGAACATACTGGCTACACAAAAAACGATGCCTATTACCAGTTGAACAGAAGAGAGCAGATCATGGTCTTCAGACTTCGCACAGGCCACAATAGACTGAGGTACCACCTATTCAACAAATTGAAGATAGGTGGCACCGACGAATGCTCGTGTGGTACCGGGAAAATAACCGCTGAGCATTTGCTGCAAAACTGCCCGACATACGAGGATCAGAGAGAGCAGATGTGGCCATCACGTGGCAACACTAGACAAGCTCTATGGCAGTGTCGACAGCTTCAGGATGACCGCTGCTTTTTTCGAAAAAATAAAGGTTGATGTCTGACTGCGTACGATGAAGAAGAAGAAGAAGACTCTGTAGAGTCTTCTAAACCATTATAAAGACGTTAAGTTAAGTTAAGTAAAATTAAGTTAAGTAAAATTAAGTTAAGGTAAGTAAAATTAAGTTAAGTAAAATTAAGTTAAGTTAAGTAAAATTAAGTTAAGTAAAATTAAGTTAAGTTAACCAAGTGGGATCGGCACTATATTCCTCATAGTGGTTAGCTTACTTATAAACTTTGCATTACACTACAGCCAAGATTACCCCTGTAGACTTTCTCAAGTACACTACCAAAGAAACACCATCAAGAGTTAACTCAACTCACCGGAGCAACTTCCAACAAGAACAAGTCCACACTCGTTTTAGATACGCTCCAGTCGACGCAAATCGGTACCCGACTTACTGTTAGGCAGAAAATGTAGAGAGGAAGCGGAGCTCTACTGCACTAAAGTCTTTACCACTTCATCCCTGACAACAGTCTCTGATATTTTTGGGGGGTTTTCTTTTGCGTTCGCCTTATTTCTCTATTCCCAAAGGCGGTGTACGTTGCACTGTGCTTTTTATTTTGCACCTGTCGGCCCAGTGCATCCGACTTCAGCATTCTCTGATATAATACTAACTTTCCAAATAAAAAAAAAAAGGCAGGCATTCGTTTGAAGCGTCCAGTAGCAAACAACTACAACAAAATGCAAAAGAGAAAGGCGTAATGAGAGCATTAGAAATACTATGCTTACGTAGCAGAATGTAGTCCAGAGAACGGAATGCGTTGTGTTGTAGTTTACAGCTTGACTGCGATATTTGCACCTTTCGGTCCAACACATCCGACTTCCGCAAGCATTTTTTGAGTACCGGTTAGCATTTGCTCTTCGATCCCTTCTCCTTAGCCAGTCTGACCTGCTGCCGCCTGTTATCCAGGATCACTGCGTTTAGATGTAGACGGGTCTTGGCAGCTCTGGTTCGCTGGCCCTGACGCTAGCAGTCAGCTATGGGTTGCTGACCACTGCAGCTCATGCACTGTTCAAATACTACTTAAATTAAGCATCGTTTCACAGAAACTAAAGTTGTTGTTGAATGCCCATGCCAAATATGGTTACTTTTTTGTGCGCCATGAAAAAGACGTTAAGTGACGGGTTGCAGCAATTTTTTTCACATCCCCAGCGTGCTGATGAAGGTGGACCTGGGTCTTCCAGGGTGCTGTGCTACGCTTGGCTTCATCTCTTAGTGTCGTTAACTACTACGGGAATCACGCCAATCCCCTAACTCGTTAGCCATGCACGGTAAAAACATATATAGGTAACGTCTCTGTGGTCACCACAGAACAAATACAAAACCACAAAGAACGAACGAAAACAAGTAACAAATCACAAAGAAGAACAAGATATCACGTTAAACGAGCGGTTCAAGTTAGCAGTCGTACATGAAAATGGTTAAGAAAGCGTGAGACCAGAGTACCTGCATTCTGAATTACCTCCAGTAGCCTTGACTTTTGTCTTGCCACTGGCCCAAGGTAGTTCGGGACTAGAGAGTGAGGTTGATGACCAGCGCAGCTACTTGTTCACTATAATCCAAATACAGCGGATGATACATCATCAAAGCAAAACCGTCTGATGATGTCGACATCATTGCTTGCAAACGGGCAACTAACGATGCAAGGTTGGCAGTGTCTTACACTTTCCTGGCATTTCCTGTTATGGCGGCGTACTTAAACCACTTTTGTACATCGTGTCTTATTTTATATTGTGATTTGTTAGTTGTTTTTGGTTCGTTCCTTGTCGTGATGAAGGTCTTGAGGACGTAACATAGATATCGTTTTGTTTTTGTCATAAGGTGGTCACTAAGTCATTACCTGTATGTGTTTCTAATTGACTTTAAACCTTCAGTAACCCTGCATTCTGATCTACTTATTTCTCGGTAACCAAGGTAACGTACTTTGGGCTAATACAAGATAACGTGAATCCCGCAGAAGACATTGTTATCAGGGATGAAGTGTTGAAGATTTGATTCGACTAGGTCAGACATTTTGTGAGATTGGATGGCCAGTTCCTTTCTTTTTTTTATCTTTCCTTCTCGAACAGAAAGCCAAGTACCTCAGTTACTTGACGATGTTTATTTGGAAGCAGGTTACAGTGGCTCTTCCTACATTCAGAAGCATACTTAAAAAAATAGACATGGAGTCCACCCGGTTAAACTGCAGCGTAAGGTTTCTTAGTAAGTTAACTACCATGGGGATAACAGTGTTGGTCCCCACTACGTTGGCCAGGCTGCTTTGACACATCCTATTTCCAGGATCCCGACGTTGACGAGAGGTGGGATCTTGGTCATTATATTCTCCATGATCTTCATGTTACTCATCGCTCCTTAGCAGAAACTATTGGCGTGATCTTTCGCTCCACTCGTGTCCCCTCCACGCAATCTAGAACAGAACTATTGGCGTGAGAGCAAGCGATCTCTCGCTCCACCCGTGTCCCACTTCAGGCAATCTAGAACAGAACTATTGGCGTGAGAGCAAGCGATCTCTCGCTCCCCCCGTGTCCCACTTCAGGCAATCTAGAACAGAACTATTGGCGTGAGAGCAAGCGATCTCTCGCTCCCCCCGTGTCCCACTCCAGGCAATCTAGAACAGAACTATTGGCGTGAGAGCAAGCGATCTCTCGCTCCCCCCGTGTCCCACTTCAGGCAATCTAGAACAGAACTATTGGCGTGAGAGCAAGCGATCTCTCGCTCCACCCGTGTCCCACTTCAGGCAATCTATAACAGAACTATTGGCGTGAGAGCAAGCGATCTCTCGCTCCCCCCGTGTCCCACTCCAGGCAATCTAGAACAGAACTATTGGCGTGAGAGCAAGCGATCTCTCGCTCCCCCCGTGTCCCACTTCAGGCAATCTAGAACAGAACTATTGGCGTGAGAGCAAGCGATCTCTCGCTCCACCCGTGTCCCACTTCAGGCAATCTAGAACAGAACTATTGGCGTGAGAGCAAGCGATCTCTCGCTCCCCCCGTGTCCCACTTCAGGCAATCTAGAACAGAACTATTGGCGTGAGAGCAAGCGATCTCTCGCTCCCCCCGTGTCCCACTTCAGGCAATCTAGAACAGAACTATTGGCGTGAGAGCAAGCGATATCTCACTCCACCCTTATCCCAGTCCAGGCAATCTAGAACAAAAACTAAATAACTTCAAGACGTTTTCAGAAACTATTTCCAGAAAAAAATTCACAAATTAAACTCTTGTCTAAGAATGAACTTTTCCAACTCTCATTTTGAGCTATGATTAATAAAAACACATCTTCCAACGAGACACGCAATCTGGATGGAAACACTATACAGCCGGAATCATAATTTAACCAGAGAATGTCTTTCTTTGTCATCATTCTGCCCAATTGACAATCTGTCTGTTCAGAAATGGATTTGCAATTCCCCATAAGAAACACCGGGGATGTTTAATATTTTTTTAAGTATCCGAGCTGCACAATCTGTTCTTGTGTTTTTCGGGAGTCATATCGCTCACGACAAATCTAAAATTCTAATAATGTTTCAGAGATTACTTTTTACTTCGTCGCGTCTTCTATGAGCTTGATATCGGCCTCGGACGAATATCGATTCGCATCTCGAACAAGGATATCTGCATGTTAACTCATTGCCCGTCCTTTGTACTTAGTGTGGATAAGATTTGGACATAGATAATGCCGGGCCACTTGCCATGTTTTGTGCGGAATATCTAAGCTGAATTCGGTTTTTTTTTAAATTGTTCCTTGCGTTGAAGTCACAAAACACACAGGCCTTGACCGCATTTACACCTCGCTACATCACCGTCGCCTGTTTCTTTTTAGGCACGTGGCCCGGCTTTCTAAAGACGTTCTGGCCGGTCAGCTATTGAACAGGTGATGGACATCAGGGGTGGCCAGCGGCTCTTTCCTACGTGGCCATGTCCCCGCGGCTGGGTCAAACAGGAGGTACTACCCTCACTGAGTGCAGCCTGGACCGCATCTATTCACGGTCGATTGCCGCGATGTACACTAGCTGTCTAGACGGACTTCTACTACTACTACTACTGCTACTACAACTACTACTACTACTGCTACTACTAATACTACTACTACTACTGCTACTACAACTACTACTACTACTGCTACTACTAATACTACTACTACTACTACTACTACTACTACTATTACTACTACTACTACTACTACTACTATTACTACCACTACTACTACTATTACAACAAAAACTACTACTACTACTATTACTACTACTACTACTACTATTACAACTAATACTACTACTACTACTACTATTACAACTACTACTATACTGCTGCTACTACTACTACTACTATTACTACTACTACTATTACTACTACTACTTCTACTGTTACTACTACTACTACAACCACCAGAATATAATTGTCCAGTTTTGACCAAATGCAAGAATGTCATCACAACTTTCACCAAATGTCAGGATGTCATTTGAACTTTTCCCCAAATACTAGAAAGTCATACTCCATTTCTTCAAATCCCAGAATATCTTTCCCCCTTGCATTGAATGCCAGAATGTAATTTGCCTTTGCATTAAATGCCAGAATGTCATTTCCCCCTATTCGCCAAAGGTCAGAATATAATTTTCGATCTCAATACATATGAGAATATACTTCCCCCCTCTCACTAAATGTCAGAATATAATCCCCTCTCTCACTAAATGTCAGAATATAATCCCCTCTCTCACTAAATGTCAGAATATAATCCCCCCTCTCACTAAATGTCAGAATATAATCCCCCCTCTCACTAAATGTCAGAATATAATTCCCCCTCTCACTAAATATCAAAATGTCATTCCCTCCGTTTTCCCATATGTCAAAACGTGATTCCTTCCTCTCTACCAAATGTCAGAATGCTATTCCCCCCTACCTAAGATTGTCTGACTCAAAAGGAGCATTCTAAATAACATGAATATAACTCGAGATTTTCTCTTTATTAATACATACATATTTGCCTAGATGATTTGCGTTGTCTTTTACAAATTTTTTATATAAAAAAAAATTCTAGATTTGATAACTTGAATAAAAGTAGTGGTTTTTTTTTTTCAACTATTCATAACTAATTACCTCACATACTAAAACAACGCATAATTTCCTGTCTTTTGTCCTGTATTATCACGTTGGACTAGGATCTTGACTTCATCCATCCATCCACGTCATGGGTAGACGATAGATTAGACGTTTTATTCTTGGATATATTGAGTTCGGTTTTATATAAAATTCAGGAATGGTCTGCGAGCTGGTAAATAGAGTTCAATGTAGATAAATATACTGTCCTCTACAAGGGTAAATTCAATTTGAAACAAAATTACAGAAGAATAATATTAGAAAGATAAAAAAGGAAATGGAACTAGGGGTTATAATAGACAATGAAGTATGGTGAGTGAGCAAGTCCAGGTAGCAGTGAAAAGGGCAAATGCAATGTTAGGTATGATAAAAAGAGAGATTAAACATAGGAGCAAGGAAGTGATGGTCAAACTGTATAAAGCATTAGTTAGACCTAGATTGGAGTACTGTGTACAGGCGTGGAGTCCTTATCATAGAGGGGATGTAAACATGTTGGGAAGGATACAAAAAAAAAAAAAAAAGAGCGTCAAAGCTGAAAGTGGGACTCTAGTTGTGAGGAAAGACTGGAAAACAGAATAACTGGTCTACAGTGTCAAGAAAGAATTTGAGATTACAATAAATGTGTATAAGTTAATCAAAGAAAAGGATAAATTAGACTTTAACCAGTTTTTTCAAAATATAGTCGCCTACATGCACAAGAGGACACAGTTACAAAATAATTAATGAACAGTCTAGATTACATACTGGGAAATACCCTTTTGGAATGCATTGCCACATGAAATAGTGGATGCAGGGACAATTAATATATTCAGGAATAAATTTGATACGCATTTTTATTTTAGATCAGGGGAAGTAGAGAATACTGGTTGTATACAGACTTCAGAGCCTTCTAAACCCTGTGTAAGAGGTTAAGTTAAATTTACATTTGTAAGACTATCAGAATGAAGATGACATTTACAACGTGTCCATCTGATGCCAGACATGTGTACTGTTTAGGTGAGACAATACTTTTAATGATCAACCTATTGATATCTCCAGGGCTCTTCATGCAGATGATCTTGCAGCATACTATCCTGCAGAAAATCTACTCACTGATAAACATAGGAAGCAGGGAGCACTAAATATCATTGGAAAATGGATGTCAGACTGGGGAGTCCAAATAAATACCTCAAAGACCGTAGTAACATGCTTCTCGTTATCCAACCGGGAAGAGACATTCAAACTAAAACTACAGGAAAGGGAAATCATATATGAAGAAAACCCTGCATATCTTGGGGTAAAGATAGACAAAAGGCTCACGTGGAAGCCACACATAAACACTATAGAACAGAGAGCAACAAGAAAACTCTCCCTAATGAAGAAGCTGGGGAGCAAACAGTCGCGTTCTCAAAAACATATATACAGGGATAGTCAGGCCAGTTCTGGAATACGGCATGTCAGTTTGGGACACATCATACAAAACAACTACAAACCTCCTATAACGCGTCAGTCTACTGCCAGGGATGCGTACTGTATAGAGGAGACAATACTTTTAATGATCAATTTAACTGGTTGTTACAAAATGAGTAATGACCACCTCTATAGCTGGTTTCTGTAAAACAAGGAACCTATCTCCGAGCGTTTGCAGTAACGGGTTTACATGATGAAGTTGCTTGTTACATGCAGATACCTCTTTAATCACATTTTAAGACATATCTGGGAGGTTTTAGGTGGCCCTATTCTTTGAGTATTGTGTCGGATTTAAACTTGGTGATATTTTAAAGTTAAGTAGACCTTCTGTTTAAAAATACAACACGAAGACCTTACAAAACTTGGAAATATATGTTCCTTTTAGTACCAAGGAATTTAAACAAAAGATACACATTATTTTCAAATTGCGTTTACCGGACTCACACACATGCACACACACATACATACACACAAATAAAACACACACACACACACACACACACATGTAAATTATCATGTAACATGTCCTTTGTAGAAAGTCGCTCCCGTCACAGTCTGTCTGAAAGAAACTGGTTCCCTTGCCAAAACTCCAGCCTCCGCCACAGTCATGCCCAGGCATTCCTGGATATCTTAGTGCCATCGTCTTCTTGGTCTACCCCTTCCTCTTTTTTCTGGCACCATACCTTCCATCACTGTTCCTTCAAGACCGTTGTGTCTCTTGATATGACCAAAGCATTTGCATTTTCTAGCCATAATGGAATTGATAAGCCAGTTCTCCTCTATGTTCAACTCTTGCCGAATGTCTACATTTGTCTTTTTCTCTGCCCAGGGTATTCTAAGGATCTTTCTGTAACATTGTGACTAGAAGGATTCGTTTCTTTGTCTGAAAGTTTTGGTAATCGTCCATATATATATATATCAAAGGCAAAGGCCGCCGTCCATCGCAGACGATGATGGCATAATTTATTTTGCTAGCGCTATTTTTAGTAAGGATTAACTGTGCTACTTTTTATCCTCACTCTCTCGTCTCGATTTATATGAGGGCGTTCAAATCAAACCGGGACTTTTTGTTCTAGTTCTACCTAAATGGGTTATAGTGTGCTGGAACTGCTATTATTAGTTAGGGGCACTTGTGTCCTATTACTGCTAGGCGGTCCACTTGCCATGGGCCAGTCACGTGACAGATAAATACAAATGGTGGACAACATTGTTAGTGCTTGCATGGAACAGCGTGTTGGGATGAAGATCCTTGTAAAAGAAGGCGTGAAACATGCGAAAATTACAGAAGACTGCAATCACAATACGGTGAAGAGACGATCAGCCACATTAAGAGATTTGAATGGTGTAAACGTTTTAGAAAAGGCGGTACATTTGTGAGTGATGATCCCGGCCGTAGTGGCTCTCAACCCGCCTCAGTCATTACTGTGAATATCCAGATTGGGGAACGCATTATCTTAGAAAATCGATGCATAACCTGTCGTGAAATTGCACAAGAGGCAAGTATTTGTCTCGGTATGGTGAACACTATTATTCACAAGAGGCAAGTATTTGTATCGGTATGGTGAACACTATTATTCACAAGAGGCAAGTATTTGTCTCGGTATGGTGAACACTATTATTCACAAGAGGCAAGTATTTTTCTCGGTATGGTGAACACTATTATTCACAAGAGGCAAGTCTTTCTCTCGGTATGGTGAACACTATTATTCACAAGAGGCAAGTCTTTGTCTCGGTATGGTGAACACTATTATTCACAAGAGGCAAGTATTTCTCTCGGTATGGTGAACACTATTATTCACAAGAGGCAAGTCTTTCTCTCGGTATGGTGAACACTATTATTCACAAGAGGCAAGTCTTTGTCTCGGTATGGTGAACACTATTATTCACAAGAGGCAAGTATTTCTCTCGGTATGGTGAACACTATTATTCACAAGAGGCAAGTATTTCTCTCGGTATGGTGAACACTATTATTCACAAGAGGCAAGTCTTTCTCTCGGTATGGTGAACACTATTTTTCATGAACATTTACATTTTCGGAAGGTTAGTACACATTGGGTTTGATCACATATGGCGTCCAGCTCCAGCACTACACTATGTGCTATCATCAGGAACTCAGCTGGGAGGTATTGCCACACTCATCTTACATGCAGACCTCTCTCCACGCAATTTCCACGTGTTTGGACCTCTAAATAAATTCCTGAGAGGTCAGAAGTGAAACAGGCTGTCCTGAATTTGTTCAGACACACTGTTAAATCTTTCAAAGATAGAGCGTTTCAAGCATTATTTAAACGCTGGCGTAAGCATAAACGTTGCAGGAGATTATATAGACAAATAAATAGCATTTTGATTATTTTACAATTTTTTTTTCTTCTTACAAATAAAGTCCCGGTTTGACTTTAACGTCCCTCGTATAGAAACTCACCCATGGGGTCGTAAAGGTTCCAGATACGTTCCTGGTTTCTATACCGGATGTGAAGGAATTCCGCGAACCCTCACCAACTCTATTAACTAGAATCTACAAAAGCTAATCGCACAGGGAAGATGATTCATAATAATAACAATAATAGTAATAATAACAATAATCATAATAACAAAAAAAATAATACAATATACACAGCTGATAATCATTGTATTTATGTCGACTCTGTGCTACCAGTGCCAAACATGGCCTCTGTTCAGGGCATGTGAGAGCAGCATTTCGACGTGTGAAATGGCGTGTTTGAGGAAGGTCATCGGTGTTACCAGGAGAGGCAGAATGCGGAATGACGACATTCGAAGTATTGTCGGCACTACGGCTTGTACATAATACATTTCTAGGCAGAAAATAAGTTGCTTTGGTCATCTCATGAGAATGTACCCTCATCGACTTCCCCTGATGGCTTACAATTCTGGTAGATCTGGCTACAGGGCAAGGTGGCGGCTTCGGGGCAGGTGGATATATATTAGTAGAGTAATTGTCCAAAGACACGGGATCCCATTGACGGACTCAACGCAGTTGGCGCAGGATAAATGGCTTAAGCTCCCTACGACCTCCAACGGCACACATGGAAAGAAAACTAACTAAAAAGGTAAATATTTAATTAAATATATAAATATACATAATTTCGTTGCCAAAATAGATCTCTATCGTATATTATAATATAAGATTCAAAGGATACAATATTTAAAAGTATTTTATACAATATTTTAAAACAGACATTAAAACAAATAAACATATATATATATATATATATATATATATATATATATACACACACATACACACGCACGAACGTTCAGATACGCACGGACGACTATACACACACATGACCCTACACACACACACACACACACACACACACACACACACACACACACACACACCGCAATACACACCACCAGGCACGACTACACACACGCACACATGCATGACAGTACACAAAGGCACAACCCCACACCATACACGCTCGGGAAATAAAATAATACTACTGCAACCACTTAATGCCTTTTTCAGGGCTTGCAAAAAGAGTAACGTTTCTAATTTTGTGTAATTCAAGAACAACAAATACAACAATAACAACAACAACAACAATAGCCAATGCTTCTGCTAATCACTTTCTACACACATAAAGCCAAGTGCAGACAGTTTGCTTCTGTTGAGACGTGGTTGGTCTTATTCCATTAAAGATTCTTTCTGTCACAATGACTTTTCCTCCAGAACAGTTGATTACGCTGGGAGCAAATAATGAAGACGCACATTCAATCGAGGTCTCGTGGGTGGAACTGACTAGGAATGGCCGAAGATAGACCGCTACTATATTCCAAGGGGAACCAGCCGGGAATGAAAATGATGAGACATAATAATAGTCGTATTATTGACATTTAAAATTTGAGGCGGATTGCGCGGCCTTAAGATCCTGTTCCTCCTATGCCTAAATCCGGCGTTGGTTAGGCGGTATTATTACTGGTTTGATAAGCTTTCCCCCAATCCTCTGGGATAGAATGTCACACGCACTCTAACCACAAAGGAGACAACTCAGGCCTGACAGTAGAACTATTTTTATAGTGTTAGCACCGAACTATTGTTTCAAAATCCACGCCCTCCCTCGGTCTGTCTCGGTAAAGTTCTGTCTGAACTAGCGATCTCAAACACATGGCCCACAATCGGAACACCAAGGGCTTGCAACGCGATTAGAAGAACGGTGTCTTCTCTATTCCTGTGGTTCATTTTTCATGTTTATTATTGTAAATGGTCCATTACAGAAATGGTGTCTTCTTATTTCCTATGGTTTATTTTTCATGTTTACCATTGCAGACGGTACCTAACATAAACGGTGTCTTCTCATTTCCTATGGTTCATTTTTCATGTTTACCACTGTAGATGGTCCATTACAGAAACGGTGTCTTCTCATATACTCTTGTTAAGTGTTCACATGTTTACCATTGTCGATGGCCCATTACAGAAACGGTGTCTTCTCATTTCCTATGGTTCATTTCTCATGTTTACCATTGTAGATGGTCCATTACAGAAACGGTGTCTTCTCATATACTCTTGTTAAGTGTTCACATGTTTACCATTGTAGATGGTCCCTTACAGAAACGATGTCTTCTCATATACTCTTGTTAAGTGTTCACATGTTTACCATTGTAGATGGTCCCTTACAGAAACGGTGTCTTCTCATATACTCTTGTTAAGTGCTCATAAGTTCACCATTGCAGATGGCCTGGTACAAAAAAGTCTCTTCTCCTTTCTTCTTGTTCAGTGCTCATACGCTCACCACTGGTTCCTTACAGAAAACCTTTGTTAAACTAAGTTCCCATGCTTTTGCGATAGTGGTTTATGTAGCTCTTTATTTTCTATGACGAGGTTACTAGCCGCTTCATCACGAAACCTTAATACGTACAAGTTCAAGATGTCCTGGTCTCAAAGGAGGACATATCTAGAACTTAGTCATATCGGAGATAGACGATACACTCGGAAGTCCCGTGTACACGCTGTGCACCTTTAAGGAACCATTGCCCCTTGGAAATCGAAATTAGCAGACATTTAGTTACTGTCCGGTCAATCATAAAAAAATAATTATTATATTCCTAATTATTATGCCGCCTACCTTTCCTTATATCTAGTAAGCCGCAGTAATACCTACTAAAGATGGTCTTTCGGTACAGATACGGACATTTCGAGTACTTAAGCATTTGTTGTACACCAATATACCACCCCTTTAAATAACCTTTCTTGACATACTTGGAGGTTAAAGTGGCCCTATTCTCTCCTACCGCCCTTGTGGCACTAGCATTAAAGATGAGAACATTTAAAGTGGGCGGGTAAAGATGATAGGGTTAAAAATAAGTGGGTTGAAGATGAGAGGGTTAAAGATGACAGTATTAAAGATAAGAGGGTTAAAGATAAGAAGGTGAAATATGATAGGGTTACAGGTAAGAGAGTTAAAGATGAACGTATTAAAGATGGAATGATTAAAGATGTGAGGATTAAAGATGGGAGGATTAAAGGTGGGAGGATTAAAGATTGGAGTATTAAAGATGGGAGGATTAAAAATGGGAGGATTAAAGATGAGAGAATCAAGATGGGAGGATTAAAGATGGGAGGATTAAAGATGAGAGAATCAAGATGGGAGGATTAAAGATGAGAGGATTAAATATGAGAGAGTTGGCTTCGCTTCGTTCGATCTCAATCTCCCGCTTCCAAGTCTTGAAATGGCTTTAATTAACAGAATGTAGTCCCGAGAACGGAATGCGTTGTGACGTCGTTTACAGATTGACTGCGATATTTGCACCTTTCGGCTCGACACATCCGACTTCAGCAGGCATTTTTGAGTACCTGGTTGCCTTCCGTCTTCGATCCTTTCTCATTAACCAGTCTGCTCTTGTTACCCAGGATCACCGCGCGGAGGTGTAGAAGGGTCTTGGCGGCCCTGGTTCGCTGACCCTGACCTTAGCAGTCAGCTATTGGTCGCTGACCACTGCAGCTCATGCGCTGCTCAGCGTATTGATCCCGATACGAGAGTTAAAGATGAGAGAGCTACAAGTAAGACTACATATATTGAAAGTTGGAAAAAGCCTTTAGATGCTAAAACGATGAAAAGATTTGTCTAAAAACAGCATGACCTTCTGCAACTTGACCACTCGCATTAAAAGAACATAAAATCTTCACTTGCCTGGGGCAACACTCAAGATGCTGAGCAGTGAATAAGCTGTAGCTGTCAGCGACCCAGAGCTGCCAAGACACTTCTTCACCTCCTGGATAACAGGCTGCAGCAGGACAGGCTGGCTCAGGAGAAGGGATCGAAAAGGGAAGGCTAGCCCGGTACTAAAAACATGTCAGCTGAAGTAGGATGTGCCGAACTGAAGAGTGCAAATATGCCAGTGAAGATATGAACCACGACTCAACGCTTTCCGTTCTCCGGACTACATCATGCTACCTGCAAAGTCCTTTTCAGGACGGTAGCAGGAGATTGAGAACGGACGACGAAGAAGAAGAAGTTGCCTGTCTAATACTTCTGTCTCAGGCCGTTGGCTAGTGGTTAAGTGAAACGACTCACAACTCGAAAGTGCTGGGTTCGCTCCCAATCACATCACCTGTCGTTACCTCGGGGAAGCAAACCTTTAGAAAAATGAAGGAGGAAGCAGACCCTTTCATAAGATACATGCCGAGATAATAATTCTCACTTTTCAATATATTTTATTCCAGGTAACGACAACATCCTGGCGCCTGGTCGCCATAGGGCCTAGAAATGTCGCATTGACGTCCAGAAATGCTGCCACTTGGGGCCATAGATTCCAGATCCGATTTTTAAACTTACTGAACAGATATTCAACTGTCCCCTGCAAGTGACAGCGTCATGATAGAGTGGTTTATGCAATTGTTTAAGGTCTGACACTGTGACTCGGTTGTTCATTATATTTAAGTGAGGAAAGTCTGAGCTAACGTCCGCCACACCGTCTCGTTCTGAGATACCTCGGTTAAGTTTCAATGTTTTTTTTCGAGACGGTATGAGATAGTCCAGGATTTAGATCTTATTTTTGTGGTTTCCTCTCGGCCACGTTACTTTCATAGGAATGCCATTAATTTCCAGAGGTTTCTTTCCCGGACAGCGGCTTAAAGTCTAGCTCTTTTCGATTTTCAACTGCCAAGGGTTCTTAAACGTGCAACAGTGGGTACATGGTCTCTCGGAGTTTATCGTCCATCTCAGATAGGAGTAGGCACACGATCTCACTTTCTTTGAGACAAGGGATCATTTGAAATTTGCGGAATTCGAACATCTACATTTTCTTGCTTTTGTTCGTTTGTTTCTTAAGGGGTTTTCCTTTATCTTATAGCGCCTATGTAGTATCTGAGTCTGCAGTCGGCATATTTACAATATTGTCTATTGTCTATTGATCTTTTTCTTCTTCTTCTTTTTTCTTCTTCTTCTTCGTTCTCAATCTCCCCACTACAAGCCATGAACAGGGCTTTGCAAGTAGCATGATGTAGTCCGAAGAACGGAATGCGTTGTGTCGCTAGTTTACAGTGTGACTGCGATATTTGCACCTTTTGGTCCGACACATCCGTCTTCGGCAGGTTAATTGATCTAATCCTTGTATGTAATTGTATGGTTATGTTGTGTCAGACTCTGCAAGTTTTCATGGCAATTTGTCACTAAGGTTTCACTTATATTGGGGGAGACAATACTAAGCTTATGGGCAGGTGAATCATAGTGATCAAGACCTCCAGCTCTTGTTCCCGTCGGTCTCCTTCCCAGCAGACTGACCAACGTGGTGGGGATCGGCAGGGTAATCTTGATAGTGGTGAGATTTAATGAAGAGCATTGCATTGCACTACAGCCAGGTGGAGCCGGTACATTTGATCAAGTACGCCTCGGGATGTAAGAAGAGCCACTGTAACCGACTACGGAAGAAACGTCGCCAAGAGGTGACTCAGCTAAGCACGGGTAGCCTCAAACAACAACAGCAGCAGGAACAACAGCAGTTTATGTGAGTACCACTAAGGCCAGGGTCAAGTGCAACACACTGACCAAGACTCCAGGTAACGTCCACTCAGTGTCATTACAACAAGCTGTCTTACAGCAGCCTAGTAAACGAGTTGAAAGTTGTCACTGTCATTCTAGTACAGTAGCCTAGCGTTGCACTATAACCAGGAAAGCATAGACACCTTATTCAGTACGCTACGGTATAAAAGTACAACCCTCTAACAGACACAGTCCATCAAAAGTGAAGAATTCACTGTAAGTAGATCCATGCGTGAACACGTAGTGAATAGATTCAGCTATTAACACATAGCAAGTAGATTCAGGCGAGAACTACATCGCGAGTAGATTCAGGCGAGAATACATCGCGAGTAGATTCAGGCGAGAACACATCGCGAGTAGATTCAGACGAGAACACATCGCAAGTAGGTTCAGATGAGAACACATCGCGAGTAGATTCAGGCGAGAACACATAACGTGTAGGTTCAGATGAGAACACATCGCAAGTAGGTTCAGATGAGAACACATCGCGAGTAGATTCAGGCGGTAACACATCGCGAGTAGATTCAGACGAGAACACATCGCAAGTAGGTTCAGATGAGAACACATCGCGAGTAGATTCAGGCGAGAACACATAACGTGTAGGTTCAGATGAGAACACATCGCAAGTAGGTTCAGATGAGAACACATCGCGAGTAGATTCAGGCGAGAACACATCGCGAGTAGATTCAGACGAGAACACATCGCAAGTAGGTTCAGATGAGAACACATCGCGAGTAGATTCAGGCGGTAACACACAACGAGTAGGTTCAGACGAGAACACATAACGTGTAGGTTCAGACGAGAACACATCGCGAGTAGATTCAGGCTTGAACACATCTCAAATAGTTACAGACATTCCGAAAAATGTCAAATTAGATCCAATGCACGGCAAAGTTGTGTACGATCTCCTTGACTGTTTATCCAATATATAGCCGCAATATGTAAGAAAGCCAACATTAAGAAAAAAAACAACCTCAGTGATCACTTAAATGAACTTATATTCGCTGATGGCCAAACAATAACAGCAACCTCAGAAAAACAATCGCAGGAACATATCAACACTCTTAATGAGGTCTGTACGGATTACGGTATGAAAATCAACTTAGAGAAAACTGAGGTTATGGCGATTGCAAGAAGTGAAATAGAAACAATAATATTCATATCTTCTTCTTCTTCTTCTTCTTCGTTCGTTCTCAATCTCCCACTACTAAACCCTGAAAGGGCTTAAGTAGCAGAATGTAGTCCAGAGAACGGAATGCGTTGTGTCGTAGTTTACAGCTTGGCTGCGATATTTGCACCTTTTGGTCCAACACATCCGACTTCTGCAAGCATTTTTTGAGTACCGGGTTAGCATTCCCTCTTCGATCCCTTCTCCTTAGCCAGTCTGCCATGCTGCAGCCTGTTATCCAGGATCCCCGCGTGGAGGTGTAGAAGGGTCTTGGCAGCTATGATTCGCTGGCCCTGACGCTAGCAGTCAGCTATGAGTCGCTGACCACTGCAGCTCATGCGCTGCTCAGCATCTTGATCCCTAATATTCATATAAAACCAACAAGTAAAACAGGAGGAACATTTCACATACCTGGGTAACAAAATCTCAGCAGATGGAACAGGCGACACCGAAATATAAATCAGACGCAATAAAGCAAGTCAAATCATTGGGCAAATGTTTCCGGTATTAAACTATAAACAGCTGACAGTGAATACAAAAAGTACCCTATACAACACGATATTCCTACTCACAGTGTGGTTATCAGTGCCATAATTTAGCATTAACAAAAATAAAAGACACATCGTAACAACATGGATGAAATGTCTGCGCAGAATTCTTGGAGTAACAAGAATGGATAGAATCAGGAAAAAAAAATATTAGGAGACAAGTAGGTACAACAACAGTGCTGGACCTCATCAAGAGACAACAAACCAAATGGTTCGGCCACGGGACATGTCAAACACCAGATAGTATCCCTCAGAAAGCCATACTATACAGATACAATGGATAACAAACCAAGGGCCGACCACTTGAAAGATGAATAGCAGAAATAACAGAAGCAGTAAAGTTCCCCGTGATCGAAACACATACTAGGGTCCGGTCAGGAAACATCTTTATAACCTGGCGCTGAAAGGCATAAGCTAGACAAAAGGCGAACATATGAAGAAAAAGAAGAAGAAGAAGAAGAAGAAGAAGAAGAAGAAGAAGAAGAAGAAGAAAAATAGAATACGTTGCGAGTTACTTCAGAAAAGAACACATCGCGAGTATCTCCGTACGTGAACATACTGTGTTTGACTTCTGATGATAGTGAGGATTGAATATATTCTTCTTCTTCTTCTTCGTACTTTCGTTCTCAATTTCTCGCTACCAAGTCCTGAACAGGGCTTTGCAAGTAGCATGATGTAGTTCAGAGAACGGAATGCGTTGTGTCGCTAGTTTACAGCTTAGCTGCGATATTTGCACCTTTCGGTCCAACACATGCGACTTCAACAGGTATTTTTGAGTACCTGCTTAGCCTTCCCTCTTTGATCCCTTCTACTTAGCCAGTCTGCTCAGTTGCAGCCTGTTATCCAAGATCACCGTGTAGAGGTGTAGAAGGGTCTTGCCAGCTTTGGTACGCTGGCCCTGACGCCAGCAACCAGTTATGGGTGGCTGACCGCTGCAGCTCACGCGCTGCTCAGCGTCTTGATCCAGATTGAATATCTGAAACAATAAGAAAGCATAGCCTCCAACTCTTGTTCCATATGTATTAAATCTTGTGGGCCTACACATACTTTACACTGATATGCGTGACCCACATCTACGGTATTGTCATTTAACCCTTGAGACCCATCAAGCTTTAGACCCGTGAGCCGGTATGTAGAGCGTCGGACGCAAAACATAATTCTGCAGCAAAAATAATTTATTATGTTTTTATCCCAGTGATTGTAATGTTGTTATGTGTGCCCTTTTTTCCTTCGGCCAGTGAAACGAGTTTGGAACTTTATTTTCTCATGTAAAAATTCTGGGTGTATTGTTTCTAGAGGTTTCTTTTTTTTTTTATTAGAGAGCCATTCCACGCTTAAGAAGCGCGTAGCCTGTGTACATGTTAAGATGTGTCAGTTCATGAGTTGGTAAGGGTTCCACGCTTTAGGGATTAGACCGCATGGCTCGTCTGCCTTCTCGACATTTTCTCAGTGTAGCAGTGGGCATATCATTGTCTGTGTCCAACATAAATATTCTTGTCGTCGAAGGGTTGTTGTTGTTGTTGTTGTTGTTTAATGCCCACAATGAGTAAGTTTATTCATTTGTGCGCCTGAAAAGGTCGGGTTGTAGTAACTTTCCTCACATGCTGAGGAAGATGATGAAGGTGGACCGTGGACCTCCAGGCGGTTATTCAATGCGTTGCTTCATCTGCGTGACATTCATTACTACGGGGATCATTTCGATCCACATCTCATTAGCCAGACGGTCTTGAAAACAGCCTATTTCAAGGGTACGCTACATGGAAGAGCGAATGTTGCCCTGGTCAGTATGCTGTGCCTGACCCTGACGCGACGTCCTGATCAGTATATTGTGCCTGACCCTGAAGCGACGTCCTGATCAGTATGCTGTGCCTGACCCTGACGCGACGTCCTGATCAGTATGCTGTGCCTGACCCTGACGCGACGTCCTGATCAGTATGTTGTGCCTGACCCTGACGCGACGTCCTAGTCAGTATGCTGTGCCTGACCCTGACGCGAGGTCCTGATCAGTATGTTGTGCTTGCCCGAGCTAGCGTCTCAGTTTCTCTCTGGGCGGATTAGACCAGACTGTTCGCAACCGTCTAGACCAGTGCTTTTCAACTTGGGCGCTATCGTCCCCTAGTGGACGATTTTAGCTTTCAGATGTTTGTTTAGAAGGACATGGTCTGTTCTTAGCTTGAAGAATAAAATCTGGTTTCTTCTTTCATCTATTGGCTGGGTCCTGGGGATCTGGTTTTGCTTGGTGTCTGGAATATGTTCGGCCTGTTTGGCATTTAGCCCACTGATGTAGCCGCCCCTGCCCATAGTTGATTCTCAGTATCTGCTCGCTGGTCAGATGCGTGATACTAGGTAGTGGCTTTGGTACCAAGGCTCCGTTTCTGGGTAGCTCATCAGCCTTCGCTTTTTCTAGGACTCCGACATGGCCAGGTATGCACTGAGGCATCACTTCGGCTCCATAATAGGTGACAGGTGACTACATTAATTTGTAGATGTTATTAACATCTGGAGACGTTATGTTTTCCAAGACTCAGATCGCAAATTTTGAAATAAAAATATAAATACAGTAACTATTGATAACATTAAGTTTATAGAAAAGTCTACTATGTTAAAGACAATTAAAATAGACGTTTAATCAATGACAACATTACCGCAAATTAGATGAGACATATTTGGTTATTGGACATTTTTGCCGGAGTGCTGAGAATTGCATACACACGCCATCTAGACGGGTCTGAAACTGAAGAAAGATCTGAGATGGCGGTATGAAGTCAAATTATGAAATTGCGAGCCGCAAGTTGACAAAGTCAATGACACAAGAAAAGCTGTTTGAAGTCACGTTAATGGAATGAGGGACCGTATGATTATAACATTGGAGAATCCAGGGTCGCATCATTTTAAAACATGCATATAATTCAAGTTATTTGAGCGCTTGTTTCCCAAGCAAAGTGACGAGTTTGTTTCCGGGTCTCGACACGCTCCAGTATACCAGCTGTAAAAAAGTACTAGACTTACAGTACTTGCAGGACGGCAAATAAAGAAAATGCTCATTCCCCTTCAGAAAAGAAACGCTAAGACCAAGTATAATAATGTACTACCACTTTCTCCCAGCCGGCAGTATCCTTTATGAAAAAAACCCATTTAAAAAATCAAAAAATGATTATTTGAACCTATTCTTTATAAAATAGTTCATCTGGTCGTTTCGCGAATGACCTTTATCATATGTTCAGGTCTATAAGCTATATTTGACTTATCATCTTTTCAGGCCTATAAGCTATATTTGACTTATCATCTATTCAGGTCTATAAGCTATATTTGACATCATCTTTTCAGGTCTATAAGCTATATTTGATTTATCTTTTCATTCATATAAGCTATATTTGATTTATCCTCTTTTCAAGCCTATAAGCTATATTTGACTAATCATCTTTTCAGGTCTATAAGCTATATTTGATTTATCATCTTTTCAGACCTGTAAGCTATATTTGACATCATCTTTTCAGGCCAATAAGCTATATTTGACTTATCATCTTTTCAGGTCTATAAACTATATTTGACTTATCATCTTTTCAGGCCTGTAAGCTACATTTCACTTATTATGTTTTCAAGCCTATAAGCTATATTTCACTTATCATCTTTTCAGGCCTATAAGCTAATTTTCATTTCTCACACATTCCTGGCCATCCTGGTTACTTCCGCATTCATGCGACTCTCACTCATCGTGTTACCCCTAATAAAGTTCAGGAGGTAAGGGGACTTAACAGTTGGACATGAATGAAATGTTAGAGACCTCAAAATACTAGGGTAGAGTACAACGATGGCCAACTTGGTGGGGTGGCCAGTTCCCTTCCTCGCTGCTTTTACTTCCTTAATCAAACGCCATGTATCAATTTATAGCTAGGTCGACTGAACCTAATACCTTTACCGCGAAAGGCCTGTGCTCTATCACAATGTTAATCAGACGAAGTATCCTTATGCGTTCATTGTTTCTTGCATGATTTGTTGTTTCCATTTGTACCGTAATTTGACAGATGAAGACTTTCCGGTCGTTGATGTATTTGTTGAGATTTCGTTTGTTTTCGTTTCGGTGCGGTATCTGACCATACCCATTTTTTATTTTGATTAAATTTAACTTTAATCAACTTAAAAAATATTTTTTTCATTTATTGTTTTCCTTTCTTGATGTATTTGTTCCGATACGATATCTGTGTCATACTTATCAATTTTAATGTACTCTTGCTGGACATGGCGAAGACCCGAAATTTTTTGATTGATTGCTCAATAATCACCGTTATTGTTGTGATTAGTAAGGCGTTTTATGTGTGTTGTCTTCTGTCCCTTACGAAGGCTTTTTGGTCGTAACGTCAGCTACCTGTCCTTACTTTTCAGCGGCCTCAAATCCATCCATACCGCGGAGACTGGATATAGATAGGGGCGACATTCTGAGATCATCCAACGACCTTGTTTTTCCTCTTCTTCTTTCTCCTTTTCGTCCTTTTCTGATTTCTTCCTTCCTTCTTCTCCTCTTCCTTCTCCATTATTCTCTCACTTGTTCCTTCCCTTCTTTCTTCTTCTTTTTCCTTTATTCCTTCTGCTGTTCTCCCTTCTTCTTTCTCTCTTCTTACTTCTCCTGGTCTTCTTTCTTCATTCTCCGTTTTCTCTTCTTCCTTGCTCCTTCTCCCTCTTCATTTACGTTCTTGTTCTTGTTCTTGTTCTTCTTCTAAGTATTGTTACTATTACTAATCGTATGATTCTTATTCGTCATCATTATCATCTTCATCATCATCATCATCATCATCATCATCATCATCATCATCATCATCATTATCTTCATCATCATCATCATCATCATCATCATCATCATCATCATCATCTTCATCATCATCATCGTCTTCATCATCCTCTTCATAATCATCTTCATCATCATCATTATCTTCATCATCATCATCATCATCATCTTCATCATCATCATCATCTTTATCGTCAGCATCATCATTATCATCATCATCTTCATCATTATCTTCATAATCTTCATCATCATCATTATCTTCATTATCATCTTCATCATCATCATCATCATTATCATCATCATCATCTTCATCATCATCATTATCTTCTTCATCATCATCATCATTTACATCATCATCCTCATCATTATCATCTTCATCATCATCATCTTCTTCTATCCCTTTGTATCGTTAGACGTCGTTGGGATGGGAATTATTGTTATTATTATTATTATTAATATTATTAATCAGCGTCTCTGAGCGAGTAGCTCTTGTGGATTCCAGTTAATAATTCTTGGAGAATTACTTTCCTTCCCAACTCGGGCAGAAACCAGAAATGTATTTGACTCCTCCCCGACCACAGAGAGTAAAGTGATGCATTCAGTGGTGTGCAGTCAGTGCCGAGCGGAAACAATTCTGAGTAGCCCATGGCGGACCTATCATCGCCACTTACGGGCCTCGAGAGGAGCTCCAGCCGGACCTATCATCGCCACTTACGAGCCTCGAGAGGAGCTCCAGCCGGACCTATCATCGTCACACTCATACGGGCCTCGAGAGGAGCTCCAGCCGGACCTATCATCGTCACACTCATACGAGCCTCGAGAGGAGTCCCATGATCGTCAGTCCCGCCTCGTTTCAGTTTTGCAAAAGGGCAAGGGACAATTTTTCGGACCGCAATGCGGAGTTTGGGAACTCTACTCTGTGAATACTGAGCTGGACATCATCAGCTTCCCGAGTGATCCCCCAGGAGTTTATGTGAATGACAAGTACAAGAATAGCGCCACTGCCTCACAGAGAGCATGTCGTAAGAGTCGACTAACTGTGTGACATGGCATAACACTAGTCATGGTTGACTGGTTTGCAACATAGATGGCGCCTAACACGCTGCGGGTTTACTTTGTTCTAGTGTTTGAGTGTATTAAGATGAACTCGCACATCGGTTAACCACCTTACGCAGCGGAGTATTAGGCTGCTCAAGCCTAGCCCGCTAAGCAGGTAATCCTTATCCCGGCTATATCCAGCTCATACCAGGGCTGGGACCTGCACAGGTGCATTTGCCCCTGTAAAAGTTCAGGTCGACTAAAAACTAAAAACTAAGAATATCATCAGCGCAGCACAATGCTGAGCTGATTACACCTGACGCAGTGCATTGTCGAGTTGGTACCGAAGCTCTGGTGGGCTAACACTTCCCCCAACCAAGAGGGCCTCAAATAAATCTCTTTTCTGCCAGTTTTGCAGAAGGACCTAGGAACTCTTCTGTGAGTGCACTGCAAACCTATATAAATATTCCACATACGTCAAAGAAATAAACCAAATATTTGCTGAACAGGGAGAATCGCTTTAGAGAATGGAGAAGGAGTGTGTTCAATTAGCGGACTAATGAAACCATCATTATCAACAATTCACACCAGTTGCTGGTGACGATGAGGCTAACGTATGGCCAGGCAAAACACACTGATCAGAGAATGTTAGCCAGGTTCAGGAGAAATATACTGGTCAAGACCCTCACCTGACCTCCTCGTTGGTCGTCCTGGAAACCGGATGTTGTCGAGGACAACAGTCTGTCTAACAAGGTGAGGTTTGACATGATCCCCGTAGTAGTAAGCGACCCGCAGATGAAGCCAAGCATAGCACAACCGCCTGGGATGTGAGGAAAGCTACTGCAACCCGTCACTTAACGTCCTTTTCAGGGCGCACATAAGAGTAACCTACTCATTGTGGGCAGTCGCAAACAACAACAGCACCGCCAGCTGCTGATGGACATCGATGACCTTTGGATTGTCCTGGCGAGCAGTGACATCAATTTTAAATATATTTTTCAACTATAACTATTATTACTTTGTGTGTGCACATTGTGATGGCAGTCACGTTGCAAGACACACGATAGATCTTGTCGACCTGGAACGCTTATTTGCGTGCTGGTCTCCTGTGTGGAACCTATATACCTTAGAGACATTCATTTGTCCATGCTTGTATTGTTAAGGTACCTTTTATCCCTGAATAACGTCGCAAACAGGTTACGTGACACCAGCCAAATACCTGGCGTATGCAGATTTATACCTGATGTGTGCCAAGGTCAGGGGCATCCGGTAGAGAATAGCGGAAGACAAGATGGATGAATCATGCAGCAGTTCTGGGCCTCAAAATGGCGACAATAACTTTAATAGGACAAAATGTTGTGGTTGGCTTTGCACAAATTTGTTGAAGATTTATGTTGCACAGGAAGATCACAAGTTGTCCATTGATTTGGGAGAATATCTGTTCCGAAACTTGTGAGGTTTTTTTTAGGAAGGTGAAAACAGGGTAAAGTCATAGTGGTCGGATAGTAAGACTGCAGGGATGATTTAAGAGGTTTCATTTTACTAGATCCATTTTTTTCTGAGGCGGGAGGGATCAATTTCCTCCCTCGCTGTCTTACTTTTCCGTCCTTACAGAAAGTCGGGTACCCATTTACAGCGGGGTAGAATTAAAACTATAGACCGTTGATCTTCTGCTTCTTCTTCGTTCGTTCTCAATCTCCCGCTACCATACCCTGAAAGGGCTTTAGTAGCAGAATGTAGTCCAGAGAACGGAATGCGTTGTGTCGTAGTTTACAGCTTGTCTGCGATATTTGCACCTTTCGGTCCAACACATCCGACTTCAGCAAGCATTTTTTTAGTACCGGGTTAGCATTCCCTCTTTGATTCCTTCTCCTTAGCCAGTCTGCCCTGCAGCAGCCTGTTTTCCAGGATCACCGCGTGGAGGTGAAGAAGGGACTTGGCAGCTCTGGTTCGCTAGCCTTGATGCTAGCAGTCAGCTATGAGTCGCTGACCACTGCAGCTCATGCGCTCAGCATCTTGATCCCAACCATTGATCTAACCGAGCACTTCTGCCGCGGAAGGTACAACAGAATCTAAGCTCTGATGGAAATGAAATCCAAAGGGCCAGCGAACCAGAGCTGCCAATACCCTTCTACACTTCCATGCGGTGATCCTGGATAACAGGCTGCAACAGAGCAGACTGGCTAAGGAGAAGGGATCGAAGTGGGAATGCTAACCCGGTACTAAAAAAATGCTTACTAAAGTCGAATGTGTTGGACCGAAAGGTGCAAATATTGCAGTCAAGCTGTAAACTGTGACACAACGCATTCCGTTCTCTGGACTATATTCTGCTACTTAAGCCCGTTTATGGTTTGGTAGCGGGAGATTAAGAACGAACGAAGCTAAGCCAAGCCAAATCCAAAGATTGATAACAAGGTAAACGTGTATGCCTCAGATATTTCACATGAACAGTAACAATAGGTAACCTACGTTACGACTAAATTGTCTTCGTAAGGAACAAAAAAACCAACACACATGAAAAGTCATAATCACAACAGTTATTATTGAACAATCAATCCAAAACTTTCGGGCCGGTCAATTCAGTTGTTCTTCTTCTTCTTCTTCTTCTTCTTCTTTGTTCGTTCTCAATCTCCCACTACCAAACCCTGAAAGGGCTTAAGCAGCAGAATGTAGTCCCGAGAACGGAATGCGTTGTGTCGTAGTTTACAGCGTGGCTGTGATATTTGCACCTTTCGGTCCAACACATCCGACTTCAGCTAGCATTTTTTTAGTACCGGGTTAGCATTCTCTCTTCGATCCATTCTCCTTAGCCAATCTACCCTGCTGCAGCCTGTTATCCAGGATCACCACGTGGAGGTGTAGAAGGGTCTTGGCAGCTCTGGTTCGCTGGCCCTGACGCTAGCAGTCAGCTATGGGTTGCTAACCACTGCAGCTCATGTGCTGCTCAGCATCTTGATCCCCAATTCAGTTCAGGTGCCATCTCCGCATCGATCGTCGGCTGCAATGGATCTCCAGCGTACTCTATCTCTTGCCGTAATGGTACAATCTAAGAGGCTTTTCCCAATCCATCTCTTGATGTTATCCACTCACTTATTACGGCGTCTGCCCCTTAAACGACTGCCTTCCACCCTACCCTCCAGTATGGTCTTCAACAAGTAGGCATGTCTTGTTATATGACCAGATTACTTAACTGTCTAACCCTGATTTCACTAATTAATTCTAACCCCCCCCCCCTCACCCCCCCCCCCCCCCACAGCGCCACCTTTTCTAATATCTCCAAATTTGTTTTCTTCTCCTTCCAAGAAATGCAACACAATCTTCTATATACCCACATTTCGAAGGATTCAATACTCTTTTACAACTTGTTGTTCAGTGTCCCTGTTTCTGCGCCATGAAGTAGTGACGAGTATGCACAACACCTAACAATTCTCATTTTCAAATTCTGATTTATCTGCTTGAATGGCAAGACGCTGAGCAGCGAATGAGCTGCAGTGATCAGCGACCCATAGCTGACTGCTAGCGTCAGAGCCAGCGACCCATAGCTGACTGCTAGCGTCACGGCCAGCGAATCAGAGCTGCCAAGACCCTTCTACACCTCCACGCGGTGATCCAGGATAACAGGCTGCAGCAGGGCAGACTGGCTAAGGGGAAGGGATCGAAGAGGGAATGCTAACCCGGTACTCAAAAAACGCTTGCTGAAGTCGGATGTGTTGGACCGAAAGGTGCAAATATCGCAGTCAAGCGGTAAACTACGACAGAACGCATTCCTTTCTCTATACTACATTCTGCTACTTGAGCCCTTTCAGGGTTTGGTAGTGGGAGATTGAGAACGAACGAAGCCAAGCCAAGCCATAACCAGAACCCTATCCTAACCCTAAACCTAAATCTAAATATAACTATAACCATAACCCTAACCCTTCCTCAAAACTGAATATAACCATTACTTCTGTCGTTATCAAAGTCTTTACTGATTTTTAAATAAAGTAAAATTAATCGATCAGCCCTGCTCTTAACCGGAGATTGAATGTCATATGACGTAAGATGGGAACCCAGGGAACTCTATTTGGGGTAAATTAAGACACAAGTAACTAAAGGACATTGACTGTACAAATACAGACTCAGTCGCCAGAAAACACATTATGCTTTGTTGTTTTTTGACCGTGAAGAATAATTTTAGAACGTAACAGGTTGCCTTTTCTTTATGCATCATCGCGGCACTTGTGTATTTTGTTATCAACATTCCTAGAGAAAAACGCGCCCTAACCATTCTGCTATGCAAACACTTATTTTTACAGAAAGAGCCCATAAAATAGCCTTGTCCTGGATCCATTGAATTTTTCTGCCTGACCTTGACCAGACTACTACTTACGTGACGTACGATATTCAGCTAGTGAGGGGTGTGTATGTTTCGGCGTTTGAACAATGAAGTTCATTGTTCCTTCGTTCCTTATTGCTGCGTTTGTCTCTGTGAATTCCTACCGATTATTCTTCTCTCGTTTTTGATCGCGTGTCCTCAAACTTTTTCTTTCTAAGTGGCGTGTCTTGGCTTTTCAGGTTTCTATTAATTCTAGCGACGGGTCGCGACTTACAACTACATACAATGTCTTTATAGTTATACATTTGTTACTCTCTCTTCCTCTCTCTTGTGTCTCTTCTACTCTTTGCGTCTGTGATTCGAATACCTCAAACCTTCTTTTGATGTATATTTTGCTTTATTACATGATTGTACTGACATTCCTTCTTTCTATGATCTCATGTCAGCAATCGGGCTCTTTATATAGTACTTACTCTCTCTCTCTCTCTCTCTCTCTCTCTCTCTCTCACACACACTCTCTTACTCTTGTAATTACAATACAATAGTACTCTCAGACGAGCAGGGTTCGTCTCGTCGAATGACAATGTTGTTGTTTGCGAATGCTCACAATGAGTAGGTTACTCTTTTGTGTGCCCTGAAAAGGACGTTAAGTGGCGGGTTGCAGTAGCTGTCCTCACATCCCGAGCGTGCTGATGAAGGTGGACCGGGGTCTTCAGGCGGTTGTGCGATGCTTGGCTTCATCTTCGTGTCACCCACTACTACTGAGATCACATCGATCCCTCAACTTGTTAGCCAGGCTGCCATGAAAACAGCCTGTTTCCAGGAAGGTCTATGAAGCAGAGGTGAGGGTCTTGGCCAGTATGTTTTGCTTGACCCAGACTAACATGTCTGATCAGCATATTTTACCTGGCCCTGACTAATATGTCTGATCAGTATATTTTGTCTGACCCAGACTAACAAGTCTGATCAGCATATTTTGCCTGACCCTGACTAACATGTCTGATCAGCATATTTTGTCTGACCCTGACTAACATGTCTGATCAGCATATTTTGTCTGACCCTGACTAACATGTCTGATCATCATATTTTGCCTGACCCTGACTAACATGTCTGATCAGGATATTTTGTCTGACCCTGACTAACATGTCTGATCAGCATATTTTGCCTGACCCTGACTAACATGTCTGATCAGCATATTTTGCCTGACCCTGACTAACATGTCTGATCAGCACATTTTGTCTGACCCTGACTAACATGTCTGATCAGCATATTTTGCCTGACCCTGACTAACAAGTCTGATCAGCATATTTTGCCTGACCCTGACTAACATGTCTGATCAGCATATTTTGTCTGACCCTGACTAACATGTCTGATCATCATATTTTGCCTGACCCTGACTAACATGTCTGATCAGGATATTTTGTCTGACCCTGACTAACATGTCTGATCAGCATATTTTGCCTGACCATGACTAACATGTCTGATCAGCATATTTTGCCTGACCCTGACTAACATGTCTGATCAGCATATTTTGTCTGACCCTGACTAACGTGTCTGATCATCATATTTTGCCTGACCCTGACTAACATGTCTGATCAGGATATTTTGTCTGACCCTGACTAACATGTCTGATCAGCATATTTTGCCTGACCCTGACTAACATGTCTGATCAGCATATTTTGCCTGACCCTGACTAACATGTCTGATCAGCATATTTTGCCTGACCCTGACTAACATGTCTGATCAGCATATTTTGCCTGACCCCGACTAACATGTCTGATCAGTATATTTAACTGAACAGACGTTAGCTTTCCTCCCCCGAATGACAATGTTCATGGCCACGTCTGATGGCTGCGACCCAGGCGGACTGCAGTTCTGTTGGGGAAGTGGCAATCTGTTTTAGCCAAGTGATGCGAGGGCGGCCCCTGAGGACGTCTCTCGGCCTCTTGCCGTCTCTCGTCCCCTCTCTCCCCTCCCTAGCTCGCCACAGCCTACCGGAGCATCTCGAAGGCTGGGACTTTCTGGGAAAGGCGAACATCGTGACCGAAGAGGGAAAGGCGACGACGATCAATCGTTCTAGAATTGTCTGCAAGTTCAGTACACCGAACACACTTCACGGATGGAAATCAGGTCGTACCAGTGGATCCCGAGATTGCCCCTCTGGTTGTGCAGGTGGACGATCTCAAGACGCTGCTGGTCCGGCTGTAATAGTGTCAGGTCTCGGATGGGTATTCGAGAATAGGGGCAATGCAGGACGAGTATTTACGTGATTGCGTGTATATTTCGTTTCCTTAAAACTGCATGCTATAGCATCTCTCTCTTCTCTCTCTCTCTCTCTCTCTCTCTCTCTCTCTCTCTCTCTTTCTTCGAACACTTGCACGTTTTACATATATGACCTCTTGTCCTCAAATATCCCCTTTCCATATCATTTTGTATATCCCCAAACCTCTATTTATCCCTTTCTCTCTTTCTCTATCTCTCACTCTTGCACTCTTCGCATCCATGATCGATTTCTCTCAAACTTTATTAACATAAATCTGGTTCCCTCTCTCCCAATCTCATATTCTCTCCCTCTGTCTCATCTCTTGTCCTCAATCTTTAAATCTGGTTCCCTCTCTCCCTATCTCATATTCTCTCCCTCTGTCTCATCTCTTGTCCTCAATCTTTAAATCTGGTTCCCTCTCTCCCAATCTCATATTCTCTCCCTCTGTCTCATCTCTTGACTAGAATCTTACTCTCTCTAAACGGGATCAAGATGCTGAGCAGCGCATGAGCTGCAGTGGTCAGGGACCCATAGCTGACTGCTAGCGTCAGGGCCAGCGAATCAGGGCTGCCAAGACCCTTCTACACCTCCACGAGGTGATCCTGGGTAACAGGCTGCAGCAGGGTAGACTGGTTAATGAGAAGGGATCGAAGAGGGAATGCTAACCCGGTTCTCAAAAAATGCGTGCTGAAGTCGGATGTGTTTGAACGAAAGGTGCAAATATCGCAGTCAAGCTGTAAATTACGACACAACACATTCCGTTCTCTGGACTACATTCTGCTGCTTAAACCCTTTCAGGGTTTGGTGCTGGGAGATTGAGAATGAACAAAGTCCAGCCACTCTATCTAACTCTGGTTCCCTCTCTCCCAATCTCATACTCACTCCCTGTATCTCATCTCTTGCCCTCAATTTTTCTATCTCTGAATCTGCCCCCCCCCCCAATCTCTCTCTCTCTCTCTCTCTGTCTCTCTCTCTCTCTCTCTCTTCACTCTATCCTCACTTCCTGTAAGTTATCTGTTTTCTTAAGCGAGGTTACCAGTTTCCTTCCTCACTTTTACCTTCTCCCTTACAATACGTCCTCCTTATTATTACCTCTTATTCCCCTTCTCCCTCCCTGTCCTTGATGTCTCTCTCAGAATCTCTTCTCATTGACCCTTCTCTCCCATTCTCTACCAAGACTCTATACATTCTGGTCAATCTCTCTCTCTTTGTCTCTCTCTCTCTGTCTGTCTCTCTCTCTCTCCATCCCAGTCACCCCACCCCCTTTCCACGAGGCCCCGATTTCATCTCCTGCCATTAATCTTTCCCTATCTACATCTCACTCACTCCCTCACTCACTCACTCACTCACTCACTCACTCACTCACTCCCTCACTCTCTCTCTCACTCACTCACTCTCTCACTCACTCACTCACTCACTCGCTCACTCTCTCACTCACTCACTCACTCTCTGACTCACTCACTCACTCACTCTCTCACTTACTCACTCACTAACTCACTCTCTCACTCACTCAGTCACTCACTAACCCACTCACTCACTCACTCACTCTCTCACTCTCTCACTCACTCACTAACCCACTCACCCACTCACGCACTCACTCTTTCACTCTCTCATTCACTCACCCACTCACCCACTCACTCTCTCACTCTCTCACTCACTCACTAACTCACTCACTCACTCCCTCACTCTCTCACTCACTCACTCACTCACCCACTCTCTGACTCACTCACTCACTCACTCTCTCACTTACTCACTCACTAACTCACTCGCTCACTCACTCACTCACTCACTAACCCACTCACTCACTCACTCACTCTCTCACTCTCTCACTCACTCACTAACCCACTCACCCACTCACGCACTCACTCTTTCACTCTCTCACTCACTCACCCACTCACCCACTCACTCTTTCACTCACTCACTCACTCACTCACTAACTCACTCACTCTTTCACTCACTTACTCACTCACTCTCTCACTCACTCACTCACTAACCCACTCACCCACTCACTCAATCTCTCACTCACTCACTCACTCACTCACTCTCCCACTCAATCACTCACTCACTAACTCACTCTCTCACTCACTCACTCTCTCACTCACTCACTCTCACACTCACTCACTCCATCACTCACTCACCCACTCACCCACTCACTCTCTCACTCACTAACTCACTCTCTCACTCACTCTCTCACTCAACTCCCTCATTCAGTCACCCATTCACTCCTCACTCACTCTCCTACTCAATCTCTCACTCACTCACTCATTCACTCACTCTCCTCTTTCGTATCACCCCGACCCGTCTCTCATCACTTGCCTTAAATTCTCTCTCCCCCCCTTCTTTCTCTCTCTCCCCCTCTCTCTACCCCTCCCCTCCCTCTCTCTGCCCCCTCTCTGGTCAATCTCTCTCTCTTTGTCTCTCTCTCTCTGTCTGTCTCTCTCTCTCTCCATCCCAGTCACCCCACCCCCTTTCCACGAGGCCCCGATTTCATCTCCTGCCATTAATCTTTCCCTATCTACATCTCACTCACTCCCTCACTCACTCACTCACTCACTCACTCACTCACTCACTCCCTCACTCTCTCCCTCACTCTCTCACTCACTCACTCACTCACTCCCTCACTCTCTCACTCACTCACTCACTCTCTGACTCACTCACTCACTCACTCTCTCACTTACTCACTCACTAACTCACTCTCTCACTCACTCACTCACTCACTCTTTCACTCTCTCACTCACTCACCCACTCACCCACTCACTCCTCACTCTCTCACTCACTCACTAACTCACTCACTCACTCCCTCACTCTCTCACTCACTCACCCACTCTCTGACTCACTCACTCACTCACTCTCTCACTTACTCACTCACTAACTCACTCGCTCACTCACTCACTCACTCACTAACCCACTCACTCACTCACTCACTCTCTCACTCTCTCACTCACTCACTAACCCACTCACCCACTCACGCACTCACTCTTTCACTCTCTCACTCACTCACCCACTCACTCTTTCACTCACTCACTCACTCACTCACTAACTCACTCACTCTTTCACTCACTTACTCACTCACTCTCTCACTCACTCACTCACTAACCCACTCACCCACTCACTCACTCACTCACTCACTCACTCTCCCACTCAATCACTCACTCACTAACTCACTCTCTCACTCACTCACTCTCTCACTCACTCACTCTCACACTCACTCAATCCCTCACTCACTCACCCATTCACCCACTCACTCTCTCACTCACTAACTCACTCTCTCACTCACTCTCTTACTCAACTCCCTCATTCAGTCACCCATTCACTCCTCACTCACTCTCCTACTCAATCTCTCACTCACTCACTCATTCACTCACTCTCCTCTTTCGTATCACCCCGACCCGTCTCTCATCACTTGCCTTAAATTCTCTCTCCCCCCTTCTTTCTCTCTCTCCCCCTCTTTCTCTCTCTCCCCCTCTCTCTACCCCTCCCCTCCCTCTCTCTGCCCCCTCTCTCGCCTCTCTCCCCTCCCTCCCTCTCTCTATCTCTCTCCCACTTTCTCCCCCTCTTCCCTCTCTCCCTCCCGCCCTCTCTCTCCCTCCTTCTCTCCTCCTCCCTCCCTCTCCCCTCCTCCCCCTCTCTCACTCTCTCCCTCTTCCCCTCTCCCCCTCTCTCTCTCCTTCTCTCCCCCTCCCTCCCTCTCTTCCTCTCTCTCCCTCCCCCTCTCCCCCTCCCCCCCCTCCTTCTCTCTCTCTCTCTCTCTCTCTCTCTACATACATATTGCATATTAACAGCTGGATACACTGAAGAGTCTCGAGACCAGGTCTTGAAATCGATACATTTAACAGGGCAAGCTTGTCAACTAACAACTCAGCCTCTCAGACGCTCCTAATAGTCATACATTTATTGTTGTTATTATTTGATGTGATAATATTCAGGCCGCTGATCGGCCACCTGCCTCATGCAGACACGATAGGCTCAACAAGGCAAACATCTAACACACAAACATGAAGTTCGTATGTATATGTATGTGTGTAGGTGTGTATATGTGTATGTGTGTGTATGTATGTGTGTATGTGTGTGTGTGTGTGCGTGCGTGCGTACGTTCATGTATGTATGTATGTATGTATGTGTGTGTGTGTGTGAGAAAGAGAGAGAGAGAGAGAGAGAGAGAGAGAAATAGAAAGAGAGAAAGATAAGACAGACAAACAGTAGAACACGGTCAACTGGTCAGTCTTCAGCTGTTAGCTGGGTCACGTCAATTCGCCATTCATCGTTACTCCCCAATGTCAAACACACGGCTCCACTACAGCTGGTCGCAGAAACCCTGTCTCGGAGCACTTGTAATCAGGTCGCCAACCTTATTGCTCCGATGTCAAGCCTAGGACACTTTTTATGTTTTGTTAAAGGTTCGTCTTTTTAGATTCGCACGGTGAAGGCACAACTCTTTCCAACTCAGACCGTAGTCTGGTTAGGTTAAATCAGGTCGTATCGAATAGTGCATTGATTCGTGACCGCTACGTTTGGCTTCTTTTATGGAAAGGAAATGCGAGAATTAATTAAAACAGCAATAGGGTATTGTGAAGACCTCTTGGCAACGATCAAAAGACGGAAGTCCGCTTGGTACCGCCAGAAATCGAGAGCTACGATCCTGCAACGAAAGATGCAAAGCGGACAACAATGAGGTCATCACAAAAAGAAAATGAACCAATCTCCAACCAGAGGAAGTACAGGCAGCGGCCGCTGACAGAGAGGGGTGGCGTGGAGTTGTCGGGGATGTTGTCATGTGTGCCCTAAGGACCTCACCGATTACGGGATGACTTGACTTGATAGAAACCGCCCATCCCCCCTTTCTGTTCGTTCTCCAATGTCAGACATAAGACTCCTATACGGCTTATCCCGTTGACAAGAAACTTTTCATGGAGCACTTGCAGTCACGCCATCCATCTGTGTGCTCCTATGTCAGGCATAGGGAACTTTTTATTGTTTGAGTAACGGTTTGCCGTTCTGGGTTGTACTAATGAAGGCACGCTCGTTTCTACCTCAGATATAATTATTTGGGCGATATCAGGTGGCATTGGCCAGTGTAATGATGAGTGTCTGTATCTGTAATGTGGACGTATTGGCCAGTGTATGGAAGCGTGAATCTGTATCTGTAATGTGGACGTATTGGCCAGTGTATGGAAGCGTGAATCTGTATCTGTAATGTGGACGTATTGGCCAGTGTATGGAAGCGTGAATCTGTATCTGTAATGTGGACGTATTGGCCAGTGTATGGAAGAGTGAATCTGTATCTGTAATGTGGACGTATTGGCCAGTGTATTGATGCGTCGGTGTTTTTGTTTGTAATGCGAACGTATTTGCCAGTGTATGAAAGCGTGTATCTGTATCTGTAATGTGGACGTATTGACCAGTGAATGGAAGCGTGTGTGTGTGTGTGTATCTGTAATGTGGACGTATTGACCAGTGAATGGAAGCGTGTGTGTGTGTATCTGTAATGTGGACGTATTGTCCAGTGTATGGATGCGTGTGTCTGTATCTGTATTGTGAACGTATTGGCCAGTGTATGAATGCGTGTGTGTGTGTGTGTGTGTGTATCTGTAATGTGGACGTATTGACCAGTGAATGGAAGCGTGTGTGTGTGTATCTGTAATGTGGACGTATTGTCCAGTGTATGGATGCGTGTGTCTGTATCTGTATTGTGAACGTATTGGCCAGTGTATGGATGCGTGTGTCTGTATCTGTATTGTGAACGTATTGGCCAGTGTATGGAAGCGTGTGTGTGTATATCTGTATTGTGGACGTATTGGCCAGTGTACGGATGCGCGTTTGGACAACTACCGTTGGCCCCGCTTATAGAAAGTTTATCTCGGACCACTTGCAGTAAGGTCACCAACTTTTATCTCACTAATATTTTTTGTTTGTTTGTTTTGTTTTTTTGCGTTCACCTTATTTCTCTAACCCCAATGCGGTGTGCGTTGCACTGTGGTTTTTATTTTGCGCCTGTCGGCCCAGTGCATCCGACCTAAGCATGCATTTTATATAAGGGCCTGCTTCCTCCTGCATTTTCTAAGAGTTTGCTTCCCTGGGGTAACGGCCGGTACTGTGATGGGGATCGAACCCAGCACCTTCTGGTTGTTAGCCGTGTCACTTAACCACTAGCCCACGCCGTCAGACAAGCGATACAATGAGTAAGGCCGCAACTATTAAACAAAGACAGTGGCGAGGAATGCGTGAATCATTGTATGACCTTTAAGACGGGATAGGTCAGATAGAAAAGGATAATACATGACCCAATGAGTATATGCACTAACATATATGTCACCCGTACATACATAGCAAGAGACATACATTTAACTATGCATACAAAAACTAGACATACATGCAAATTACAGGCACATAACAATACATAAGCGGATGAATAAACATACGAGGAGGAGTCAGTAAGTATGTCACAAACTGATATGGGATAGCTGAAAAATGTAGGCGATTAGTTTCTAACGGTGTCATTAGGTATCAGCTTCATTCAGCTTTACGATTAACAACAATGAAAAACTGGACAACGACGTTTAAAGAAGGACTTGAGTTAACGTAACAATGTCCGCCTGACCTGGTCTCGGAAGATCTTTCGTTAATCCACATCCTTCTTTAAATATCGTTATCCAGATTTTCACTGTTGTCTTCGACACACTTTTGTGCCTGCATTCTGCGATGAATGTCAACTGGTCGATATCCTTGAGCTGTTAGAAACCGAATCAGCGGCTCACTGTTCAACTCTCGACGGATTCCGTATCACACCCGCCATGCTGTCAGCGGTCTGCTGAGAAAACTATGAGTCGGAGGATACTGAAATTTTGCAAACTTGACGGTTGGTATGTGCTGTTCACACCAGAAGTGACGGAATCATTCGCATCCTATGAATGTTCACTTGTTGAAGTTTGATTCGGTTTCATTTGAACACGCCTCGTACTAACAAATCGGTGCACATCAGATATACCACTCAGGTACTTTATCCTGTGGTCATACCAAGTATATTTAATAAGAAAAGATAAAGTGAACACAAATAATAAAAAGGTATGTTAAGATATCGCATCAGGAAACAAAATGCTGAGCAGCGCATGAGCTGCAGTGGTCAGCGACACATAGCTGACTGCTAGCGTCAGGGCCAGCGAACCAGAGCTGCCAAGACCCTTCTACACCTCCACGCAGTGATCCTGGTTAACAGGCTGCAACAGAGCAGACTGGCTAAGAAAAAGGGATCGAAGAGGGAATGCTAACCCGGTACTAAAAAAATGCTTGCTGAAGTCGGATGTGTTGGACTGAAAGGTGCAAATATCGCAGTCACGCTGTAAACTACGACACAACGCATTCCGTTCTCTGGACTACATTCTGCTACTTAAGCCCTTTGAGGGTTTTGTAGCGGGAGATTGAGAACGAACGAAGCCAAGCCAAGATACTGCATCAACACAAAAACACAAACAAAACACGTTACGACCAATAGGTCTTCATCAGGAACAAAGAAAAACAGCAGTAATGAACTAGCGAATCATAAAAGAGGAGAATACATAACCAGGGGATGTCAACATATAAGGATAAAATTGAGCACCTAACTGAGAAATCGTCACATCACCCCTTCATAGATCGGATGCACGATCCCACAAATATATTTAAGTGAACTTGTAATTGTGTTTCCGTTTATAGGTTGTTGACACTCGGATGTTACCAGGTCTGGCTGAATCCTCACTTAACTACGGTTGACGATATGCCTGTTAGGGTGTTTTAGATTTATGAACCCTTGTTGTCCCTTACTGTAAAGTCATCACATGAGACTACGTAGGGTCTGTCCTGAAGATAACTGAAGGTCTTATCGATTACTACAAAATTGCAACCCCCCCCCCCCCCTTTTCTCTCTTTTCCTATCTCTCTCTTTCTCTCTTCCCCGCCTAAATCTCTCAATCTCTCTCTTACTCTCTGTTTTCTGTCTCTCTCTTTCTCTCTTTACTTCTTACTCAATCTCTCTTTTCCACTCTTTCGCTCTTTCTCTCTTTTCCCCCCTCTCTCGTTATCTCTTTTCCTATCTCTCTTCCTCTCCCCCCCCCTCTCTCGCTCTTGATCTCCTTTCCTATCTTTCTTCCTCTCTCTACCTCCCCCTCTCTCTTCATCTCTTCCACTCTTTCTTTATCTCTTGTCCTCACTATCGTTTTCTCTTTTCATCTCTCCCTCTATTTCTATCTTTCCTCTCTCTCTCTCTCTATCTCTCTCTTTTACTCACCTTATACTCACTCTCTTCCTCTCTTCCTCTTTCTCTCTCTCTCTATCTCTCTCTTTTACTCACCTTATACTCACTCTCTTCCTCTCTCTTCCTCTCTCTCTCTCTATCTCTTTCTTTTACTCACCGTATAATCACTCTCTTCCTCTCTCTTCCTCTCTCTCTCTCTCTATCTCTCTCTTTTACTCACCTTATACTCACTCTCTTCCTCTCTCTTCCTCTCTCTCTCTCTATCTCTCTCTTTTACTCACCTTATACTCACTCTCTTCCTCTCTCTTCCTCTCTCTCTCTCTATCTCTCTCTTTTACTCACCTTATACTCACTCTCTTCCTCTCTCTTCCTCTCTCTCTGTATCTCTCTCTTTTACTCACCTTATACTCTCTGCCTCTCTCTTCCTCTCTCTCTCTATCTCTCTCTTTTACTCACCTTATACTCACTCTCTTCCTCTCTCTTCCTCTCTCTCTCTCTCTTTTACTCCCCTTATACTCACTCCTTTCCTCTCTCTCTCTCTCTCTCTCTCTCTTTTACTCACCTTATACTCACTCTCTTCCTCTCTCTTCCTCTCTCTCTCTCTCTTTTACTCCCCTTATACTCACTCTTTTCCTCTCTCTCTCTCTCTCTCTCTCTCTATCTCTCTCTCTTTTACTCACCTTATACTCACTCTCTTCCTCTCTCTTCCTCTCTCTCTCTCTCTCTCTTTTACTCACCTTATACTCACTCTCTTCCTCTCTCTTCCTCTCTCTCTATCTCTCTCTTTTACTCACCTTATACTCACTCTTTCTCTCTCTCTCTCTCTCTCTCTTTTACTCACCTTATACTCTCTTCCTCTCTCTCTCTCTCTATCTCTCTCTTTTACTCACCTTATACTCTTTCTCTCTCTCTCTCTCTCTCTCTCTCTTACTCACCTTATACTCACTCTCTTCCTCTCTCTTCCTCTCTCTCTCTCTCTCTCTCTTTTACTCACCTTATACTCACTCTTTTCCTCTCTCTCTCTCTCTCTCTCTCTCTCTCTATCTCTCTCTCTTTTACTCACCTTATACTCACTCTCTTCCTCTCTCTTCCTCTCTCTCTCTCTCTCTTTTACTCACCTTATACTCACTCTCTTCCTCTCTCTTCCTCTCTCTCTATCTCTCTCTTTTACTCACCTTATACTCTTTCTCTCTCTCTCTCTCTCTCTCTTTTACTCACCTTATACTCTCTTCCTCTCTCTCTCTCTCTATCTCTCTCTTTTACTCACCTTATACTCTTTCTCTCTCTCTCTCTCTCTCTCTCTCTCTCTCTCTCTCTTACTCACCTTATACTCACTCTCTTCCTCTCTCTTCCTCTCTCTTCCTCTCTCTCTCTCTATCTATCTCTTTTACTCACCTTATACTCACTCTCTTCCTCTCTCTTCCTCTCTCTTCCTCTCTCTATCTCTCTCTTTTACTCACCTTATACTCACTTTCTTCCTCTCTCTTCCTCTCTCTTCCTCTCTCTCTCTCTCTATCTATCTCTTTTACTCACCTTATACTCACTCTCTTCCTCTCTCTTCCTCTCTCTTCCTCTCTCTCTCTCTATCTCTCTCTTTTACTCACCTTATACTCACTCTCTTCCTCTCTCTTCCTCTCTCTCTCTCTCTCTCTCTCTTTTACTCACCTTATACTCACTCTCTTCCTCTCTCTTCCTCTCTCTATCTCTCTCTTTTACTCACCTTATACTCACTTTCTTCCTCTCTCTTCCTCTCTCTTCCTCTCTCTCTCTCTATCTATCTCTTTTACTCACCTTATACTCACTCTCTTCCTCTCTCTTCCTCTCTCTCTTTATCTCTCTCTTTTACTCACCTTATACTCACTCTTTTCCCCTCTCTCTCTTTCTATCTCTCTCTTTTACTCACCTTATACTCACTCTTTTCCTCTCTCTCTCTCTATCTCTCTCTTTTACTCACCTTATACTCACTCTCTTCCTCTCTCTCTATCTCTCTCTTTTACTCACCTTAATACTCACTCTCTTCCTCTCTCTCTCTCTCTATCTCTCTCTTTTACTCACCTTATACTCACTCTCTTCCTCTCTCTCTCTCTATCTCTCTCTCTTTTACTCACCTTATACTCACTCTCTTCCTCTCTCTCTCTCTATCTCTCTTTTACTCACCTTATACTCACTCTTCCTCTCTCTCTCTCTATCTCTCTCTTTTACTCACCTTATACTCACTCTCCCCCCCCCCCCCCCTTGTTATCTTAGTTCTAAGTCGACCTGTACTTGCAGGTCCCAGCTCTGGTATGAGCTGGAGGTAGTTGGGAGAAGGATTTCCTGCTCAGTTGGCTAGGCTCGAGCAGCGTATTGCTCCGCTGCGTTAGAACAATTGTCACGGAGGGTGGTTAACCGATGTGAATTCCATTTTAGTAGACTCAAACATGAGAGTAAAGTAGATCCGCAGCCTGTTAGGCGCTACCTATGTATCTCTAAACAAACCACCGTGGCCAGTGTTATGCCATGTCACACAGTTAGTCATCTGTTACGACATGCTCTCTGTAGGGCAGTGGTGCTATTCTTGTCATTCACAAAGACCCAGTCGGACCACTCGACCTTTTTGTCGCTCCTCCAGAAGTTGGAAAGGTATTCTAAAAAGAAGATGCTGCTGTCGTGGATGACGTGTTAGGGACTAGTTAGTTAGTTTTCTTTCCACTTGTGCCGTTTAACGTCATGGGGAGCTTGAGTCGTCTATCCTGCGCCAAGTGCGTTGCGGCGGTCAATGTAAGCACTTGTCGTTGCACAATCACTCTAATGTCATCTATCCACCTACCTCGCGGCCGCCCCCTTGCCCTGTAGCCAGATCTACCCGAGCATTAGTTTGGCAACAAAGCAACAGCTGATAAACAGTATATTTATTGCCGATTGTGTGCTACCAGTGCCAAACATGGCCTCTGTTAAGGGCGTGCGTGAGCAGAATTTCGACTTGGGAAATGAAGTGTTTGAGGAAAGTCATCGGTGTTACCAGGAGAGACAGAATGCGGAACGACGACATTCGAAGAATGGTCGGCACTACGTCTTGTGCTGAATACATTTTAAGGCAGAAAATAAGTTGGTTTAATCATCTCATGAGAATGCTCCCTCATCATCTTCCACTGATGGCTTACAATGCTGGTAGATCTGGATACAGGGTTAGAGACTTTGTTTTACTATACTAAGTCCCTGTCTTTTGTAAGAAGTGGTGGCCAGTTCCTTTTTTCCTGCTCTTTCTTCAATAACAAGCAAAAAAACAGGGCCCCTTTTACGACAAGGTTTATTGGAGCGTGCCGAAAATTGAGATCAAACCCGGTGCACATGCCTTGATAAGCTAACATTCTACCACTTTACTACTTAGCCGTTCTCCCGTGCTCCTACTGGTGTGAGAAAGGAATGAAAATAATAGCGATGGATATTGCGAGGCAGTAGCCATTTTATTGTCTCAAAAAATTGTCCCAAATACCCGAAACGAGATATGCATATAAAAGCCCACATATATAATTTAGGCAGATGTGAAGTTCAACCCTTTTAACATTTGCACCCTGCAACCCTGAACGTAGTGCGATAGAAGCGTATAAATTGGCTCACTTATCTCTTGTGAGCTCGTTGTATGTGACTTGTCCCATATACAATCGCAATCACACACTCGAATCCGCCTCGTTCAACAGCCGAGATGAGTTCATGCGAAGCTACTGCACTGACCGGATGTGAGCGCAGTCTACGTGCAAACCTATTGATGTACTGACAGTATGTAGCATTATGATCGTGAAAACCTATTGATGTACTGACAGTATGTAGCATTATGATCGTGCAAACATATTGATGTACTGACAGTATGTAGCATTTATGATCGTGCAAACCTATTGATGTACTGACAGTATGTAGCATTATGATCGTGCAAACCTATTGATGTACTGACAGTATGTAGCATTTTGCAATCTATTATACATATATATATATATATATATATATATATATATATACACGGGACACGCCATTATTGCAGAAAACGGTTAGGGAGAACAAGAATACGACAATATTGCCAGGACGACACATTCACGTAGCAGTAGAGTTTACCTCAAAGGGACCACAGGTGAGTGGTTCCACACGACAGTCGGCGTGTGTCAGGGATGTATCCTCTTCTCCGACACTTTTCAATGTTTTTCTAGAACGCATTATGTCAGAAGCATTGGATGAACACGTAGGGACGGTCAGTATAGGTGGACGCCTACTAACCAATCTCCGGTTTGCCGACGACATTACCTGTCTGGATGGAATAGAACTTGAACTTGCAAGGCTAGTCGCAAACCTGGACAATGCTGCCCAGAAATGTAGGATGTAAATCAGTTCAGAGAAGAGTAAGGTCATGGTCAACGACCCAGAGGATATTTTAATCCCGATTATGGTCAAAGGTCAACCTCTGGAAAGTGTTACGCGGTTCAAATATCTTGGAGCAGAAATGAATGTGGAGGGGTCTAGAGCGAAGATTCAGTCAAGTACAGCGATGGCCATGGTCGCCCTGACCAGACTGCGAATAATCTGGAAAGACAAGAACATTAGCCTTAAATCGAAGCTGACTTTAATGTATACAATGGTCACCTCAGTATACCTCTACGCTTGTGAGACTTGGACTCTGACGGCTTCACTAGAACGTAACATTTGTGCTATGGAAATGAGATGCTTGCGAAGAATTCTTGACATTTCTTATCTGGATCGTGTTACAAACGAGAGTGTTCTTGTAATTGTTAGGAAGGCGTTAGACCAGTATAAAAACCTATTGACTAAAGTAAAAACACGAAAATTGACATGTTATGGACATATATCCCGATCAGTGGGGCTGACCAAGGCCGTCCTGCAAGGCCCTGTGCTTGAGAAGCGCAGGATAGGGAGACCAAAAAAAAAAAAAAAAAAAAAAAAAAAAGAAGAGATAGGAGGACAATATAAAAGAGTGGACGGGATGGTCTATAGCTGAAACTAATGCCCTGGCGAACAATCGAGACGTTTGGCGGGAACTGGTTCGACAAACTGCAATAACGGTGCCTCAACGACCTTCTAGGTTACATGACTGATGATGATACAAGGCGTGTAAATTAAACCGGACCTAACTGCGCAAGTGAACATACGTACGATTAGCATGATGGCGTAACTTCTGTTATAAACAGCACATACCAACCGTCAAGTTTCCTCAGCAGACCGTTGAAAACATGGCGGATGTGACTCGGAATCCGTTCAGAGTTGGGTTCCGTCCCACAGTGGGTTCCGTCCTTCAGTGGGTTCCGTCCCACAGTGGGTTCCGTCCCACAGTGGGTTCCGTCCCACAGTGGGTTCCGTCCCACAGTGGGTTCCGTCCCACAGTGGGTTCCGTCCCACAGTGGGTTCCGTCCCACAGTGGGTTCCGTCCCACAGTCGGTTCCGTCCCAAAGTGGGTTCCGTCCCACAGTGGGTTCCGTCCCACAGTGGGTTCCGTCCTTCAGTGGGTTCCGTCCTTCAGTGGGTTCCGTCCCACAGTGGGTTCCGTCCCACAGTGGGTTCCGTCCCACAGTGGGTTCCGTCCTTCAGTGCGTTCCGTCCCACAGTGGGTTCCGTCCCACAGTGGGTTCCGTCCTTCAGTGGGTTCCGTCCCACAGTGGGTTCCGTCCCACAGTGGGTTCCGTCCCACAGTGGGTTCCGTCCCACAGTGGGTTCCGTCCCACAGTGGGTTCCGTCCCACAGTGGGTTCCGTCCCACAGTGGGTTCCGTCCCACAGTGGGTTCCGTCCCACAGTGGCTTCCTTGTAAACGTAAAGGCAGATGAGCTAGCAACAGCCAGAAGTGTGCACACAAACTCACAATACACAGAGCTATAAAGAAGTACAGTTACTCATCAAACGATCGATAAGGACAAAATGGAGAGACAAGAACAAAGATTAGAAGTCAGAAAATGACAGGATAGACAAATTTGCCAGATATGGGCAGACACAGACTCGAGGCCAACAGACACAGAATGGGTCTTAGAGACACTACCATGTGCGATTGAGTAGCACCCAAGCAAACAACAGAACATATTCTGCAGGACTGGTCCACTATTGCAGACCAAATGGAGACAGTCTGACCATGCTCGCAAAGCTGTGGGGAACTGGCGAAGACCTGAAACGTACGGTCTCCTTCGTGAACCTCACGGGGCTAGAAGCATAGCATTAGTTGGTCAAAGTAAAAGCAGAAGAAGAAGAAGAAGAAGAAGAAGAAGAAGAAGACGACGAAGACGAAGAAGAAGAGTACTGAGAGTTTGTGTGCATTTTAAACGTGCAAGCTGATTTCTTCTTCTTCGTTCGTCCTCAAGGTCCCGGTTTCTCTTACAAAGGACACCGTTGTTTGTAAGGCTGTTTTATCTCCATACAGCTTTTGTCTCACATCTGTCTCACGAGGCCAGTATTGCTGTCTCTCTCTTCCTACGTGAGTGTGCAGCTTTGCAGGATGTGTTCTACGGTCATAGTATGCTCCCCACATGGGCACTTGTCATCTGTCCTTTCGGTCCGACACATCCGGGTTCAGCAGATATTTTTGAGTACCGGGTTAGCCTTCCCACTTCGATCCCTTCACCCTAGCCAGTCTGCTCTGTTGCAGACTGTTATCCAGGATCACCGCGTGGAGGTCGATAAGGGGCTTGAAAGCTATGGATCGCTGACCCTGACGCTAGCAGTCAGCTATGGATCGCTGACCATCGCAGCTCATGTACTGCTCGGCATCTTGGTCCCAGCTGGATTTTGAAAACCAACGAAGACGAAAATGAAGAAGAGAAAGACACTTCATCGTATAAGCCCCGGCTTGTGTGATGTGACGTGGCCAGCTCCCTTCCTTGCTGCCTTACTTTCCTTAACCGTAAGTCAGATACCAATTTACAAATGAACATTCTATACAGCTGTATCGCCCATAGATGGATTAATTAAGCTCTGGATTGTGTTTCCCATTAGGCAAGAGTTTTAAATCTAACAGCCAGACTAGACCATAAACTAGGCCTTTTCAAGCAATAGTTTGTTGACGGGTATGTAGAACATCCTTATAAGGAGAGGGTAACGAGCGACGGGAAATCTCACAGAAATTCAGCGGAGGTGGGGCATGGGGGGAAGGGGGGGGGGGAAGGGGGAGGATATCTGAACTATTTCGCTTTGAAAGGGAGGGTGAAATCAAGTCATCGTTATAACAATCTCATAACATATGTAGGATTTTCGCTCGCAACTGACTAGATAACACAAGTGTTAGTTAATATCCATTTTTTTCTCAGTAATTCTATGGCTCCATTTTTTAATGTCGTTATTTTGAAAATTTAAAATACTTTTGACAACTCGTCCTGCCGGTTTTGTAGGTTTGCGACATCCCCTCCCCACCCTTCCCATATTCTTCAATGCCTTTATAAGGTGTCTTAAACATGTTAGTATGACACGACAAGCATCTGGATCTTTGTATGTGCAATGTACAGTCATAACGCCACAGCTTATGATGAAGTATTCTTCAATAGATACAGAAACCATTTTGTAAATGGGAACTGAAGAGATTGTGCACGATGATAGCAACTTCGTAATATTACAAGAATAGCTAGACTTACATACTTCCCATGTCCTGGGCACCACGCTATACATCATTTTCCCAACGTGCAGCCATGTAGATTGTCTGGTCAAGCCCCCGCAAAATGGCCGCCATCTTGCGTGTTTCCAGAAGGTTTGGACACATCATGAGGTGGCCTGGGTTATGTGTTGTCCCACTGTCGCGTGTCGCATCATCCCTGTATGCCCTTCTATTGAAGGTCTTCCTGCATCGTGATACACCAGTTCGGAGATTTGTATTTTTAGTGTCCTTCATGTTGCGTACGGCAGGTGGTATCCTTCTTCTTCTTCTTCTTCTTCTTCTTCTTCTTCGTCTTCTTCTTCTTCTTCTTTTTCTTCTTCTTCTTCCTCGTTCATCTTCAGACCTCAACTTCAATGACTCTAACGAAGGCAGCAGTCGACTCAAAGCTCTGTACGCTTCCGTACAGCTTCTCATGGAAGGACACTGGAGGTGGTATCCAGGAGCATGTTACCCCGCAGCTCGATCCATGGGACACGATTCAGAAACATCTACTGGGTGCTTGCCCCTTAATTGACCCAAAACAAAGTTCCTTGGGTTACCATCAGACGTATTTGGCTTGGTTCGATCTCAATCTCTTGCTATTCAAGCCATGAAAGAGCTTAAGTAGCAGAATGTAGTCCAGAGAACGGAATGAGTTGTGTTGTTGTTTACAGCTTGACTGCGATATTTGCACCTTTCGGTCCGACACATACCTATGTGTCTATGTCTATGTAGCTGATGACTTGTGGGACATTCCATTTCAAGTTAAGGGGAATAAAGGTTGATATAATTGTATTTTGGCTTGGCTTGGCTTCGATCGTTCTCAATCTCCAGCTACAGAACCCTGACAGGGGCATAAGTAGCAGAATGTAGTCCAGAGAACAGAATGCTTTGTGTCGTAGTTTACAGCTTGACCTGCGATATTTGCACCTTTCAGTCCTACACATCCGACTTCAGCAAGCATTTTTTGAGTACCGGGTTAACATTCCCTCTTCGATCCTTAGCCAGTCTGCTCTGTTCCAGCCTGTTATCCAGGATCACCGCGTGGAGGTTTAGAAGGGTCTTGGCAGCTCTGGTTAGCTGGCCTTACCTTAGCAGTCAGCTTTGGGTTGCTGACCACTGCAGCTCATGCGCTGCTCAGCATCTTGATCCCTAATTGTATTTTCAAAAAGTAAGAAAAAATGTAGATAAAGATATGCAGAAAAGATGGTTATATTCAGTTTTGCGGCCATCTTCTGGGAGAATGTAGTGTCCTAAAAGAAACATAAAAAAATTTCCTGACAGGAAGATTGAAATAATTGGACCACCAAACACCACAATTTTAATTATTGAGGTGACCAGAATTGAACAAAGTCGGCAAGAATGGCGATGACAGCGTCTAAACCATTTACTTTGATGCGTCGACGCCACATGAACTAGCACATGTACGAATCGAACATATCCCTGCGTCATTGTTATGTTTGTCATTTACAGTTTGATGATTAAATCTAGATTTATTGACAATCCCATTATTACCGCGATGTTTGACACCCCCACAGTTAAACAGTGGACTATTCTGTGACACCACTACTAAAAAAAAATAGATGCTACAAATATATATCCTGTATTAAAAATAGATATCCTGTGCTAAAAAATATATATCCTGTGCTAAAAATATATATCCTGTGCTAAAAATATATATCCTGTGCTAAAAATATATTCATATTTATTTGGGGTGAACTAAGGACAAGTACCGTCTACTGTAAGATTGAATGAAGGCCTCCTTGAAAAGGGACTAGGTTAGTTATACCTATATTCTCCATATAGAGCAAGACGTAGACCAGGTGTGCAGTAGCGATTGATATTGAAAGACGCTTGTTCTTTAAGGTATGCAAGTGAAATTGTCAACGCTCTATAGGGCTAAGAGTTTCCAAGCTTCAGTCAAAAACCTTAACCTATATCATCAATCCTTCAATTCAAACCATTTCAGCTCCATGTGAAGCATAGGCACCCACCAATTACATGACAAGGCATTACATGTTTACCTGTCTATACCTCCTGAAGTCTGTGAGGCTTATATATTTTACAGAATAGAGGCAACCCAACCATTGTCATTCGCCAGGCCTGGCAGGTTACAGTGTTATTGTTCCATGCCCTCTATCTTGACCGGTAACACGAGATAGTTAGACCTGCAGGTAGACCTTTTTTATTGCATATGTGCCCTGCTATAATCACTATGACTGTATGTGAGGACGGCGTGGGCTAGTGGTTAAGTGACACGGCTAACAACCAGAAGGTATCTGAGTTCGATCCCCATCACAGCACCAACTGTTACCCCGGGAAAGCAAACGCTTAGAAAATGCAGGAGGAAGCAGCCCCTTACATAAAATGGATGCTGAAGTCGGAAGCACTGGGCCGACAGGCGCAAAATAAAAACCACAGTGCAACGCACACCGCCTATGGGATTAGAGAAATAAGGCGAACGCAAAATAATTTTTTTTTTTTTTAAATCGACTTTATGTAGCTGAAATAAACAATTCATCTCCAAATATAATGTATCTTTTATAAACACTATTGGTATCGGAAGGATTAAATCGCACAAGGGTTAATGCACCTAGCGACATTAGATAAACGTGTCGGAGCTGCCACGAGAGCTCGGAGTTCGTGCTGTGTCCTCAGCACTTTCAGCACTGACAGGGGCTGAGCCAATCAATTGCACTGTGCAGACGATCAATGTTTGATCCACTCCAATGAATAAAACCTACAACGTTATATTGACTCGCTTTTCTTAAACTAAGAAGTACGACATGAATATCAACACAACAAAAACAGACAAGGAATATAGATAGAAAACATACCATACTTTATATTAATGTGAATGAAACAAAAATAAAGTAGGTATAACAAATTTAGGTATTTAGGAGCAATTTTTTTTTTACTGATAATGGCAAGCTCGATAGAGAGATAGAGATGAAAGTGCAAACGCTGTCACCTACCAGCTGTCTATCCTACTAAAACACCGCAAAATGTCCCTCCAAGCAAAACAACATATGATAAACAGTATCTTCGTCACTATCCTATACCACCAGTCAGATATGGGCATTGAATAGGGCCCATGAACGAAAGTTAGGCATCTGTGAAATGCCTTATCTACGAAAGGTCACTAACAGCATCATTAGAGACAGAATCACAAATATGAGTATACGGAAGAAGGTTGGAACAATTCCCAGTCTATCAGTACATCGAGCAATAGAGAATGAATTGGCTTGACCACATTGTGAGAATGCGACCAGACCACTTTATTCAAGCATCATTCCACAGGAGAACATCAGGAAGAAGGGCAAGAGGTAGACCGAGGAAAAAGGGGATAGACAGCGTAAACAAGACCCGCCGTCAAATGGGGAAAAATGTAACTCGAGCCACGAGAGAGAGGAAAGACAAATACTTTCCACGACTCTGGGCTACAACCAGGTAGAAAGTGAGACGACAAAAGAAGAAGAAGAGGTTATGAGCATAAGTGGGGGCGATTCGAGGCAGCGAACTCGGTTCTATGCGCCATTTTCAATTTTGTCCAGTGTAGATGGATCCTCAACACTTGGGTCTCCTACATTTCGCCGTTCTGACAGCAAGGCACATTTGACACATGAAATCGCGTGATTCGATTTCACACTGCCTATATCACTAAACTGTTTTGTCTGTTGTCTCGTGTGTGTGTGTATTCCGATTACTATGTACATACGAGAGAGCATTAACATCAAACTGGGACTTTTTGTTCTAGTTCTAGCTGAATAGGTAATAACGTTCTGGAACTACTATCAATAGTTAGAGACACTTGTGTCCTATTACTGCTAGGTGGCCCACTTGCCATGGGCCAGTCACGATACAGATAAATAAAAATGGCCGACAACACTATTAGTGTTAGCATGGAACAGCGTGTTGTGATGAAATTTCTTGTGAAAAAAGCCGTGAAACCTGCGGAAATTTACAGAAGTTTGCAATCACAATACGGTGATAGAAACTCAGCCACAGTAAAACATGTGAATGGTGTAAACGTTTTAGAGAAGGCCGTACATCCGTGAGCGATTATCCCGACCGCCGTGGCTATTAACTCACCACAGTCACTCCTGCAAATATTCAGATTGTGGAAAGCCTTATCCTGGAAAATTGCCACATCCACCTTACAGATCCGACCTCCCTCCAAGCAATCTTCATCTATTTGGACCCCTAAAAGAATTCCTAGGAAGTCAGCATTTCAGCATTGAGGACGAAGTGAAACAGGCTGTCCTGATTGGTTCAGACATACTGACAAATCTTTTCGCGCCGAATCATTTCAATCATTACTTAAACACTGGGATAAGTCCATACACATTGCAGAAGATTATATAAAAAAAATTAATAACCTTTTGACTACTTGAAAAAATGTTTTTGAATTTCATTACAAAAAAGTCCCGATTTAACTTGAACGCCCCACGTACATTTTCTTGTTATTGGCTACGTTCATGTCGACTTCAGATGTTTTTATACCGAACAAGGTTCGAGTGTATTAGAATACAGGAGAGGACGGAGCAGAGGTGTGTACAACCAACGATTTCCAGGAACCTCCAGTATCCACACCCTTCGTCAATTACTGAGAGAGATTGGACACGTATGAGTTCCTCATAAACATTTCATAAAGCACAATTATTGTACCCTGGAGTTCCCCATAAACATTTCATAAAGCACACTTTTTTTTTAACCAGTAGTTGCCAATAAACATTTCAAAATGCACACTTTTTTTTTTACCAGGAGTTCCTCATAAACATTTCATAAAGCTCACTTTTTTTTTCCCCATGATTTCCTAATAAACATTTCATAAAGCACACTTTTTTTTTTTTACCAGGAGTTCCTCATAAACATTTCAAAATGCACTTTTTTTTTAACCAGGAGTTCCCAATAGACATTTCAAAATGCACACTTTTTTTTTTTACCAGGTGTTCCTCATAAACATTTCATAAAGCAGACTTTTTTTTTTACCAGGAGTTCCAAATAAACATTTCAAAATGCACATTAATTTTTTACCAGGAGTTCTCCATAAACATTTCATAAAGCACACTTCGGCGATTTTGGAAAGTTCACGGACATAAAAAGAATGTCCAAATTGAACAATGTGTTGCCGGGATGAAAATAATTGAACCACTGTAACCTTCCAAATATGTCGTAACACACGACAACACACATTTATTTCTTCGACGCCTACCTCCGCCATTTTGACTCGTTTTCCTAATTCCTCGTCAAACCTTGGAGGCAGGATCTAGAGGCCCTAAGCTAAATGTAGGCCAGGGACATTAGATGTTCCAGATTACAATATCAAATACAAATCACGTATTTTAAGATCGTCGACAGTGGCGTATCTCGTCCTCATCAGCACCCCCCCCTCCCCCTCCTCCCAGGGTTGGTGTGTTGTTATTCTTCCTTTTCTTCTTCTACTTCTTCGTCATCTTCTTATATTTCTTATTCTTCTTTATCTTCTTCTTCTTCTTCTTCTTTATCTTCTTCTTCTTCTTCTTCTGCTTCTTCTTCTTATCTTTTCTTCTTCATCAGCATCCTCATCATAATCATCTTTTTTTTCTTCTTCTTCATCTTCTTAGTCGTCATCTGTGGAGGACGACTAACGTCTAGTCAGGCAAATTATACTGACCAAGACCCTCACTTTGGTTTCCTAGTAGCCCTCCCTGGAAAGGGGCTGTTTTCATGTCAGCCTGGTTAACGAGGAATCGACGTGATCCCTGTAGTAGTGAGCGACACGCAGATGAAGCCAAGCGTAGCACAACCGCCTGGAGGACTCCGGTCCACCTTCATCAGCACCCTCGGGATGTGAGGAAAGCTACTACATCCCGACATTTAACGTTCTTTTCAGGGCGCACAAAAGAGTAAACCTACTCATTATGGGCATTCAACAACAACAACAACTTCTTCTTCGTCATCGCCATCATCATCTTCTTCTTAGTCATCGCCATCAACTTCTTCTTCGTCATTGCCATCATCATCTTCTTCTTCATCATCTTCTTCTCTATCTTCTTCGTCATCGCCATCATCATCTTCTTCTTCGTCATTATCATCAACATCTTCTTCTTCGTCATTATCATCATCATCTTCTTCTTCATCATCTTCTTCTCTATCTTCTTCGTCATCGCCATCATCATCTTCTTCTTCGTCATTATCATCAACATCTTCTTCTTCGTCATTATCATCATCATCTTCTTCTTCATCATCTTCTTCTCTATCTTCTTCGTCATCGCCATCATCATCTTCTTCTTCGTCATTATCATCAACATCTTCTTCTTCGTCATTATCATCAACATCTTCTTCTTCGTCATTATCATCATCATCTTCTTCATCTTCTTCTCTATCTTCTTCGTCATCGCCATCATCTTCTTCTTCGTCATTATCATCATCATCAACTTCTTCTTCTTCATCTTCTTCTCTATCTGCTTCGTCATCGCCATCATCATCTTCTTCTTCGTCATCGCCATCATCATCTTCTTCTTCGTCATTATCATCATCATCATCTTCTTCTTCTTCATCTTCTTCTCTATCTTCTTCGTCATCGCCATCATCATCTTCTTCTTCGTCATTATCATCAGCATCTTCTTCTTCGTCATTATCATCATCATCTTCTTCTTCATCTTCTTCTTCGTCCTCATCATCATCTTCTTCTTCTTCATCTTCTTCTTCGTCATCATCAATCATCATCATCAGTATCTCCTTCTTCGTTTCTCCGTCTTCTATGTTTCAGTTTCCCTCGTTAATCTTATCCCTTCCGGTTTCATTCCTTAAATCTTTAATATTCCTCTGTTTGTTCTCAACTGTTGTATACGAGTTACATTCTGCTAACATTTCTATTTTTAAATTATTTCAAATTATTGAAAAAGTGTAATATTTGTATCCGACTTAATTGTTTTCCTTCTTGGTCTCTCCTCTTCTCTGGATGTAGTGAACGCTTTTTGAATATTCATGGAATCGTATGTGCATAAACAATTAAATCAGATGGTATGTCTTCTAACGGATGCAGGCGAATTCTCTTTTTGGCCTTGCTACAGCATAGTAGGGAGCAGCGTACTGCAGTGCTTAGCGCGCTGGCTTCGCATCTGAGTGGTCCTGGGTTCATTCCCCAGTTGAGGCGGTAATGTTTTTTTCAGAACGCAATTTTTCCCGGGTTGACCCAGCCTTAAATGGGTACCGGTTCAGTCCGGGAAGTAAAATCGGCGAGGGAGAGGAGATGGCTACCGCCCTCATATAGCCGAGCCTTTGAAATGTGAGATCGCTAACACCTCACACCTCTACGGCAGTATTGCTATGGGATACTTTACTTTACTTTTACAGCATATTATTGTGTACGAATTTCGTTAGCTTCAGAATTTATGCCGGAACAGATGCTAGCAACCTGCCTTTTCAATTTTGAACTGTCAATTATTGTTAATGTGTATAGCGTTTAAATGGGGCTTCTAAGTCTATCATCCGTCTTCGATAGGAATATGCGTCGGTCTCACCTCTCATAAGCCAAGGTGGGGGGGGGGGGGGGGGGGGGGGTTTGAAAATTATGGGATTTGAGCACTAACCGGGATCAAAATGCTGAGCAGTGCATAAGCTGTAGCGGTCAGCGAGTCAAAGATGTAGCAGTCAGTGAGCCAAAGTTGTAGCGGTCAAAGCTGTAGCAGTCAGTGAGCCAAAGCTGTAGTGGTCAGTGAGCCAAAGCTGTAGCAGCGAGCCAAAGCTGTAGCAGCGAGCCAAAGCTGTAGTGCTCAGTGAGGCAAAGCTGTAGCGGTCAGTGAGGCAAAGCTGTAGCGGCCAGTGAGGCAAAGCTGTAGCGGTCTGTGAGCCAAAGTTACAGTGGTCAGTGAGCCAAAAGCGGTAGCGGTCAAAGCTGTAATAGTCAGCGCGCCAAAGCTGTAGCGGTCAGCGAGCCAAAGCTGTAGTGGTCAGCGAGTCAAAGCTGTAGCGGTCAGCGAGCCAAAGCTGTAGCAGCGAGCCAAAGCTGCAGCGGTCAGCGAGTCAAAGCTGTAGCGGTCAGCGAGCCAAAGCTGTAGTAGCGAGCCAAAGCTGTAGTGGTCAGTGAGCCAAAGCTGTAGTGGTCAGTGAGCCAAAGCTGTAACAGCTAGCCAAAGCTGTAGCGGTCAGTGAGCGAAAGCTGTAGTGGTAAGTGAGCCAAGGCTGTAGTAGTTAGTGAGCCAAAGCTGTAACAGATAGCCAAAGCTGTAGCGGCCAAAGCTGTAGCGGTCAGTGAGCCAAAGCTGTAGTGGTAAGTGAGCCAAAGCTGTAGTGGTAAGTGAGCCAAAGCTGTAGTGGTCAGCGAGCCAAAGCTGTAGTGGTCAGCGAGACAAAGCTGTAGCAGCGAGCCAAAGCTGTAATGGTCAGTGAGCCAAAGCTGTAGTGGTCAGTGAGCCAACGCTGTAGCAGCGAGCCAAACCTGTAGCGATCAAAGCTGTAGCGGTCAGCCAGCCAAAGCTGTAGTGGTCAGTAAGCCAAAGCCTAAGTGGTCAGGGAGCAAAAGCTGTAGTGGTCAAAGCTGTAGCGGTCAGTGAGCCAAAGCTGTAGCGATCAGCGAGCCAAAGCTGTAGCGGTCAGTGAGCCAAAGCTTTAGCGGTCAGCGAGTCACAGCTGTAGTGGTCAGTGAGCCACAGCTGTAGCGGTCAGTGAGCCAAAGCTGTAGTGGTCAGCGAGACAAAGCTGTAGCGGTCAGTGAGCCAAAGCTGTGGCGGTCAAAGCTGTAGTGGTCAGTGAGCCAAAGCTGACTACTACCGGCAGGGCCAGTGACCCAGGGCTGCCAAGACGCTTCTCCGCCTCCACGTTGGTGATTCTGGTAAACAGGCTGCAACAGCACAGAACCGATAAAGAGAAGGGATCAAAGAGGAAAGCTAACCTGGTACTAAAAAAAAATTCCCTCCTGAAGTGAGATGTGTCGAACTGAAAAGTGAAAATATTGCAGTCAGGCTGTAAACTACGACACAACGCATTCCGCTCTCTAGACTACATCCTGCTAAGTAGCAGGAGGTGGAGAACGAACGGTGAATAAGAAGAAGAAGAACACCAATCGTTTCGTGCTTTCGTGCGTTTGCTTCTTGAGAGGCGATCGCCTAACCTATCAGCATGGCTTGCTAAATTGTAAGCTGGTTCACCAGTCAGTCAAAACATTCATTAGTCAGAATGGTCGAACTACAGTCATGCAATTTATGTTAACAGACTTACATTAGGCACTAATTCACTTTTATTTTCACGTAATAATGCGTAACAAACCAATATATTTTGTATTACATACACAGTATTGGCCTATTTCTTTTTAAGAGAAAATGCAGTTGTCAGAGACATGCGTTTGTGTCCTTGAACATGCTCGGTAGTTTTAGCAATGAAGTACCAGTTATTGATTAGTAGGTTTAAATAGTAGGTTTAAATAGTAGGTTTAAATAGTAGGTTTAAATAGTAGGTTTAAATAGTAGGTTTAAAAAGTAGGTTTAAATAGTAGGTTTAAATAGTAGGTTTAAATAGTAGATTTAAATAGTAGGTTTAAATAGTAGGTTTTGAGCCTACCAAATGGCAGAAAAATAACACTCATTCGCTACTGGTAAGTACACAAGCAATTTCAGAGCGGAGGCAGAGGCAGAAATGGTGACACATAAAGAAAATGAAAGCCATATAGTCCTGCTTACAGATGCTCTGGCCGTAGTCACAGTGCTAAAAAGCCAGAAAAACACTGAGCTTAATGACTTAAGAGCAGCACTCTGTCAACTATGCCAGCAGTCCGCACCAAAAAGGGTAGTGGTACAGTGGGTCCCGTCACACTGCAGCATCCAAGGCAACGAGGTGGCAGACAGACTGGCAAAAGAAGGTGCAAGACTACCACAAACAGATACTAGTATGACGTACGAAGAGTCAAAACGGCTTATTAAAGCCAGATACATGACCAAATGGGAAACCGAACATACTGGCTACACCAAAAACGATGCTTATTACCAGTTGAACAGAAGAGAGCAGGTCGTTGTCTTCAGACTTCGCACTGGCCACAATAGACTGAGGTACCACCTATTCAACAAATTGAAGATAGGTGGTACCGAGAAAATGACCGCTGAGCATCTGCTGCAGAACTGCCCGACATACGAGGATCAGAGAGAGCAGATGTGGCCATCACCAGTGGAACCACAAGACAAGCTCTATGGCTGTGTCGACAGCCTCAGGATGACCGCCACTTTTTTCGAAAAAATAATGGTTACTGTCTGACTGAGTACGAAGAAGAAGAAGAAGAAGAAAATAGTAGGTTTAAATAGTAGGTTTAAATAGTAGGTTTAAATAGTAGATTTAAATAGTAGGTTTAAATTAGTAGTAGGTATAAATTGTGGTAGTGGAGGTCCATTTAGATTCACCATCATAAGCTAGCTTACCTACAGTCTATTCTAACCGTAATGTCATTAATAATCGTGTGATAGTAGTTATGTAATATCGACTAAAAATGTAATTTACGATTAAATACTGATGTTTTTTTTCACTCGTCAAGGAAAAATGTTTACTCGTCACAGACGAGCAGACGAGCGATTTTGTTATATGTTATTACCTTTCATTACGCCACCTGAAAATGTTCATACATGTTGTTGGTAAGCGTTCACTCTTAAGGAACATAGAGGAAATACATATGATATTGTGTACAATTGTCCATATGAAGAAGATAACAATGGCCGGGACAAGTATATTAAACGCACTCGGGAAAACAAATAAACCATGAATGCAAAATTCGCGGAAGAATAAAACTTTGCAGAGGCGTCTCATCTAAACCATAGACGAATATATTGAGGTCGCATTGAGATAAAATTTTGAAATATTCTGAGAGCAGGCAAATAGAGTTGAATGTAGATAAATATACAATCATCCACATGGGAAGATCCAATAAGGAATATAATTACAGAATGGGAGAACAATGTAAAAAATATAGAAAAAGAAAAGGGACCTAGCGGTTATAATATATCATACATGTAACGGTAGTGAGCAAGTCCAGGTAGCAGTGATAATAGCAAATGCAATGTTAGGTATGATACAAAGAAATATTAAACATAGGAGCAAGGAAGTGATGTTCAAACTGTATAAAGCATTAGTTACACCTAGATTGGAGTACTGTGAACAGGTGTAGAGCTCTTATCAGGGATATAAAGATGCTGGAAAGGATACAAAGAAGGACGAGGAAACTGATAATGGGTTTCCGGAATTACAGTTATGAGGAAAGACTTAAAAACGCCGGGCTACTAGCTTGCGACATGCCAGGAATGCTGCAGCGATTCTATGCTTTGCTCCACGGAATGACTGTCGTAGATGGTGTAGCCAGTGGTAAATTGTCTTCTTTCTTCGTGTTTGGACACTTGTGACGGAATAGGGCTCTTTCAGATGCAAATCATTAGCGTTGTTAAACAGGGGGTTGGGGCGGGGAGGTGGGGTAAGACGACCGGGGTACATTCGATTGTCTTTCTGAAATACGAATTATTTTTGTTATTTTATGTGTTTGCCTCACTAGTTTCTACTGGCGGAGGCGCGCCTATTCCACCCCAGACCGTAGTCAATTTGGGCGATATTAAGACGCATAAACCAGTGCTTGGATGCGTGTGTGTATCTGTTTGTACCTAACCTGGTGTTTCCGTGATGTTCCTCCCGTTGTTCCTCGCTTTTGATGTTCCTAGTTGTCCGCCGTAGGTATTTGCATAAATAAGCACAATTGTTTTCCTGGGATTATTTGGGATTGAGTATATTTATTTTCCTTCATACTGGATTCGGATCTCTTTATTTATTTCCTGATTTAAATATATATATCCCCCCCTTTTAAAAAAAAAATTATATATATATTTAAAAAAAAAATAATTTTTAAATTTTTTTTAATTATAAAAAAAAATATATATATAAAACCCCATCATACATTTTATACACAATTGTGAAGATAGCAGTGTAGTGAGGTGTACAACGAGAATGAATGAAATGGAATGATTGGGAAATATGACAAACAATATACTTGATACATAAGGATTAAGAGTACAATATAAATTAATTGAATAGGGTCTTCCTTCTGTTGTGAGACCCACTTGTGTTGACTTCCTTCCGTCTGGTCTTGGTGTATCAGGTTTTGCCCGCTCTCATATATTTTTCCATCGCAGCCATGTTCTCCAACTTGTAAGCGATTCACTGATTTGTGTGTCACCTTGTAGATCCCTCGTCTCACCTGTGCCCTCTAGCTCTCGCAGTCAATTAGGTGTTGAGTGTGTGGTAGGCTCAGGAACAGAAGAACAATAGAAAGGTAGATAGGTAGATAATTGATTAAACAATTACAGATAAATAAGGCTGATGTAGTAGTAGTATAATTATATTACGTGTAAATACATAGTGGTGAGGATGCCCGCAGAAGGGATATACATAAACAAAGCTATATATACATACATGCTTTTTCCTTATATACCACAGGGCCTTGTCTACCATCTTGAATTCCTATTTCCGTTTTTTTGAATGTTTTGTGTTTCAGTTTTTGCTATTAATGTTAGGTTCTAAGCATGTGTTTGTGACTTGTGTTTTTTTGGCCTGTGTTTGTCACATGTGTTTATCGATGGTTTGCTACATGTTTGTCAAATATGCATGTCACATTTGTTTGTTTCATGTGCCTGTTTCGTGTGAGAATCATTTTGTTTGTCGATGTTTTGTGACATGTGTGTTTAATGACGGGTTATCGCGTGTTTGTCAATTGTGCATGTCACAATTGCTTACGCGAAGAGCTTGTCACGTGTGCTTGTCAATGTTTTGTGACATGTGTTTTTCATATGTGTTTGTCAGTGTATTGTCCCACGTTTCTCTTTATTTTGTAATATCTGTTTACCTAAGTTTTGTCACATGTGCTTGCCGTTGTTTGGTTACATGTGTATATTGATGTGTTGTCACTCGTTGGTCGATCTTCGGTCACATGTATATGTTGATGTTTTGTCACTCGTTGGTCGATGTTCGGTCACATGTATATGTTGATGTTTTTTCTAATGTTTGTCGATATTTGGTCACACGTGTTTTAGTGCGATGTTAGTCGTATGTGTTGATCGATGATTTGTTCCATGTTTTGAACGTTGTTTGGTAATATCTGTATGTTTTTTTAATCTATTATTTGACGATGTTTGGTCACATGTTTTTGTTGATGTTTGTCCCTCGCTTGTCAATGTTTGGACACATGTGTTGGTCAATGTTTGGTTACATGTGTTGGTCGATGTTTTGTCTCATGTGTTTGTCGATGTTTTAAAACATGTGTTTGTCGATGTTTTGTCACGTGTGTTTGTTGCAAGTTTAGTCGACGTTTTATCCCATGTGCCTGCAGTATGTGTTTGTTTGTGTTTTTACATGTGTTTATAAGTGTTTTGTCGAATTTATCACATTGTTGTCGATCTTTTGTCCCATGTATTTGGCGATGCTTGCTCACATGTATTTGTTGCATAGCTTGTAGCATGAATTTGTCACACGTATTGGTCAATGTGTTGGCACATGTGTTTGGTTACATGTATTCGTTACATTTATTTTTTGCATGTTTGTCACATGTGTTTGCTAATGTTTTGGTACATGAGTTTATGGATTTTGTGTCGCATGTGTTTGTCCCACGTGTTTGTCAATGGTTTGTCACACATGATAGTCACATGCGTTTGTCACATGTGTTTGTCAATGGTTTGTCACACATGACAGTCACATGCGTTTGCCACATGGCCGTGTTGCACGTACGTACATACTGAATTTATCGCATGTGCCTATCACACATGTTTGTTGCATGTGCCAATCACGTTTATCGCATGTGCCTATCACACTTGTTTGTCGCATGTGCCAATCACGTTTATCGCATGTGTCTATCACACTTGTTTGTCGCATGTGCCAATCACGTTTATCGCATGTGTCTATCACACTTGTTTGTCGCATGTGCCAATCACGTTTATCGCATGTGTCTATCACACTTGTTTGTCGCATGTGCCAATCACGTTTATCGCATGTGTCTATCACACTTGTTTGTTGCATGTGCCAATCACGTTTATCGCATGTGTCTATCACACTTGTTTGTTGCATGTGCCAATCACGTTTGTCGCATGTGCCTATCACGTTTGTCGCATGTGCCTATCACACTTGTTTGTTGCATGTGCCAATCACGTTTGTCGCATGTGCCTATCACACTTGTTTGTCGCATGTGCCTATCACACTTGTTTGTCGCATGTGCCTATCACACTTGTTAGTTGCATGTGCCAATCACGTTTGTCGCATGTGCCTATCACACTTGTTTGTTGCATGTGCCAATCACGTTTATCGCATGTGCCTATCACACTTGTTTGTCGCATGTGCCAATCACGTTTGTCGCATGTGCCTATCACACTTGTTTGTCGCATGTACCTATCACACTTGTTTGTCGCATGTGTCTATCACACTTGTATGTTGCATGTGCCAATCACGTTTGTCGCATGTGCCTATCACACTTGTTTGTCGCATGTACCTATCACACTTGTTTGTCGCATGTGCCAATCACGTTTATCGCATGTGCCTATCACACTTGTTTGTCGCATGTACCTATCACACTTGTTTGTCGCATGTACCTATCACACTTGTATGTTGCGTGTGCTTGTCACATGTTTGTCAAATGTGTGTGTGGACTTTTTGTTAAATGTGCATTTCAATGTTTTATCTTATGTGTTTGTCGATGTTTTGTCACATGTGTTAGTCACATAAGTTTGTCGATGTTTTGTCACATGTGTTAGTCACATAAGTTTGTCGATGTTTGGTCACATGTGTTAGCTGATGTTTTGTCAGATTTCTTTCTTGATGTTTTGTCTCACGTGTTTGTTCATGTTTTGTCAGATTTCTTCCTTGATGTTTTGTCTCATGTGTTTGTTCATGTTTTGTCTCATGTGTTTGTTCATGTTTTGTTCCATATGTTTGTTCATGTTTTGTCTCATGTGTTTGTTCATCTTTTGCCTCATGTGTTTGTCATGTTTTGTCTGATGTGTTTGTTCATGTTTTGCCTCATGTGTTTGTCATGTTTTGTCTCATGTGTTTGTTCATGTTTTGTCTCATGTGCAGACGACGAAAAGGCCGGCCCAAAAAGAGGTGGGAGGACAACATAAAAGAATGGACCAATCTCCGACCAGAAGCGGCACAGGCAGCGGACGCTGACAGAGAAGGGTGGCGTGGTGTTGTGAGGGTGTTTTTATGTGTGTCCCAAAGACCTCACCGGTTACATGATGACCTGACCTGAAACATCATGTAAGCAAGACCTGACTATAATAATGGGGAGAAAAATCAAGTGATTCAGTGATCTTATGAGAACGCAACCTGCCCAATTACCACTGTGCGCCTATAAAGCAGGGCGATCTGGTTTTCGCAGCCGTGGTGCAGAACGAGCACAAGATGGGAAGGAAATATCGCGGATATTCTAAATCTTTGTGGGATGGCGACTATTTGAGCGACGCTTCTGGTCCTAGACAGAAAACTGAGACTTCCCACGACGCCTGGTGGCACAAGTGGATACGACAAGACCAAACAAGACTAGACGTAATACAAGACACGGCTAGGCAAACCCAGACAAGTAAAGCAAAAGCTGTCCGGACAGGTTTCCCATGTCAATTTGAGATTTGGCCATGATGTTCGAGAATTGGATACACAAGGTATGTGCTGACAGGGTTCGGCCTATTAACATTTCTGGTGGTTAGTCAAGCGAGGCTGAGAGGTCACGTTCTTAGTTGTTATGAGGTACATGAGCGGTTATGTGTGTGACAGGGGCGAGAATAGGATCACTGCCACACTCAGGATTAAGTGTGACAGTGAATTCCAATGCTTTAGGGCTGTTTATGCCACTCGAACAAGAAGCGCAGTGGTTAGCGCGCTGGCTTTGCATCTGAGTGGTCCTGGGTTCATTCCCCAGTTGAGGCGGTAATGTTTTTTTCAGACCGCAATGGCTCCCGAGTCGACCCAGCCTTAAATGGGTACCGGTTCAGTCCGGGACGTAAAAGCGGCGAGGGAGAGGAGATGGTTACCGCCCTCATATAGCCGAGCCTTTGAAATGTGAGATCGCTAACACCTCACACCCCTACGGCAGTAATGCTATGGGTTACTTTACTTTTACTTTACTTTTACTTTACTTTTACTTTACTTTTACTTTACTTTTACTTTACTTTTACTTTACTTTTACTTTACTTTTACTTTACAAGAAGCGCAGCAATACTTCCCCATATTGAGAAAAGGAAGAAAAAAGGACTGCAAAATATATAGAAAAAATCATTGCTTAGCTATTCTGGAAAGATATTCTGTAAAATACTGGAAAAAAACTACTACACTCAATAATAGAACCCCAGCTTAGCGAAGCACAGATGGGATTTAAGAAAAACAGAAGCTGTACTGGTGAAAACTTCGCACTCAGGCAACTAGCGGAGAAAACAATCGAGTGCGATCAAATACTACGCGTTTCTTTCGTGGACCAAGAAATACATACCAACTGTGGACAACATTAGAACATTATGGAGTAAATAAACGTTTGAACAATCTATGTAAAAGTCTTTACGTGAACAGCCAATAGAAACTAAGAACAAAAGCAGGATATTTCGAGAAATGTCATATTAGGACCCGGTGTACGGCAAGTAGGTGTACTATCCCCTTTACTGTTTATCCCATATATAGACAAAATATGTTTAAAAAAACAGCGAACATTAGTAAGGGAAACAACTTCAGTGATCACATAAATGAACTTCTCTTTGCTGATGACCAAGCACTAACAACAACTTCACAACTGCAGGAACAAATCAACAATCTTACTGAGGTCTGAACGGATTATGGCATGAAAATCAACATAGAGAACACCGAAGTTATAACGATTGCAAGAAAAGAAACAAAAAAACAATTATACAAAATCAATAAGTAAAACAGGTGAACAATTTCGTATTCCTGGGTAACATAATTTCAGCAGACGGGAAAAGAGACACTAAAATCCAACACAGATGTAATCAGACAAGTCAAATCATTGGGCAAATCTCCGCGGTATTAGAATGTTTACACGTGACAATGGATACAAAAAGAACGCTATACAACCCAATATTCCTACCCACATTGTGCTATTAGAGCCAATAATGGACATTTACAAGCAACGATAAAAGAAACATTGTAACAACAGAGACGAAATGACTAGGCAAAATGCTTGGAGTAACAATAATGAATAGCATCAGAAACAATAGTAGTGCTAGACCTCACCAAGAGACAGCAAACCAAATGGTTCAGCCACGTGACACGACAAACACCAGATAGTATCTCACAGAAAGGAATGCTAAACAGATACAATGGATACAAAGCAAAAGGCTGGCTACGAATAAAAACCGGCCAAGAAACCTGACGCTGGAAGGCTCACGAAGAACACAAGCGAAAAAAAGAAAATGTAGAATGCCACTACCTCTTGTGGTAGGAACTGTGGATGATTGTCTTTGGTTGGTGGGTTACAGTGGCTCTCCTCAAGGCGTAATTGAGAAATGGGCCGGGGTCCTCCTGGCTGTCGTGCAATGCGAGAATCCTCAGCAAGCTCACTACCATGGGGATCACAGTGCTGATCCCAACATCTTTAGCCAGACTGCCATGAACCAGCTTAATTGCCTTATCCATTGAGAGCTGCTATGATGTGAGATGGAGGTTTTGATCAGCATGTTTCATCTCACCCTGACTAACTTAATCTAAGCAGTATGTTTCACCTGACCCTGACTAATTGAGTCTGATCAGTTTGTATCACCTGACCCTGACTAACTTAGTCTGATCAGTTTGTATCATCTGACTCTGACTAATTTAGTCTGATCAGTTTGTATCACCTGACCCTGACTAATTTAGTCTGATCAGTATGATTCACTTGACCCTGGGTAACTTAGTCTGATCAGTATGTTTCACTTGACCCTGGGTAACTTAGTCTGATCAGTATGTTTCACTTGACACTGGCTAACATAGTCTGATCAGTATGTTTCTCTTGACCCTGGCTAACTTAGTCTGATCAGTATGTTCACTTGACCCTGCCTAACATAGTCTGAGCAGTACGTTTCATATTACCCTCACTTACATAGTTTGAGCAGTATGTTTCACCTGGCTCTGACGTGAGGTGGGCGTCTTGGTCAGTAAGTTTAACCTGGCTCTGACGTGAGGTAGGGTCTTGGTCAGTAAGTGTCACCTGGCTCTAACGTGAGGTGGAGTCTTGGTCAGTATGTTTCACCTGGCTCTGTCATGAGGTGGTGGTCTTGGTCAGTATGTTTCACCTGGCCCTGATATAAGGTATGGTCTTGGTCTGTAAGTTTCACCTGGCTCTGACGTGAGGTGGGGTCTTGGTCAATATGTTTCACCTGAACGTGACGTGAGGTGGGGTCTTGGTCAGTATGTTTCACTTGAACCTGATTACTCTTCAGTCCCTAAGTGTGATAGATACGAGAGTATATTCACTGCCACACTGACACTAAGCCATTAGCGCAGACTAACAGTGTGGGTTTAGATCTTTCGTGCGGACGACGTTCCAACTAATTGCACACCGAACTATTTGTACAGGCCCATGTTCAAGTCCCTTGGCTAGACCTCTTTAATTATAAAGAGAGCCCACAAACTAGCCGAACGGCGAGACATATTGTGTGGCTCGAAACCCATCAAGCAATACAATGACACCTCAAAAATGACAATAAAATACAAAATCTAAATATTTATAAAACATGAAAAATAGTCAAAACAAGAACGGAAAAATATAATTAAATATGAGATTTGTGTAGTAGGAGAGAATATAGACGTGGAACGTTAGGCTAGTCGTCAGTAACCTGGCTAACTAGTCTGGGATTATAGCGTGTCGGGCTTCTAGTTCACGAGCAATATAGATAAAAACCGGGCCATGGTTCGTGTCTGGTTCGACTGCACCTCCAGTTACCCGGCTGTAAATGGGTACCTGAGGTATGAGTTTAAGGTTAAAAACAGCAAGGATAGGAACTGACCACCCCATCTCACTTAGGCTGGGGCTTTAGTACATGAAGAATTATCTTTATCCCTGACGGCAGTTATTGCCATAATACTGACCTTTACCTTTTGCAGAACACAAAATATGTGCTGTGCGTAATAGTTATAGAGTGTCGGTGTCGGTGACACAGCGAACACATCAGAACAGAACTCACACACAAACACAAAAATATTGTTAGCATTTTCTTTAGTTTTATCCACAGTATTTAAGGTCTGCAGCCTGCCGAAGTCGAATTTGTCGGACCGAAAGCTGCAAATATCGCAGCCAAGCTGTAAATAAGGGACACAACGCATTCCGTTCTCCGGACAACATCTTGCTACTTGCAAAGCCCTATTCAGGGTCAGGCACAATATACTGATCAAGAGGTCACGCCAGGGCCAGCCACAACATACTGACCAGGACGTCACGTCAGGGCCAGCTACAACATACTGACCAGGACGTCACGTCAGGGCCAGCTACAACATACTGACCAGGACGTCACGCCAGGGCCAGCCACAATATTGACAAAAAGGTCGCGCCAGGGCCAGGCACAACAAACTGACCACGCCCATTATCCCGCTCAAAATGAACGTTCCCTGTAAACAGGCTGTTCTCAAGGCAGTCTGGCTGACAAGATGGGGATCTACGTGATCCCCATAGTAGTGAACGTCACGCAGACTTAGAAAAGCATTTCACAACCCCCTGGAGAACCACGGTCCACCTTCATCAGCACGCTCAGAATGTAAGGAAAGCAAGCTCATGCATCCCTCCGCGTAGCGCCCTTTTCAAAAGAGTAAACATACATACCTTGTGGGTATTCAACAACAATAATCAACAGCAAAAACAACAACAATAATAATAACATGAAAATAGAAAATTGTTCTGGCTTGGCTTGGTTTGTTCTCAATCTCCCGCTACCAAACCCTGAAATGGGCTTAAGTTGCATAATGTAATACAGAGAACGGAATGAGTTGTGTCGTAGTTTACAGCTTGACTGCGATATTTGCGCTATTCGGTCTAACATTTCCGGCTTCAGCAAGCATTTTTTGAGTACCCGGTTAGCATTCCATCTTCGGTCCCTTCTCCTTAGTCAGTCTGCCCTGCTGCAGCCTGTTATCCAGGATCACCGCGTGGAGGTGTAGAAGGGTCTTGGCAGCTCTGGTTCGCTGGCCCTGACGCTAGCAGTCAGCTATGGGTCGCTGACCACTGCAGCTCATGCGCTGCTCAGTATCTTGATCCCAAAAAATTGTTCAAAGAATCGACCCCAATCCAAATTGGTGGAAGTTTCCAGAGCGATCACGAACTACGTAGCTCCAGTGGAGGATCCGAAAGTTCCCCCTGAGTTCATCTGGTGCCTATTTACAACTGGGTCGATTGGAACAAGCGGTTACACCATGAAACAACTTATGCACATGCCCGGTCTATCTATAAGCCCATAGTGACTCGAATACGGTACGTTGGGACTGTGAGCCAAGCTTATAACTCCTAGGACACCGAATCTATTGACAGGAAACATCACAGCGGTTAGAGTGCGTGTATCTTCGTGGCAACGAAACTGGTTTAAATCTCTGGCCTCAACACGATATAATTTACCCAGCTGTAAATGGCTACCTGACTTATAGTTAAGAAGTGATGATGAGGAAGAAAAAGACTGGTCACTTCACTTCAAAGAATGCTGAGACCTGTTTTTCTTTTTCTTCTTTTTCTTCTTCTTCTTCTTCTTCTTCTTCTTCTTCTTCAGCTTCTTCCTCTTCTTCTTCAGTCAACTACTGCCATGCTTCTAGTCCGATGAGGTTCACGAGAGAGACTGTCTGTTTCAGGTCTTCGCCGGTCCCTCACAGCTTTTCGAGCATGGTCGCTCCCCCGGGTCCGACTGTCTCTCTTTTGTCCGTATTGGTAGGGCAGTTCTGCAGGATATGTTCTGGTGTTTGCTTGGGTGCTCCACAATCGCATGTGGCGGTGTCCCTGGGACCCATTCTATGGAGGTGGGCCTTCAATCCGCAATGTCCAGTTCTGAGTCTGAAGATCTTTGTCAACCCAGTTCTACCAACTGTATCCATGCTCTCATTTTCTGGCTTGTATTCTTTGTGCTGGTCTCTCCATTCTGTCCTCATGGATCGTTTGATGAGTGTCTTTGTTTCTTTATAGCTCTGTCGTTCAATGAAGTCTCAACCACCTCAGTGGAGGAAGCCAAAGGGTTACCCTTATTTTTGACAAACGTACGGCTCTTTCAACCTCAGACATAGTTTTGTAGGATCTATCAGCACTACTGGGACGATGAGGCTAACGTATGGTCAGGCAAAACACACTGACCAGAGAATGTTAGCCGGGGTCAGGAGAAATATACTGGCCAAGACCCTCACCTGACCTCTTCGTTGGTCGTCATAGAAACGAGATGTTGTCGAGGACAACAGTCTGGCTAACAAGGTTAGGTCCGATGTGATCCCTGTAGTAGTGAGTGACACGCATTGCACAACCGCCTGGAGGACCCCGGTCCACTTCATCAGCATGCTCTGGATGTCAGGAAGGCTACTAAATTTTGCCACAAGTTCCGTCCTTTTGATGGCGCACAAAAGGGTTTACCAACCCATGCGAAGGAAGAAGAAGAATAAGAAGAGGAGGAGGATGAGGAGGAAGAGAACGAATAATAAGAAGAAGAATAGGAAGATGGGAGAAGGAGGAAGAAGAGTGGGTGGGGGATGAAGAAGACAAATATACACACTAACCAGGGCGGCCTCAGTCCATGCCTCGGGAGATTCAGAACGAATAACTTCGACATGAGTAAACTGCATGGAGCCGAACATGTAGCACAGTGAATGACCTGACAGCAGCCAGCGACTCATAGCTGGCTGCTTGCACCAGGTTCAGCGAATCAGAGCTGACCAAGACCCTTTTCCCCCTCCAAGCGGCGGCCCTGGATACAGGCTGCACTAGTGTAGTCTGGCTAAGAGGGTAGTGATTGCCACGGGAAAGCAAACCCGGTATGTTAATAAGCCAGCTAAAATCGGAAAAGAGACGCTGATAAGCTGTAAGCTACTGCACAACGTCACGACGCCTTTTTAGGAACGAACGCCCAAGAAGAAGTAAAGGAAGAAGAAGTAAAGGAAGAAGAAGAAGACGAAGAAGATGAAAAAGAAGACAAAGAAAAAGAAGAAGAAAATGAAAAAGAAGAAGAAGACAAAGAAGAAGACAAAGAAAAAGAAGAAGAAAAAGAAGAAGAGGAAGCCAAAGAAGAAGAAGAAAAAGGAGAAGAAGAAGAAGATAGAAGTAAAAGAAGAAAAAGAAGAAGAAGTTGAAAAAGAAGACAAAAAAGAAGAGGAAAAAGAAGACAAAGAAGAAGAAGACGACGACGAAAAAGAAGAAGAAGACAAAGAAGAAGAAGAAGACAAAGAAGAAGAAGAAAAAGAAGAAGAAGAAGAAGACGGAAAAGATAACCGTTAACCACAGCAACAATAGTGTCGGGCTCTCAGTCCATTCCTCGGGATATCCTGAACGATTGGCTTCGACATGAGTATACACTGATGCCCCAAACCATCAGGGACTGGTGTGCATCTATTGTGCTGTTCACGCTGGTAGTCATGCCAATGATGGAGCTGGGACATTAGCTTCCAAAATAGCTTCAATACGGTCATTAATTATGAATGCAGGAAGCTGACAGAAATCAGCCGGTCTCGCCTGTTAGACGATGACACAGCAATCGATGGAGCAGAAATGTTGACATCACAGAACTTTGCAACGCGGGTGGAGAAAGGAAAGGACAATTCCTCCTCATCATCATCATCATCATCTTCTTCTTCTTCTTCTTCTTCTTCTTCTTCTTCTTCTTCTTCTTCTTCTTCTTCTTCTTCTTCGATCGTTCTCAATATCCCGATACCAAGCCATTAAAAGGGCTTTGTATGTAGCAGAATATAGCCAGGAGAGCGGAATTCGTTGTGTCGTAGTTTACAGCTTGACTGCAATATTTGCACCTTTCGGTCCAACACATTCGACTTCAGCAGGGATTTTTGAGTACCGGGTTACCCTACCTCTTCTATCCCTTCTCCTTAGCCAGTCTGCTCTGTTGCAGCCTGTTATCCAGGCGTAGAAGGGCCTTGACAGCTCTGGTTCGCTGGCCCTGACGCTAGCAGTCAGCTATGGGTCGCTGAGCGCTACAGTTCATGCTCTGCTCAGCGTCTTGATCCCGAAAGGGCACTTCAAAGGTGTGTTGTCGTGTAAACCAGTCGTAAGGAAGTCGTTTAATTATTGACAACGTTTTGTTTAATGGTGGGTTACAGTGGCTAGCCTTGCTTTCCGAGATGTAATTCAGAAGGAATGCCTGGGTCTTCCTGGCTGTAGTGTAATATGATGCTTCTCAGTAAGCGCAACATTACGGGGATTGTAGTGGCTAGACTGTTGTACACGTCCTGTTTCAAGAAACCACGGGAAGATGTGATGGGGTGGACTTTATCAGTATGTTTCATCTGACCCTGACGCTAATCTGCGTTCACTCCAAGAATATGTGTTACCAGCGAGCTTGCAACAAGAACCAGCAGCATCAGTACCCCAGACCTTCTACTGAGCGGTTGAAGTCACCTTAGCATCTTCCGGGAGAACAGTGATACTGGATGGATCTACCAGCAGAACTGTTGTATCGGTACTGATACGCAGTATATTTCTCGTGGTTAGGGTTCTAAACGATTCCAAAATGGACACGGATATTTGAGCAGGAGAGCTTGGCCTACCGTCTTTCACCATGACTAAGACATTGGAACATTCCAGTGTGGATAAAGATACAAATGTGGAACAGTAATCTTCTTCTTCGTTCGTTCGTTCTCAAACTGCCGCTACCAAGCCATGAAAAGGGATTTACCAATAGCAGGATGTTGTCCGGAGAACGCAATGCGCTGTGTCGTAGATTACAGCTTGACTCCGATATGTGCACATTTCGGTCCGACACATCCGACATCAATATGGAATGTTTTAGTACCGGTCCCTCTTCCCTCCCTTCTCTTTAGCCAGTCTGCCCTGGTGCAGCCTGTTATCCCGGATTGCCAGGTGGACGTGGATAAGGGTCATGGCAGCTCTGGGTGGCTGGCCCTGAGGCTAGCAGACAGCTTTGGGTCGTTGACCACTACAGCTCCTGTACTGCTCAGCAGTATAATCATATCTGCTGTGCGAGTGTCCACAATAAGTAAGTTGATTCTTTTGTGCGCCCCGAACAGGACGTTTAGTGGAGGGTTACGATAGCTTTCATCAGATCCCGAGCTTGCTAATGAAGGTGGACCGGGGTCATCCAGGCAGTTGTGCTATGCTTGGCTTCATCTGCGTGTTGCTAACTACAGCAGGCTCATGTTAATCCCCTACATTGTTAACCAGACTGCTAAGAAGGATAGCCCGTTTCCAGGGAGGCCTACGTGAAAGTCGAGATGGCGGTCCTGACCACTATATTTTGTAGTTCTCAAAACAAAGTAAAACATATTTGAGTGTAGATAAAAACTTGTACCGAAAAACTTGTTTCCATATTTACTTGTTACGGTTAAAGAACTATGCCTCTCCCTTTCTCCCCTTAGTACCGAACCAGATACTCGTTTACAGCTTAGATGCCTGGAGCGTATGAATAACACAGATCGGACCTGGTACCCTACCACGATGAGAACCAAGTGATCTATTACTGCAGAGGTAAGGATTGAGAATTTTAAAAAACCCACATAATATGACACACGAATGTACCTTTCGCCTCCCAACGGTGCCTAATGGGGTAAGTGGATCTGTGAGACAGACGAGTAATGGTCGCCGCTTGTCTCAGTCAGCAAATCTATACAAATCGTGGCTTGAATATAACATGTAGAATTATCAGGTTTTAAAAAATCTTGACAAATATTATCGCATTTCTCTCCTTCAATTACAACAGCGTACGGTGAATGCAGATATGCGGTATATTTGTTTAAGGAAACCAGATTTCTATTTTCTAAACACCAATTCATTATGTAAACATACACCGGTAAAGCTTTTGTCGAATGGTATCAGGATACGGCGGTTTAATTGCTAGCTGCGTGGGACATAGCGAAGGACTACTTTTCTAGGCCATCATCATCAGGTGCCAAGTCGGTTGGTGTTGTAATCACGGACCTCCATCCACTTCTATCATGGGTGTCGTTTACCAACTCTGTTGTTGATTGTCGCCCGTGCCCTTCTCTCAGGCTGTCCAGCATCTTCTCTCTCTGCCTTCCCCTGTCTCTCTTTCCTGCTATCTTCCCCGTTGTCACAACATGCTCCAAACCGTTTCTTCTTTTAACACGTCATTCTCTAACGCTGTCCAACATCTTCTATCTCGGCCTTCCTGTCTCTCTTTCCTGCTCTCTTTACCGTTGTCACAACCTGCCCCAAACAGTCTCTTCTTATAACACGCCATTCTCTAACGCTGTCCAACATCTTCTCTCTCTGCCTCCCTGTCTCTCTTTCTTGCTATCTTTTTCATTGTCACAACATGCCCCAAACAGTCTCTTCTCATAACATGCCCCAAACAGTCTCTTCTCATAACATGCCCCAAACAGTCTCTTCTCATAACATGCCCAAAACAGTCTCTTCTCATAACATGCCCCAAACAGTCTCTTCTCATAACATGCCCCAAACAGTCTCTTCTCATAACATGCCCCAAACAGTCTCTTCTCATAACATGCTCCAAACAGTCTCTTCTCATAACATGCCCCAAACAATCTCTTCTCATAACATGCTCCAAACAGTCTCTTCTCATAACATACCCCAAACAGTCTCTTCTCATAACATGCCCCAAACAGTCTCTTCTCATAACATGCCCCAAACAGTCTCTTCTCATAACATGCCCCAAAACAATCTCTTCTCATAACATGCCCCAAACAATCTCTTCTCATAACATGCCCCATATAATCTCTTCTCATAACATGCCCCAAACAGTCTCTTCTCATAACATGCCCCAAACAGTCTGTTCTCATAACATGCCCCAAACAGTCTCTTCTCATAACATGCCCCAAACAGTCTCTTCTCATAACATGCTCCAAACAGTCTCTTCTCATAACATGCCCCAAACAATCTCTTCTCATAACATGCTCCAAACAGTCTCTTCTCATAACATACCCCAAACAGTCTCTTCTCATAACATGCCCCAAACAGTCTCTTCTCATAACATGCCCCAAACAGTCTCTTCTCATAACATGCCCCAAAACAATCTCTTCTCATAACATGCCCCAAACAATCTCTTCTCATAACATGCCCCAAATAATCTCTTCTCCTAACATGCCCCAAACAGTCTCTTCTCATAACATGCCCCAAACAGTCTCTTCTCATAACATGCCCCAAACAGTCTCTTCTCATAACATGCCCCAAAACAATCTCTTCTCATAACATGCCCCAAACAATCTCTTCTCATAACATGCCCCAAATAATCTCTTCTCCTAACATGCCCCAAACAGTCTCTTCTCATAACATGCCCCAAACAGTCTCTTCTCATAACATGCCCCAAACAGTCTCTTCTCATAACATGCACCAAACAGTCTCTTCTCATAACATGCCCCAAACAGTCTCTTCTCATAACATGCCCCAAACAGTCTCTTCTCATAACATGCCCCAAACAGTCTCTTCTCATAACATGCCTAAAAACGATGACTGCCTTGTCCTGATCTTTGCAATGAGTTATTTTGTGTTTGTGCCTCTTCGAGTACTTTATCATTTGTCTTCCTTACTGTTCATGTAGTACTTTTTTAAGTACCTTATACTAAAGAGCTTGAGTACGTATATATGTCCTGGAAAACATCATACACTAAAACAGTTATTATCTTGTATGTCGATCAAAATTAAACTCGCTATTGGTAGCTTACACAACACGATAGGTAAAAAGGTAGAGGTAGTCCCATAGCAGACACTGCCGTCGGGAGTGAAGTATTCGAGTCTTCCTTTATACTAAGCCACATCGTCATGAGATGGGGTTGGCAACCCCTTTCCTCACTGCCTTTTTCCTACCTAGACGTCAGTCATGTACCCATTTACAGCTGGATCGACTAGAATTGCCGGTGATTGAACACCGTACATCTGCCATGAAAAGCGAGCGCTCCACCAGCGCAGTGATCAACCACTCACAGCGTGATAAAAAATTGTTTTAATGGAGCCTGCAGCTCAGCCTTTCAAGAATGATTCATCTTGTTATCACGAATGAACCTTACTCTTCTTTATCGTCCATCTTCTATCCCTACCAGGTGTGGCCTTCCTATTGTATATATTTGTATTTGAACTGTGCAGACACATGTGATCAGTTTGTTGTGTCAATGGATGATAGTGGGGCAGCCTCCTTCAGGTCTTCACCCAGACCAATTTTAGGCAAGGTCTTTTTGATTGTCAACTGTTATGAGCTCTTTTCCGTGTGCGTAGGGATTAAGAAAATAATCGTTCGTCTCCGATTAGACTAAGCGTCGATCTCACTAACTTTGGAAACTGGAGACGTTTAAAACTTGCAGGATTCGCACATCCATCTTTTCGTGGTTTCGTTCGCTCGTATCTGGAGATGCCCATCGCCTTATATTTCAGTTGAAGCCACCAACCTTGTTGAAAAATTAAAGCTATTGAAGATCATGGACTGAAAACATACAATATTTCAATAGTTCAATTTCAAAATCGTATCTCATTTAGTTTTTTTTAAATGGCTCTTTGTGATTTGTTAACTGATTTTCCTATGGGAACTGAGACACTAGTCGGGCACAGCATTCTGACCAGGATGTCGCGTCAGGGTCAAGCACAATACACAAGACCACAGTCTCGTAGCTTTCACTGGAAACCGGCTGTTTTCAAGGCAGCCTGGCTGAAGAGATGTGGATCGATGTGATCCCTGTAGTAGTGAGCGCCCCACAGATGAAGCTAAGAATAGCAGAGCCGCCTGAAGAACCTCAGTCTACCTTCATCAGCATGCTCAGAATGTGAGGAGAGCTATTGCAACCCGTCACTTAACATCCCTGACAAGACACACAAAAGAATAACTTACTCATTATGGGCATTAAACTACAACTGCTTTTCCGCATCTCATTAAATCATGATTTGTTGCAGGACTCATAAAGACCTTTCACAAAACTCTAGTGTCACGCCGAAAACTAGTTGAGAACCGCTGCTCTAACTATTATGGATGCCTCACATTCATTTCCTCCAGTTAAACATCTGAGCATAGATGCAGGTTGAAGGGACAATGAAAAAATAACGATATAGTAGTATGTTCTGTTTATTACACACTTTGTTATGTTACTCTTTGATTCGATGTTGTGTAACGTTAAGTACTGTTGTACTGGGAAATAGGCTTTGAGAGTAAACCCAGAGCAGGTCTTTAAGACAGTCCGGCATTGTTCTCAGTGCCAATTGGACAACTCTTGCAACGCTACCGAAGCCAAGCATTATTGGTCTGCCGCGTTCCAGTGGAGGGAGGAGATCTGCTGCCCGGGCAATAACGGTCCTCCATATTATCATGCCCAGGCAGGCATCGGGAAGTGAGACCCCGCCAGATTCGCTACAGAGAGTCGGCACACCATAACATGTTGGCCTGCAGGCCGGTGATGATGAGCTAGAGGGATTGAAGCAGAAGCGGCTACGGATATAGGCCTGTTTCGCGCGATGAAGCCAATTGTCTGCGGAGACTAGCATAATGCCAACAAAACAACACTGTAACTACGAGGTGTGTTCAAATGAAACCGGATCAAACTGCAACAAGTGAACATACGTACTAAGCTTATGATGATGTTACATCTGGTGTAAACAGTACATACCAATCGTCAAGTTTGCAAAATTCCATTATCCTTCGACTCATAGTTTCTTCAGCAGACCTTTAAAAACATGGCGGGCGTGATACCGAATCCGTCCAGAGTTGATCAGCAAGCGGTGATTTGGTTTCAAACATCTGAAGGATGTCGACCAGTTGACATTCATCGCAGAATGCAGGCAGTGTATGGTGACAAAAGTGTGTCGAAGACAACAGTGAAGAACTGGTCGACGATGTTTAAAGAAGGACGTGGGTTAACAAAAGATCTTCCGAGACCAGGCCAGGTGTATATTGTTGCCTAAATTGACGTACTTTTTTAAACATCGTTGTCCAGTTCTTCCCTGTTGTCTTCGACACACTTTTGTCCCCATACACTGTCTGCATGCTGCGATGAATGTCAACTGGTCGACATCCTTCAGCTGTTAGAAACCGAATCACTGCTCGCTGATCACCCCTGAACGAATTCCTTATCACACGCGCCATGTTTTCAACGGTCGGTTGAGGAAACTATGAGTCGGAGGATATTGAAATTTTGCAAACTTGACGGTTGGTATGTGATGTTTACACCAGAAGTGACGTCATCATGCTCATCGTACGTATGTTCAATTGTTGCAGTTTGGTCCGGTTTCATTTGAATACGCCTCGTATTAGGAAGTATTGTATTGTATGTCATAGACAGGCTTACATACTAGTAGACAATTATCTACCAATATTCCAAATCGATGTTTTAAACGTGTTCTGGTGAGTGTTGCAATGTGACTCCCCTTTCAGGCTCCGGTAATACACAGGCGGAAGGCTAAATTGAGTTTTATTTTCTTCCTGGGTTAAATAAAACTCAGTTGCATTCTCCAGTTGCAAACTACAGAATCGTGTTCAGAATTCTTGATTTCTATTGAAAGACACGTGTTTTGCTGAAATATCTAAGCAATGCTCAATCGCGTCTGGACATGCAATGTGTCTTCTCGATCGACAGGCGTTAGAACACAGATTCGCGCAACTGAGTATCAGTATAAGCTACCAGTCTCTTTCTTGGCGACATGAGTCGGACATCCCCCCTCTTAAGCCCTACCATAATGAAGTTTCTAATATTTCATCCATGTGGCAGTATTACCAATGGGCGACATTTTTGTCTTTCATTCGTGAGCAAGCTGACGCTAATGCAGAGGTTCTGAATCTATTTCATGCCAGGGCTCTGTTTGAAAGTATAACAAAGGTTCTGAATCTATTTCATGCCAGGGATCTGTTTGAAAGTATAACAAAGGTTCTGGATCTATTTCATGCCTAGGACCTGTTTGAAAGTATAACAAAGGTTCTGAATCTATTTCATGCCAGGGACATGTTTGAAAGTATAACAAAGGTTCTGAATCTATTTCATGCCAGGGACCTGTTTGAAAGTATAACAGAGGTTCTGGATCTATTTCATGCAAAGGATCTGTTTGAAAGTATAAGAAAGGTTCTGAATCTATTTCATGCCAAGGACCTGTTTGAAAGTATAACAAAGGTTCTGGATCTATTTCATGACAACGATCTGTTTGAAAGTATAACAAAGGTTCTAGATCTAATTCATGCTAAGGATCTGTTTCAAAGTATAACGAAGGTTCTGGATCTATTTCATGCATAGGACCTATTTGAAAGTATAAGAAAGGTTCTGAATCTATTTCATGCCAAGGACCTGTTTGAAAGTATAACAAAGGTTCTGGATCTATTTCATCCCTAGGTCCTGTTTGAAAGTATAACAAAGGTTCTGGATCTATTTCATGCCAAGCATCTGTTTGAAAGTATAACAAAGGTTCTGGATCTATTTCATGCCAAGGATCTGTTTGAAAGTATAACAAAGGTTCTGGATCTATTTCATGCTAAGGAACTGTTTGAAAGTATAACAAAGGTTCTGGGTCTATTTCCTACCATGGACCTGTTTGAAAGTATAACAGAGGTTCTGGATCTATTTCATGCCAAGGATATGTTTGAAAGTATAACAAAGGTTCTGGATCTATGTGCCTGGCGAAAGTCAAGAGTCCTTTTGTCAATTTGGTAAGGCTTACAGGCCTATTTAGCAGCCTGGAAAAGCTTAAGGGCGCATTTGGCAATTTGGTGAAGCTAAAGGGCCTATTTGACAGTCTAGGGCCATTTGACAGTATGGTAAGGCTAAGGGTCCATTTGCCAGTCTGGTGAACTTATGAGCCCATTTGCCAGTAGGAAACAATTTGACAGTATAGTGAGGTTAATGGCCTATTTGAAAGTCTTATGAAGTGTAAAAGCCCGCTCGACAGTCTAGTGCAGTTAAAAAGCTAACTTGACAGTCTGGTGAAGCTTAAGGGACATGTGACAGTCTGAGACCATTTGACAGTCTGAGACGATTTGAATGTCTGAGACCATTTGACAGTCTGAGACGATTTGACAGTCTGAGACCATTTGACAGAATGAGACGATTTGACAGTCTAAGACCATTTGACAGTCTGAGACCATTTGACAGTCTGATCTTAATTGACAGTCTGAGACCATTTGGCAGTCTAAGACCATTTGACAGTCTGAGCCTAATTGACAGTCTGAGACCATTTGAAAGTCTGAGCCTAATTGACTGAGACCATTTGACAGTCTGAGCCTAATTGACTGAGACCATATGACAGTCTGAGACCATTTGACAGTCTGAGCCTAATTGACAGTCTGAGACTATTTGATAGTCTGAGCCTAATTGACAGTCTGTTGAAGCTGAATGGCCTATTTAACCGTCTGGTAAAGAGCCTATTTGACAATCTGATGAAGTTAAAGCGCATATTTGACAGTCTGGTGAATCTTAAGGAACGGTATGACAGCCTGGTGAAGTTTAAATGCCAGTAAACAGACTGAGACCATCTGACAGTCTGATGAGGCTTACAAGAGCATTTGACAATCTATTGAGGTTTAAGGTCCCATTTCATAATCTAGTGAAGTTTAAGGACCATTTGACAGTCTGAGACTATTTTGTAGTTTAATGAGGCTAACGTGTCCATTTGACAGTAATGAAGTTTAAGAGCCAAAATGACAATCTGGAGAACATTAAAGAGCCATTTGACAGTCGAGAAAACATTAGGGGCTCATTTCACAGTCTAGGGAACGGCGTGACCTAGTGGTTAAGTGGCACGGCTCACAATCCGAAGGTGCTGGGCTCGATCCCCATCACAGCACTGGCCGTTACCCCGGGGAAGCAAACCCTTAGAAAATGCAGGAAGAAGCATACCCTTTCATAAAATGCATGCTGAAGTCGGATGCACTGGGCCGACAGGCATAAAATAAAAACAACAATGCAACGCACTCCACATTGGGTATTAGAGAAATAAGTGGAACGCAAAAAAAAGTGAAAGTCTGGAAAACATTAGGGGCTCATTCGACAGTCTGGAAAACATTAGGGGCTCAATTGACAGTCTGGAAAACATTAGGGGCTCATTTGACAGTCTGGAAAACATTAGGAACACATTTGGCAGTCTGGTGAACCATAAAGGCTCATTTGACAGTCTGGTGAACCTTAAAGGCCCATTTGACAATCTGAAGAATATTAGGATCTCATTTGACAGTCTGGAAAACATTAAGGGCACATTCAACAGTCTGAAAAACATTAAGGGCATATTTGGCAGTCTGGTTAACCATAAAGGCTCATTTGACAGTCTGGTGAACCTTAAAGGCCCATTTAACAGTCTGGAGAATATTAGGGGCTCATTTGACAGTCTGGTTAAGCTTCTTAAGTTATTGTCCACCGCGAAGCGATGATGGCCACAACATCAGACGGTTTTGTCTTAATTATGTGAAGTGGGCTGGATGAGGATTATAGTGAGGAAGAATATGCGCTGGTCATCAATCTCACTCTTGTCTTAATTATGTGAAGTGGGCTGGATGAGGATTATAGTGAGGAAGAATATGCGCTGGTCATCAATCTCACTCTTGTCTTAATTATGTGAAGTGCGCTGTATGAGGATTATAGTGAGGAAGAATATGCGCTGGTCATCAATCTCAATCTTGTCTTAATTATGTGAAGTGCGCTGTATGAGGATTATAGTGAGGAAGAATATGCGCTGGTCATCAATCTCACTCTTATCCCGAGTTACCTTGGCTCAGTGGCAAGACTATTGGTCGAGACGACTGGAGGTAACTCGGGATGCAGGCACTCTGGTCATACCTCCCGTGAGACTAGTGGTCGCTTGAAACTTGCAGGGTTCGATCACCCACCGTTTCCGTTCATCACTCTCAGAGGCGAGTGCCTTAACCTCTAGACTACAACAACCACTGAAGTTTCTTGACTTGTTGGTATCGTAATATACAATAGCCAATGGACTATTTTGTTGGCAGCCAGAGAAACCAAATGACAGTGTTGTAAAATCTTCGGACCTTTGAAAATATTGGGAAGTCTATAGACCCCATTGGCAGTTCGGTAAAAACTGTGCTCCCATTACACTGGTCCGATAAAGCCTCCCTACCAATTTGGCGAAGTCTAGGAACCCCTTTGAAAGAATACTGAAGAACCCGCCGCCTCTCTGGCGGTCTGGTTAACTCTAAGAAGCCATTTTGCAGTACGGGGAAGTCTATCGGTTGTTTATTAAAAAAAACTGTTTTAATCCTCCATAAAGAGGTAAAATGACGAGACGCTGAGAAAGCCGTAAAGAGGTCAAATAACGCGACGCTGAGAAAGCCGTAAAGAGGTCAAATGACGCGATTTATCCATAACATACATTCACAGGATTTGTGGGGATGGGATGGTGGGGAAGGGGGGGGGGGGTGGGTGGTGCCAGGCGGAAAATTTGAGGGGAATATATGCAGTGGAGCCGCGTAGCGCAGTGGTTAGCGCGCTGGCTTCGCATCTGAGTGGTGCTGGGTTCAGTCCCCAGTTGAGGCGGTAATGTTTTTTGCAGACCGCAATGGCTCCCGGGTCGACCCAGCCTTAAATGGGTACCGGTTCAGTCCGGGAAGTAAAAGCGATGAGGGAGAGAAGATGGGTACCGCCTTCATATAGCCGAGCCTTTGAAATGTGAGATCGCTAACACCTCACACCCCTACGGCAGTAATGCTATGGGATACTTTACTTTACTTTGCTTTTACAAGCTGTAGACACGGGAGGGGGGGGAGGAGGGGATTTAAGTTCATAGTGGACTTTCGGGACTGAAGGTCAGCTAATAGTGTAGCACAGAGAGTGAGCAGAGAAAAGTCAGGGAGTGAGAAGATGAGGGTCAGGGAGTGAGAAGATGAGAGCCAGGGAGTGAGAAGATGAGGGTCAGGGAGTGAGAAGGAGGGTCAGGGAGTGAGAAGATGAGGGTCAGGGAGTGAGAAGATGAGGGCCAGGGAGTGAGAAGATGAGGGTCAGGGAGTGAGAAGGAGGGTCAGGGAGTGAGAAGATGAGGGTCAGGGAGTGAGAAGGAGGGTCAGGGAGTGAGAAGATGAGGGTCAGGGAGTGAGAAGGAGGGTCAGGGAGGGAGAAGATGAGGGTCAGGGAGTGAGAAGATGAGGGCCAGGGAGTGAGAAGATGAGGGCTAGGGAGTGAGCAGATAAAAGCCAGAAGGGAATGAGGGAGCAGAGAAATACCAGGGAATGTGCAGATAAAACCCAGAGAGTGAGAAGATAAAGGCCAGGGAGTGAGCAGACAAAAGCCAGGGAGTGAGCAGACAAAACCCACAGAGTGAGCAGACAAGAGCCAAGAAGTGAGCAGACAAGAGCCAGGAAGTGAGCAGACAAAACCCAGAGCGTGAGCAGACAAAACCAAGGGAGTGAGCAGACAAAACCCAGGGAATGAGAAGACAAAACTCAGGGATTCAGCAGACAAAACCCAGGAAGTGAGCAGACAAAACATAGAGAGTGAGCAGACAAAAGCCAGGGAGTGAGCAGACAAAAGCCAGGGAGTGAGCATACAAAACCCAGGAAGTGAGCAGACAAAACCCAAGTAGTGAGCAGACAAAACCCAGGGAGTCAGCAGACAAAACCCAGGGAGTGAGCAGACAAAACCCAGGGACTGAGCAGACAAAAGCCAGGGAGTGAGCAGACAAAAGCCATGAGGGAATGATTGATTGAGCAGACAAAAGCTAGAAGGGAATGAGGGAGTGAGCAGACAAAAGCTAGAAGGGAATAAGGGAGTTAGCAGACAAAAACCAGGGTGTGAGCAGATAAAAGCCACGGAGTAAGCAGACAAAACCCAGGGAGTGAGCAGACAAAAGCCAGAGAGTGAGCAGACAAAACTCAGGTAGTGAGCAGACAAAAGCCAGAAAGTGAGCAGACAAAACCCATGGAGGGGGCAGACAAAAGCCAGAAAGTGAGCAGACAAAAGCCAGGAAGGGAGCTGACAAAACCCAGGTAGTGAGCAGACAAAAGTCAGGGAATGAGCAGACAAAAAGCCAGGAAGTGAGCAGACAAAACCCAGGGAGTGAGCAGACAAAAGCCAGAAAGTGAGCAGACAAAAGCCAGGAAGTGAGCTGACAAAAATCAGGAGGGAGTGAACTGACAAAAGCCAGGGAGTGAGCAGACAAAACCCAGAAGGGAATGAGGGAGTGAGCAGACAAAAGCCAGAAAGTGAGCAGACAAAACCCAGTGAGTGAGCAGGCAAAACCCAGAGAGTGAGCAGACAAAACCCAGGGAGTGAGCAGACAAAAGCCAGAACATGAGCAGACAAAACCCAGGGAATGAGCAGATAAAACCCAGAAAGTGATCAGACAAAACCAAAGAAGTGAGCAATAAAAGTCAGGAAGGAATGAGGGAGTGAGCAGACAAAATCCAGAAGGGAATGAGGGAGTGAGCAGACAAAAGCCAGAAGGGAATGAGGGAGTGAGCAGACAAAAGCCAGAAGGGAATGAGGGAGTGAGCAGACAAAAGCCAGAAGGGAATGAGGGAGTGAGCAGACAAAAGCCAGAAGGGAATGAGGGAGTGAGCAGACAAAAGCCAGAAGGGAATGAGGGAGTGAGCAGACAAAAGCCAGAAGGGAATGAGGGAGTGAGCAGACAAAAGCCAGAAGGGAATGAGGGAGTGAGCAGACAAAAGCCAGCGACTGAGCTGGCTCCTACTCGCATCACGATCAGCGAACCAGTGCTGACCAACACCATATTTTGCTTCCATATGGCGGACCTGGGAACAGCCCGCACTCGCGTAGTTTGACTAAGAGAAAAGCGATCGAAATGGGAAGGGAAGCCTGGTACCCCAAGGTGCAGATATCGCTACCTCGCTGCAAACTACGACATAACATCACACTGTCCTTCCCAGGACCAACGTCGAAAAAGAAAAAGAAGGGGAAGAAAAAGAAGAAGAAGAAGATGAAGAGGAAGAGGAGGAGGAGGACGAAGAATATGAAGAAGAAAGTGAACGCAACTGTCGCTTCCATAACAAGCACCGTTAGTTTCAAATCCTTCTGCTATAAAACAACACAAAGCTTATCTCTATAGTACTGCATGTTCACCTTGACCCAGTTCTCTGGAGAACATTCAAGGTTGCTCATTCAGTGGATCCCCTCCCACTGCAATATCGAAGGCGTGGAAGCTACATACAGACTAGGAGACCTAAGTCTCCCGTATAATGTGGCAAAGACTATATTTAAAGCCAACATCAAGACGCTGAGCAGCGCATGAGCTGCAGCGGTCAGCGACCCATAGCTGTTTGCTAGCGTCAGGGCCAGCGACCCAGAACTGCCAAGACCCTTCTACACCTCCACGCGGTGATTCTGGATAACAGGCTGCAACAGAGCGGACTGGCTAAGGAGAAGTGATCGAAGAGGGAATGCTAACCCGGTACTCAAAAAATGCTTGCTAAAGTCGGACCAAGAGATGCAAATATCGCAGTCAAGCTGTTAACTACGCCACAGGTTTTTGTAGTGGGAGATTGAGAACGAATGAAAGAGAAGATTTAAAGCCAACTTCAGGGGGAAATGAACTGATCAACACCCCTACTTCCGAAAAGAAGACAACTACTATCATTTAACTAGAGAAGAGATAGTCGTCATCTTCAGACTGAGAACTGAGGGCGGAAGATGCAGTGGTAAATGAGCTGACAATAGCTGGCTGCTTGCGTCAGAGTCAGCGAACCAGAGCTGACAAAGACTCTATATTCCCCCTCCAAGCAGCGGCTCTGGAACCAGTCTGCACTAGCGTAATTTGGCTATTAGAATAGAGATAGCAGTGGGAAGGCTAACACGGTAGGCCATCAAAAACCAGCTGGAATAGGATGTGTCGGACCGAAAGGCTTAGATATCGCTGTCTTACTGTAAACTACGACAGGGGAAGGAAGACTAACGTCTGGTCAGGCACATTATACTGATCAGACATGTTAGTCAGGGTCAGGCAAAATATACTGATCAGACATGTTAGTCAGGGTCAGGCAAAATATACTGATCAGACATGTTAGTCAGGGTCAGGCAAAATACACTGAACTGACATGTTAGTCAGGGTCAGGCTAAATATACTGATCAGACATGTTAGTCAGGGTCAAGCAAAATACACTGAACTGACATGTTAGTCAGGGTCAGGCAAAATATACTGATCAGACATGGTGGTCAGGGTCAGGCAAAATACACTGATCAGACATGTTAGTCAGGGTCAAGCAAAATACACTGAACTGACATGTTAGTCAGGGTCAGGCAAAATATACTGATCAGATATGATAGTCAGGGTCAGACAAAATATACTGGATTAGACCCTAACCTCTTCCCCGTAGTCCTCCCTGAAATTGGTTGTTTTCATGGCAGTCTGGCTAACGATGTGAAGGATCGACGTGATCCCCGTAGTAGTGAGCGATACGTAGATGAAGACAGGCATATCTCAGCCGCCTTGAGGACCCCAGTTTACCTTCACTTACACACTCGGGATTTGAGGATGGCTACAACAGACCGCCACTTAACTTCCTTTTCAGGGGCGACAAAAGGTTAAACCTACCCGTTGTGGGCAATCCATCAATAACAACATCAACAAAGACTACGACAGAACGGGGCAACGGCCTTTTCATGACAAATTCTGAATGATAATAATAACAAAAAAGCTGAGCATAATAGACTCCAGAGTAATTTTTACAACATAATGAGGATTGGGACAGACGACAGGTGTTGGGAACATACCATGACCGCTGAACACATCCTACAAAGTTGTACGCTCACACACGAGGTGGATGGACTTAGTAAAATAATGTCATCATTCTGTACACGTCTCTTCTGGATGAAACCGTGTTAACAGTTTTTGTGTTTCCACCAGTACAGCTTAAGAATCCCTGCGTTAATGCCACTGTCATGGTCATATCAACCCCGTTATCGATTTATCGATTGTCTGTCCGTGTTCTCACTCAGACACTCTCCTGCTCTCTAAGATTATAAAATACGAAATGTCAGTTCCCATCAACGATTTCGTGTCAGGTTGAGCTGTATCAACACGATATATTCAACTGACCTGTCAGTCACAGATGTACATACATGATCATTTGTTATCAGTGCACACAGTCACGGCTGATTGCTTGGGTGGTTGTTAAAGAATAACTTGTCAAAACCACAGACCTTTATCAGTTAATGTACCTGTTGTGATTATCAAGAGGATTAGTTTTCATATTTTATATAATATCCTCATTGTCATTTCTTATAATAATTTGTCTATCGTTGTCCAGAGGGAGTGTGAACTAGGGGTGGAAACGTTCGTTTCAAAATCCGGGATCAAGATGCTGAGCAGCGCATGAGCTGCAGCGGTCAGCGACTGGTAGCTGACTGCTAGCGTCAAGGCCAGCGAACCGTCTATTGTAGGCAAATTAAACCACTTCTGCGTGCACAGCCTGCGGAAACTGTTATTAATAATAATAATAATAATAATAGCTGACCATCGCATTCGATGTTAACAACAGCAGTCAGGTATGTTGTGTTACACCTTAGCAGTGAGTTCGGATGTGGCCAACTGTAATAGATCTAAAGTAGGTCATGATTCGGATGTGGCCAACTGTAATAGATCTAAAGTAGGTCATGATTCGGATGTGGCCAACTGTAATAGATCTAAAGTAGGTCACGATTCGGATGTGGCCAACTGAAATAGATCTAAAGTAGGTCATGATTCGGATGTGGCCAACTGAAATAGATCTAAAGTAGGTCATGATTCGGATGTGGCCAACTGTAATAGATCTAAAGTAGGTCATGATTCGGATGTGGCTGTATAGTTCAATTCTGGCACGGAAAATCCTTCCATATACGTAGCATTTAATGTCAGAATTGGACACGTGAGTGTCAGTTGGTTTGTCTTAAGGCATAGTACGTTTTTTCAGTGCTTCGGAGATCCGGCGTTCCTCAGCAATAGAGGTGCCTCTGATGGTGGTTCTACACGGAAACTGTTAAGGCTTAGATGTCATGGCAGGAGCCAAATACAGATGTGTTAGTGCGAAAGGATGTGACCAGTATACACACCATGATATGACCAGCACATCTGAGATGGGCTGGCCATGTGGTACGCATGATGGATCAAAGTCTACCAAAAAAGATGTTCTATGGTGACCTGCAAACGGCAAAACAGCAAGCGGCGGACAGAGGAAAGAGTATAAGGACACACCTAAGATATTACTGAACCAGTGCAGTATAAACCACTATGACTGGGAAAGAATCGCCACCAATGCTCCAAACTGACACAGCACTATTGTGGAAGGTGTTAAGGGGAATGAGGTATCAAGAATAAATGAGGCTATCCAGAGACGATCGCTCTGCAAGTCGGCTCGCATCAAAATATCTTCCATCCTGGTGAAATGGGAGTCCTATATATATCCGTGTACTAAGTACATCAAATAATTCAGGGTTCATATTTGTTTATTCAGCCATCTTCGAACTAATGCGATGGTGAATGTTATAGAGAGGTAATCATTGATTACGATGGACGAACAAGAATAACAACAAATAATCCAAAGTAATATACTTTAGAAACAGAATCAATAATGGTGGAGATAATAGAGAGACAATCGGGATCAAGACGCCGAGCAGCGCATGAGCTGCAGTGGTCAGCGACCCATAGCTGACTGTTAGCGTCAGGGCCAGCGAACCAGAGATGCCAAGACCCTTCTACACCTCCACATGGTGATCCTGGATAACGGACTGCAGCATGGCAGACTGGCTAAGGAGAAATGATCGAAGAGGGAATGCTAACCCGGTACTCAAAAAATGCTTGCTGAAGTCGGATGTGTTGGACCGAAAGGTGCAAATATCGCAGTCAAGCTGTAAACTACGACACAACGCATTCCGTTCTCTGGACTACATTCTGCTACTTAAGCCCTTTCAGGGTTTGGTAGCGGGAGATTGAGAACGAACGCAGAAGAAGAAGTAGAAGAAGAAGAAGAAGAAGAAGAAGAAGAAGAAGACGAAGAAGAAGAAGAAGAAGAAGAAGAAGAAGAAGAAGAAGAAGAAGAAGAAGAAGAAGAAGAAGAATAGGGTCAATCAAGAAGGTTTGGATATGTCTTCTAGAAAAGAACTGAGATTGTCACATCGAAACGCCCGTAATAGAGAAAGTATAAATGGATTAGGGCCATTGATCGTTGGCCCGCTATTATAGGACGGCACTAAAATCGATGGATGAGCTACCCATACACAACAGGAGTCGCGCAGAGGGCTGCCTGATAGAACGGAGTATGGGTGTGTGCACACTACGAGTCGCAGAAACAGTCTTGCCAGTTTTGTTATGTTCAGTAAACGATATCACTGCGATGCCGGTAAACCCTTAGGTGATAAGTGTCTCTCAGCAAAAGGGCGATGGGTGTGAATACAGATGGTTTCAGTGGCTCGATCTTTGAATGAGTATGTAACCGTGCTTCGTCCTCTCAGGCGCCCGACCCTGCTCGACCCATTACTGATAACAAAATGTCGCACTCTTTCAAGTGTTCGTTCATTCATTACAGGGTGAACATCCAAGAGCAAGTCGTTGATTCATTTCAAAACGTCAGCCATATCCAGTTTCAATGAGTACCGGGTGTCATGGAGACCATTATGATAATGGGTTGAATACCGTCAACCTTGCATTACCAAGACAGCAGTTCCATGCATGTCTCAATGTCCGCTATCTACTTATGCCGTAGTCTGTCTGTATCTTCGGAAGCAAAGACTGAGTCCAATACGATGACTGCCCTTGTTAAAGAGCTTGTCAGATCTCGAAATCCCCACCGCAATCTCAATTACCATACTGGAGGTTGTTTCTCTTGTATTCCCCGCTAAACTCGGTCCCGACCTTACCTCTTACTCTAGCAGAGAAGCAGCATGAGTTGCTAGAAGATATTTGAGCTCCTATTAGTCTAGCCGCGGTACAATGATATCAATCTACGCATAACAAAACGTGGTGCAAATCCCAATAAAAATTGCAATAATAAAACTAGTAATGTTACTGACTCGGTCGCGCAATAGACGAGAAAGTTGATGAATGAGAAAGGGGATCAATATGCTGCATCGGTCAGCGACCCATAGCTGACTGCTAGCGTCAGGGCCAGCGAACCAGAGCTGCCAAGACCATTCTACACGTCCACGTAGTGATCCTGGATAACAGGCTTCAGCAGGGCAGACTGGCTAAGGAGAAGGGATCGAAGAGGGAATGCTAACCCGGTACTTAAAAAATGCTTGCTGAAGTCGGATGTGTTGGACCGAAAGGTGCAAATATCGCAGCCAAGCTGTAAACTACGACACAACGCATTCCGTTCTCTGGACTACATTCTGCTACTTAAGCCCTTTCAGGGTTTGGTAGTGGGAGATTGAGAACAAACGAAGAAGAAGAAGAAGAATGAGAAAGACATAGAGAAGCTGTAGGACATAAGCTACAGATGATGAAACTATAGAGAAATAATGCTGAGAGGTAGCAGCTTTTTGAGAATCATATATAGCGGAAGATACAGAGAAAGACAATATAAAGGAAGAAGCTATAGAGGAAGATACAGCGGATAACAATATAAAGGAAGAAGCTATAGAGGAAGATACAGCGGATAACAATCTAAAGGAAGAAGCTATAGAGGAAGATACAGCGGAACACAATTTAAAGGAAGAAGCTATAGAGGAAGATACATCGGAAGACAATATAAAGTCGAGGAAATATAAAAAGAAAAGCTGTAGAGCAAGGACCTATAGAATAAACATCTACAGAGAAAGACAATATTGAGGAATAATCTATAGAGGAAGTAATTGAGAAATAATCTATAGAGGAAGTAATTGAGGAATAATCTATAGAGGAAGTAATTGAGGAATAATCCATAGAGGAAGTAATTGAGGAATAATCTATAGAGGAAGTAATTGAGGAATAATCTATAGAGGAAGTAATTGAGGAATAATCTGAAGAGGAAGTAATTGAGGAATAATCTATAGAGGAAGTAATTGAGGAATTATCTATAGAGGAAGTAATTGAGGAATAATCTATAGAGGAAGTAATTGAGGAATAATCTGAAGAGGAAGTAATTGAGGAATAATCTATAGAGGAAGTAATTGAGGAATTATCTATAAAGGAAGAAGCACAGAAGGAGAGTAGAAAGAGTAACATGCTATAGAGGACGAGGATATAAAGAAAGACGCAAAAAGGAAGAAGCTAAAGCAGCTACCACCCAATAAATGAAACTCAAGAAGACGGCCCAAAATAACAATCCGCAGGAAGCAAACGTAGCAACCTATTCATGGCCTACTTTAGTTTTATGGGGCCTATGTCCTGCCACAGGTTATCATGAAAGCCATTGGGAGCGGAAGCAGCCTTCCTTAGCCTAAATGTACGGCAAAGGTTAGTGTTAGCATGTCTTGTGTGATTTCTTTTATGTTATCAATCCATTTTCCATCCGATGTACCTCGTGCCTTGTAACCAGATCTTCTTGTGGTATACGTCTGCAGTGGCAATTATGTTGCATCCTCGTTATATGGCCCAAGCATCTGATGTCCCGTCCAGTCATTGACCTTTTGTAATTGTCTTCTTCCGTCAATCAATATGAAACAATGCTATGCAGTAGGAAATCAGGTTGCAGCTTCTCTGCTAGAGTGAGAGTCTTTGGTGAACAACCTCCAGTACTTCTTCTACGTTGTTCGTTCTCAGTTTTCTGCTACCAAACCCTGAAAAAGGTTTTGCAAGTGGCACAATGTACTCCGGAGAACGAAATCGGTTGTGTCGTAGTTTACAGCTTGACTGTGATGTTTGCACCTTTCGGTCTGACACATACGACTTCAGCAGGCATTGTTTTGGTACCGGGTTAGCCTTCCCTTTTCGATCCCTTCTCCTTAGCCAGTCTGCTGTGTTGTAGTCCGTAATCCCGGATCAAAACGTAGAGGTGCAGAAGGGTCTTGGCAGCTCTGGGTTGCTGGCCATAAAGCTAGGAATCAGCTCTGGGTTGCTGGCCCTGGCGCTAGCAGTCAGCTGTGGGTTGCTGGCCATTTCGAGGCAAAATATGCACAATTGTTTTCCTGGGACCATTTTGGGAATGAGTATATTTATTTTTCTTCATAATTGATCCGGACCCCTTTTATTTATTTAATTTCCTGATTTATATATATTTATTTTCCCTTTAAATATCAAATCATCATCATACACTTATACAGCATTGCGGAGATGCGATGTAGTGAGGTGTACAACGTGAATGAATGATATGGAATGATTATGAAAGATGACAAAAAATATACTGGACACATAAGAATTAAGAGTACAATATACCCCGAGCCATCTGATAAATAAGGCCCATCAACTATTGGTCAGTCTTTAGCGCAGATATGCCCTTTTCACTAATCCCTCTAGGGTCAAAATTAATTGACAAAGATTGTATTACTCCACAAATAGAAGTGAAAAGACATGCATAATTCAGCTGCTTTTCTTATTTCAAATTAGCTTGTGTGTGCGTTTCATTTGATCAATATGCAAATCTGGTGATGGTTTTATAAGCCTGTCAACATATCGTAATGTTAACCTCAATTAGCACGCATGTTTAGAATGGCTCAAGCCCACATTAATAGTTGCCATAGTGACAGATAACCGTGACGTTGCCTTCACAAACCACATATCTTTACAGTCTGGTTTAGCCTTGTCAATAGAAGTCATTTTACAGTATTCGCATTGTTAATAAGAGCATGTAGGTAACAGAGTGGTTGCGCGATTGATAAGGTAAAGGTTTGATTCTTATTATCGGTACGCTCAAATCTACTTTGTTGTATATGAGGGCTGTGTTAGTGGTAGAGAAAGAAAAGAGGGTGAAGAAGGGAATTGTCCAAACCTTTTCTCATATCATCGACATGCTTCTAGAAGCAGCAGCCTGGCCAACGAGGTAGAGATTTTTCTTTTGCGTTCGTCATCAACGGCGGTGTCGTAGTTTATACATCGAGGCTGCGGTATCTGCGCCTTCCGGTCCGATTCATCCGATATCTGGTTTCTCTGTTTGTGTACCAGCTTAGCCTTCACACAGCGATGCCTATACTCTTAGCCAGACTGTACTAGTGCAGCCTGTTTGCAGGGTCGCCACTTGTAGGTTATATGTTGTTGTTGTGAATGCCGCTACGCCCTGAGGAGGTCGTTTAGTGGTGGGTTGCACTAGCTTTCCTCACATTCCAAGCGTGCTGATGAGGATAGACCGCTGGCCCTAACATGTCTGACCAGTATGTTTTACCAGACCAGACGATAGTCTTTGAGGAGGTACAGAGCATCGGTCAGTTATGGTTCGCTGACCCTGATGCAAACACACAGCTTAAGTCGCTGACCCTGATGCAAACACACAGCTTGAGTCGCTGACCCTGATGCAAACACACAGCTTGAGTCGCTGACCCTGATGCAAACACACAGCTTGAGTCGCTGACCCTGATGCAAAAACACAGCTTGAGTCGCTGACCCTGATGCAAACACACAGCTTGAGTCGCTGACCCTGATGCAAACACACAGCTTGAGTCGCTGACCCTGATGCAAAAACACAGCTTGAGTCGCTGACCCTGATGCAACCACACAGCTTGAGTCGCTGACCCTGATGCAAACCACACAGCTTGAGTCGCTGACCCTGATGCAAACACACAGCTTGAGTCGCTGACCCTGATGCAAACACACAGCTGGAGTCGCTGACCCTGATGCAAACACACAACTTGAGACGCTGACCCTAATGCAAACACACAGCTTGAGTCGCTGACCCTGATGCAACCACACAGCTTGAGTCGCTGACCTTGATGCAAACACACAGCTTGAGTCGCTGACCCTAATGCAACCTAACAGCTTGAGTCGCTGACCCTGATGCAACCACACAGCTTGAGTCGTTGACCCTGATGCAAACACACAGCTTGAGTCGCTGACCCTGATGCAACCACACAGCTTGAGTCGCTGACCCTGATGCAAACACACAGCTTGAGTCGCTGACCCTGATGCAACCACACAGCTTGGGTCGCTGACTCTGATGCAACCTCACATTTTGAGTCCCTGGCTGCTGTCAGCTCATCCACTGTGCTGCATATTCAGCTCAGAGTTGGAGATCCAGTATGCGATTAACTTAGCCCTGGAGCACACCGAGAAACCTCCCACTGCTCAGCATCCAAGAGGACCCAGTCCTCACCGAAATTTATAAAAAAGTAGGGCCACTGTAACCTGCCTAAAGTACTCGGCAGGTGAAACTTACAACAACACGCATGTTACATTGCTTGTGTTTCGTTCATTATTGATGCCGTGTGCTGGTGTGGGCTCTTTGTTGATTGGCTAGCCTTGACCCTGGCAACTCATGGAATATTTAGCAAGTATTGCATTTCTAGCAACCTCCTCACCTGTACCCCCCCCCCCCCCCTTTCCAAAAGTGTGAGATTTAACACAATGTTTCTAGTTTTGCTTTCCTGTTCACCCATCTGCCAATTAACTTCTCTATTTCTTACCTCTTCAACCAGCACATGTCCTCGTCCATCTCTTCCCTCTAAACCAGCCCATCCACTCGACCATCTCTTTCCTCTAGACCAGCCCATCCACTCGACCATCTCTTCCCTCTAAACCATCCCATCCCCTCGCCCATCTCTTCCCTCTAAACCAGCCCATCTCCTAGCCCATCTCTTCCCTCTAAACCAGCCCATTCCCTCGACCATCTCTTCCCTCTAAACCAGCCCATCCACTCGACCATCTCTTCCCTCTAAACCAGCCCATCCCCTCACCCATCTCTTCCCTCTAAACCAGCCCATCCCCTAGCCCATCTCTTCCCTCTAAACCAGCCCATCCCCTCGACCATCTCACCCCCTAAAAACCAGCCCATTTCCTCGACCATCTCTTCCCTCTAAACCAGCCCATCCCCTCGCCCATCTCTTCCCTCTAAACCAGCCCATCCCCTCAACCATCTCACCCCCTAAAAACCAGCCCATTTCCTCGACCATCTCTTCCCTCTAAGCCAGCCCATCCACTCGACCATCTCTTCCCTCTAAACCACCCCAGTCCCTCGACCATCTATTCCCACTAAACCAGCCCATCCACTCGACCATCTCTTCCCTCTAAAACCAGCCCATTCCCTCGACCATCTCTTCCCTCTAAACCAGCCCATTCCCTCGATCATCTCTTCCCTCTAAACCAGCCCATCCACTCGACCATCTCTTCCCTCTAAACCACCCCATTCCCTCAACCATCTCTTCCCTCTAAACCAGCCCATCCACTCGACCATCTCTTCCCTCTAAACCAGCCCATTCTCTCGACCATCTCTTCCCTCTAAACCAGCCCATCCCCTCGCCCATCTCTTCCATCTAAACCAGCCCATCCCCTCGCCCATCTCTTCCCTCTAAACCAGCCCATTCCCTCGACCATATCTTCCCTCTAAACCAGCCCATCCACTCGACCATCTCTTCCCTATAAACCAGCCCATCCACTCGACCATCTCTTGTCTCTAAACCAGCCCATCCCCTCACCCATCCCTTTCCTAGAAACCAGCCCATCTCTTCCCTCTAAACCAGCCCATTCTCTCGTTCATCTCTTCCCTCTAAACCAGCCCATCCCCTCGCCCATCTCTTCCTTCAAAACCAGCCCATCCACTCGACCATCTCTTCCCTCTAAACCAGCCCATCCCCTCACCCATCTCTTCCATCTAAACCAGCCCATCCCCTCGCCCATCTCTTCCCTCTAAACCAGGCCATTCCCTCGACCATCTCTTCCCTCTAAACCAGCCCATCCACTCGACCATCTCTTCCCTCTAAACCAGCCCATCCCTTCGCCCAGCTCTTCCCTCTAAACCAGCGCATCTCTTCCCTCTAAACCAGCCTATTCCCTTGACCATCTCTTCCCTCTAAACCAGCCCATCCCATCACCCATCCCTTTTCTCGAAACCAGCTCATCTCTTCCCTCTAAACCAGCCCATTCTCTCGTTCATCTCTTCCCTCTAAACCTACCCTTCCGCGCCTCTCCCCATTTCTTCTTGTTGTTTCGAATGCCCACAATGAGTAGGTTTACTCTTTTTGTGCGCCCTGAAAAGGACCTTAAGTGGCGGGTTGCAGTGGCTTTCCTCACATCCCGAGCTCGCTTATGAAGGTGGACCGGGTTCCTCCAGGCGGTTGTGCTATGCTTGGCTTCATCTGCCTGCTGCTCACTACTATGGGGATTGCGGCGATCAATAACCTTGTTAGCCAGGCTGCTATTAAAACAGCCCGTTTGAAGGAAGGACTACGAGGAAGCCAAGGTGAAGGTGTTGTCCAGTATGTTTTGCCTAAACATGACTAACATTTCTGATCAGTATATTCTGTCACACATCTCTTCCCTCTAAATCTGTCCTTTCCCCCACCTATCTTTTCCCTCTAAATCTGAACTTTCCCCCACAAATCTCTTCTCTCTAAAAACCATCCATCTCTTCTCTCTAAGCCTGCCCCTCCCCCCCCCCATCCATATCTTCTCTCTAAACCTGACCTTTCCCCCATCCATCTCTTCCCTCTAAACCTGCCCTCCCCCCATCCATCTCTTCCCTCTAAACCTGACCTTCCCCCCCCCTCCATCCATTTCTTCCCTCTAAACCTGCTCACCTCCCCTCCCACTAATCCCCCTCTCACCAAACCGATCTCTCCCTCTAAACCTGCTCACCTCCCCTCCAACTAATCCCCCTCTCACCAAACCGATCTCTCCCTCTCGCTCCATCTTTTACCCCGGAAAAAAGTCATTCCCTGCTCAATCTCTCCCCCACATCCTGTGTCTATCTCTTTCAAACTTATTTTTAGTATCTACACTTCGGCCCATCTCTTTCCTCCCCTTCTCGCCAGCCCGTCCTTCTATTCCCACAATTCACCCCCCCCCCCCCCCCCCCCCCCACAATTTTGGGTCTTACACTAACATTTCATATTTCTAATAAACTTTCAATGAATGCATTCTATCTCTATTGTATTTTGGAATTCTAGTATCAATTCAGTGAAGATGTTTAGGGAAATTTAGGCGTATCATTAACGCGTGCACATTACAACTCCAGTCAAGCAAATCGGATCATGAGATCATTATTCATATTCCTGTACATTGGCTTTGTAAACATCCTATACAATTTTCATTTCTATCCTTTTAAAACCTAAATAGCCAGTAATGTACTCAGGGTAAAAGTAAGCAGCATTTCCTTTACAGAATTTAGTTTCTTACAACCGCCCACCTATTTGGCTGTTATAAGTTTCTTGGCAAGTATGTAGTACGGTAGGTACGTGGAGGAGCATTCGCCCGAGGAAAACAGACCCAGTGTTTGCTGAACTGGACACAAGTGGGAATCGAACCAGGAACGTTGGGATTGTCCTAATGGTACTTAACGGTAACTATGCCAAATTTGGTACAGACTGGTAGAACAGTTTAGGATTGTATAAGGAATGAACAAGAGAAACAGATCACAGGACTTTCAGCTATATATATATATATATATATATATATATATATGGCATGGCTTGGCTTGGCTTCGTTCGTTCTCAACCACCCGCTACAAAACCCTGAAAAAGCTTAAGTAGCAGAATGTAGTCTAGAGAACGTAATGCGTTGTGTCGTAGTTTACAGCTTGACTGCGATATTTACACCTTTCGGTCCAACACATCCAAGTTCAACAACCATTTTTTGAGTACCGGATTAGCATTCCCTCTTCGATCCCTTCTCCTTAGCCAGTCTGCCCTGCTGCAGTCTGTTATCCAGGATCACCGCGTGGAGGTGTAGAAGGGTCTTGGCAGCCATGGTACGCTGGCCCTGACGCTAGCAGTCAGCTATAGGTCGCTGACCACTACAGCTCATGCGCTGCTCAGCATCTTGATTCCATATAAACTAGGTCTGTTAAGATATTCGATCTTTTGTAGCCAATGCTAAGTTTATCAATGTGCATGTGCTTTGTAGTTAAGGAGTGGAGCCGTATACTGTGGCTAATGGTTATTGAGGAACCTTTTCTCTTTCTGTTACGAGTCCTGGATAAGCTAGAATCCCACGTTGCACTGTCGCACATGCATGGATGCAGTTGTGGTAGTTTGGTTCGTATGCAGGGTCTAACTTGTTGAAGTACGTGCTAAGCCTGACGTGTTCTGCCCCATGCTGGACGATTATTCTATGTTGCGGGGGCTGCAGTTTCTTGAGGTTGTCATGTTTGTTCGAGTGTGCTATTGTCGTATACATGGCATGCCCATTAGAACATACTGGACTTCAGTTTAAGCACTCCTCTTTGAAGAAATATTAAATATTGAAGAATGTAAGTGCAAGTCAAACTGTATGAAGCTTTAGTTAGACCTAGATTGGAGTACTGTGTTCAGGTGTGGAGTCCTTATCGTTGAGATGATAAAAACATGCTGGAAGATAAAACGAAGAGCGACAAAACTGATAGTTGGATTCCGAAATTACAGTTATGAGGAAAGAGAAAAACTGCACAACAGTGTCTAGAAAAGAGAAGAATTCGAGATTATTTAATCCAGATTTATAAGATGATCAAGGGAAATGATACATTAGATTGTAACACGTTTTTCAAAGTACATCTGCCTACTGGAACAAATTAATTTATAAAAAGGTCCAGATTAAATATCAGAACATTTTTTTTAGTCAGAGAGTGGTGAATGCTTGGAATGCATTGTTTCAAGGAATTGTGGAGGCAGGGTCAATTAATTCATTCAAGAATGGATAGAATGCGCAGTTATTTTTAGATCACGTGAAAGTAAAAGTAACTAGTTGCATACAAACTCTGCAGTCTTCTAAGCCAGGATAAAGACGTTAAGTTAAGATGTTTTGAAGCATTTTTGTTATCTGCATACTGACTAGTGTATCTGAGCCATGCTCGATCATAGTTCATCTCGTCTGCTTTCTCGTTGGTTGCCTGCTATACATCTATGTCTTGAGATCTACTGGGATGTGGCTTTGATGTGTGTTGCTTGTAACGTCTCGATAGTCCCAGTCAGTATTATAACTTGTTTGTTGTTAGTTTATTAGTATGCTCCTAATGCCTGTATTACTATCCTGAATTATATTTGATGCCGTATATTTATTTATGAAAATAAGGACTAATACCAAATTAAGATTACTTAAGTCCAATGTGTTCCAGTTCCCTTGCAGACAGCAGATACTTGGAGAACAATGAAGCCAGAACAGAGAAAACTCGAGTCGGTCGTCAATAAATGTCTACGGACGATATTGGATATAGGCAGGCAAGACATGGTGAGGGATTAAGACCTATGGGAAAGGGGCCAACAACAATCAGTGGAGCAACATATCAAACGTAGGAAAAGGGGTTGGATAGGACACACACTACGGAAATCACCATCAAACGTGCTAGACAGGCCCTGACATAACTTAACAACGTATTTATACTGGTTTAGAAGACTCTGCAGAGTCTGTATACAACCAGTTTCGTTTACATTCAGGTCAGGTCATCCCGTAGCCGGTGAGGTCGTTGGGGCACACATGAAGACATCCTCTCAACCCCACTCCACCCCTCTCTGTCAGATGCCGCTGCCTGTGACTCTTCTGGTCGGAGATTGGTCCATTCTTTTATGTTGTCCTCCCATCTCTTTTTTGGGCCGGTCTCTTCGTCGTCTGCCATGCACCTTTCCGTGGAGGATTGTATTTGCAAGACCATTTGATCTCGATATGTGACCGTACCAAGTGAGTTTCCTACTTTTGACAGTTGCCAAGAGGTCTTCGAAAGGCCCTATTGCTGTTGTAACTCTATCTCGTATTTCCTTATTTGTAACTCGATCTTTGTACGTGACGTTTAAAAGTTTTCGGAAACATCTTATCTCCAAGGCCTGTCTCCTTTGTTGAAGGTCAGCTGTAACTGTCCATGTCTCACACGCATAGAGGAATATTGACAGGACCAGTGTACGCATTAATATGATTTTCGTACATAGTGCTAACCGTTTATCTTGCCAGATTTTGTTAAACCATGCAAGCGCCATTATTGTCTGTGCTATTTTGGCTAACACCTCACATTTTGATCCTTCATCACTGACAATCGACCCAAGATATTTTTTATCCTGCTGTTGAAGCCCGTGGCGTTGTTGGTTATTAATTTAGTCTTTCTAGCATTTATCTCCATACCATAGTCAAGAGCTGTTTCATCGAGCCTTCTGACCCATTCCTGGACCCATTCCGCCAACCGGTCGATATCATCTGCAAAACGAAGGTTAATAATCATTCGGCCCCCTATCTTGACAGTACCAACGTGATCTCCAAGTGCCTCACTCATAATTCCTTCAAGGAATATATTGAAAAGTTGGAGAGAGTGTACATGTTTACATTACCTTGCTCTAAAATCTATGCGCATCCAATTTATTCTTAAATGCATTAATTGTTCCTGTCTACACTACCCCCTGTGGCAATGCATTCCAAGCATTCATCACTCTCTTACTAAAAAAGGTAGACCAAGAAAGAACTAGAGAAGAGACTGAAAATTAACTTCAGTCCCTAGACCTCAACCGGTGTGAGGCAGCTCAAAATCAAAACATGCTGGATGAGAGTTGTCAATGACCTAAGGCCACAAAGAAGCGACAGGCATTGTTGCTGTATCATAACACAACAAAACAACACACCTTTGTTAACACAAACAAACACACGTGTGTTCTATCGTGTTAGATACTGCCAAGCTGTGCCCACTGTTTTATAGTGTGCCGATAAATAAACGACCATATTTGTGTATACAATTTTTGGCAAACCTAACGCCGCCTGGCAGAAGACTGCATACCATTAATATGAGTCACTTAGTTCTACAGGTACGGACATTATGCTTGCTTCTATATAAGGTAAGCTTGAGGCTGTGGCCGAGTTTTGCCGCTTCATACAGTCATTCACGTACATAAATGCAATTTTAACAAATAACACTTTCAACAGATGAGCAGTGAAGCGGTTAAAGAATGTGTCTTGCGTAGAAGGGACCAGGTCAGCGTCCAAGTTATGGCACGCTACTGGCTACCCTGCTGTAAAAAAGATACTTGACTTACAATTAGGGATAGCAAGGCAGAAAAACTGGTCGCATTAACCTCAATGGACATAGGTGTATAGTGTGCTCGTATCTGACAGTAAAGGGACGAGGTTCACCCCTCCCCCCTTTCCCAGCCGATCTTAGCACAAAAGTCTATCTGGCTGTAAATGGGCATGTCCGAGATTTCTCCAAGCACAGAAAGGATTGTAGTACAAAACGGCCGTAGTGGAACACATCACAAATATACACACACACACATCCATATACATGTTTAATACGCCTACATCCCAAACAGATACCCAAACGCACCCACATACTGACCCGTACGTCTTGATACCGCCCAAAGGACTAACGTCGGAAATTGGGGGGGGGGGGGGAATAGAAAGAGAAGATACTTTGCTTTTGCAAGTAAAATAAAGAAAGGCAAATATCAAACAAAAGTTAGGGATGGCAGGACAGCGACTAGTCGCCTCACCTAACATTCGGTCACTTGCCACTTTGACGCCGACGGCAGTATACAAGGACTTTTAGCCCTTGGAGTTAAGTCTAGCAATAGATAAGCCGTGCGGGAGAGTATCAGCCAGGCATTACAGTAATGTACATTATCATCACGTGGCGACTAGAATAAATTATTTCCACAACCGGTTGAGATGGTCTTGTACCTTTTATCTATTTATAGTAGTAGTGGTAGTAGCAGTAGTAGTACTACTACCATTGATGTTGCTGACTGAGAGCTGCTTGCTCCGAATCGCTCAGCATGGTGCACTACCGTCACACATGGTGCTTGCACCGCTGAGCAGAGGACCATCACGGAGGCGCAGGAAAAGCGAGCTGCACGAAAGGAAAGAATGCAACAAAACATGCTATTATGTGTGCCATACGTGCGGTAGAGTTTGTCACGCTCAGACCGGACTGTACAGTCACATCTGAATAAACATGTCTGATGCTGTCGCCATCTTCGCTTGCGATGGGCAACTAACAACTAAGTAACACGTAGTAGTAGTGGTAGCAGTGGTGGTAGCAGTAGTAGTGGTGGTGAGATTGGCAGCAGTGGTAGTACAGTAGAAGTAACAGTAGTAGTAATAAAGTAGTAGTAGTAACCGCAGTAGTAGTAATATCAGTAATAGTAACACTAGTAGTAATTGTGGTAGTAGTAGTAACAGTAGTAGTTAACAGTAGTAGTAAAGCAAAGCAAGGCAAACACCGCCGTCCAACGTAGACTGTGATGGCCTAATTTGTTTTGCTAGCGCTATTTTTAGTAAGAATTAACTGCGCTACTTTTTATTCTCACTATCTCGTCTCGTGCCACCCGACCCCAGTGGCAAGTCACGGACAAGACGGCTAGGGAGCAACTACGAGATGCAGGGGACTCCGCATCAAGCACCCGTGAAAAAGACAGCGGGGTCCGGAGTAGAACCCACACAACCTGATCACGAGGCCGACGGCTTAACCACTTCGCCACGGAATCCCCACAGTAGTTGTAACAACTAGTAGTAATTGTAGTAGTAAAACTAGTAGTAATTGTAGTAGTAGTAATAGGAAAAGTAGTAGTAATAGTATTGATAGGAGTGGTACTAGTAATTGTAGTAGTAGTAGTCATTGCGTTCATCAAATTTTGTCATTTTACTGACCACTCGCCCATGTCGACCTCTCTGTCCGCTTTCACTGACTCTCCCCTCCCCCCTGTGGACGTCCACTCCCTATGGCCTTGACCAACCACACCAGTTTACAGGTAACAATCCTCTACCTACAACTTAGTTTAGTTCTATATAGAATAAGTGCCGCAGAGGGTTGTGCGAGTCCATCATAACAGACTCAAACACTAGAGCAAAGTAGATCTGCAGCCTGTTAGGCGACATCTATGATGCTCTTAACAAACCACCTAACCCTGGCCGGTGTTATACCATGTCACACAGTTAGTCGTCTCTTACGACATGCTTTCTGTGGGGATATTCTTATTCTTGTCATTCACAAAGACCCCTGAGGACCACTCAAGACACAAAGTAACAGCAGTCTTAATTCAGAGTTGCGTACAATCAGGGCTGGATTTAGGCCTTCGCTAAACAAGCTACAGCTTATGGCCTAACAATCTGCTTGGGCCTAAACAATTTTCTGAATTTATTTTTAGGATTGACATTGTAATGCATTTAGACAAGTTTAATTTAATCAGAAATAGTCAGCATGGGTTTACTAGTTACTAGAGGGCGATCGTGCTTAACAAATCTATTAGAATTCATGGAGGAAGTTAACAAAATGATAGATAAAGGTGGGCCAGTTGAAGTTATTTATCTAGATTCTGCAAAGGCCTTTGATTATCTCATCAAAGATTATTTTGAAAGTTAAAATCACATGGAATAGGTGGGGAAGTTGCCAAATGGATTGAAAATTTGTTAACGGGAAGAAGGCAGAGAGTGGGCATAAATAAGGAGTACTCTGAGTGGTGTGAAGTAAAAAGTGGAGTGCCACAGGGCTCAGTTTTGAGACCAATTCGTTCTTGATAAATATAAACGATTTGGACATTGATATTTTTTTTTTTTTTTGCGTTCGCCTTATTTCTCTAATCCCCAAGGCGGTGTGCATTGCACTGTGGTTTTTATTTTGCGCCTGTCGGCCCAATGCATCCGACTTCAGCATGCATTTTATGTAAGGGTCTGCTTCCTCCTGCATTTTCTAAGGGTTTGCTTCCCCGGGGTAACGGCCGGTGCTGTGATGGGGATCGAACCCAGCACCTTCGGATTGTGAGCCGTGCCACTTATCCACTAGGCCACGCCGTCCCCTTGGACATTGATATGAGATCCATGATTGCAAAATTTGCTGATGACACAAAACTGCAGTAGTGTCTCATCTAATGCAGAAGTGGATATATTGAGGTCGAATTTAGATAAAATTCAAGAGTAGTCTGTAAGCTGGGAAATGGAGTTTAATGTAGATAAATGTACAGTCATCCACATGGGTAGATCCAATATGGAACTTAATTACAGAATGGTGGAGAACAATATTAGAAAGATAGATAAGGAAAGGGACCTAGGGGTTATAATAGATCACACAGTGAGTGAGCAAGTTCAGGTAGCAGTGAAAAAAGGCAAATGCTATTTTATTGGTATGATGAAAAGAAATATTAAACATAGGAGCAAGGAAGTGATAGTAAAACTGTATTAAGCTTTAGTTAGACCTAGATTGGAGTACTGTGTACAGGTGTGGAGCCCTTGTCATAGAGAGAATACAATAAAGAGCGACAAAGCTGATAGTGAGATTCCAGAATTACAGTTATGAGGAAAGACTCAGAAAAACCGGCCTACAGTGTCTAGAAAATAGAAGAATTTGAGGTGACTTAAAACAGGTTTATAAGATGATCAGAGGAACATATAAATTAGACTATAACAAGTTTTTAAAAATACAACCACCCACAAGAACAAGAGGGCATGGCTACAAATTAACTAAAGAAAGGTCCAGATTAGATATTAGGACACATATTTTTAGTCAGAGAGTGGCGAATGGTTGGAATGCAGTGCCACAGGAGGTAGGGATAATTAATGCATTTAAGAATAAATTTGATGCGTTATAGAGCAAGGTAATGTAAATGAAACTGGTTGTATACAGAATCTGCAGAGTCTTCTAAACCAGTATAAAGATGTTAAGTTAAGTTATTACACGTTTTAAAACAGAATTGGCATTTCCATTTCAAATTTACCATCATTGAACCATCTGGCAACCCCTTCCAGCCATCGGAATACCAGTGGACTCTACCCAGAGTCCCTTCAAGCAACAAAAACCTCTGAAGGGCCGACGAAGACCTGAAACATACAAGTCTTCTACTTCTTCATTGGGCTAGAAGCAATGCATCAGTTGATCGAAGAAGAATTTCAATTTATAATATCTAAATTTGTCACCAGTAGTCCCTGTTGTAATGGATAAATCCCTGCTGGTTTGTTTCAATGACATGTTTTAGAAGCACTATTCTATGGAACAATCTTTACCTTACTTTTTATTCAGAAGAATTACACAGTCGGTTATGATAGAAAAGATCTATGTCCCGGAACAATACAGACATGAGGAAATCAACGGGAAACAGACAACTCAGGAATGTGGTTCAGAGAACAGAATGCGTTGTGTCGTAGTTTACAGCTTGACTGCGATATTTTCACCTTTCAGTCAAACATCTGTCAGCAAGCATTTTTTTAGTATCGAGTTAACATTCCCTCTTCGATCCCTTCTTCTTAGCCAGTCTACTCTGTTACAGCATTGTTATCCAGGACCACCGTATGGAGGTGTAGAAGGGTCTTGGCAGCTCTGGTTTGCTGGACCTGACACTGGACATCTTACCTGTATGATCTATTATAACCCCTAGGTCCCTTTCCTTTTCTCTCATTCTAATATTGTTCTCACCCATTCTGTAAGCAACATATTTTAGTGAAAGTCTACATTATGGATGTCTTATGACCAACAGGCCAAAATGTTTAATCAATTCAATTACTGGCAAAGATACAATAAAAACATACAAATACTACAGGAATTCAGCTAGGGTTTTGAAAATGTCAGTGGTATCATCTTAATGAGGTGTACATCATTGTTACAGATCTAACAATTATAGATCTGGGTAGAAATATAGACAAAGCAGGAGGTACACATAACGATATCAAAATATGAATACAAAAGGGGGAACAGCGTGGGCTAGTGGTTAAGTGACACGGCTCACGACTCGAAGGTGCTGGGTTAGATCCCCATCACAGCACCGGCCATTACCCCGAGGAAGCAAACCCTTAGAAAATGCACTGGGCCAACAGGGGGAAAAATAAAAAATAAAAACCACAGTGCAATGCACATCGCCTTGGGGAATAGATAAATAATGTGAACGCAAACAAAATAAATAAAAAAATTCAAAAGGTTTATTGAATTTGAAAAATTATGGAAATAAACAAAAATAAAGTCCAACACAAAAATGTAATTATTCAATTCCAATGTTAAAGTGAGTTCTATTGTTTGATTCTGAAGCACGGAGAACAACAAAAATGACAACTAAAAAGGTACAGACTTTCATAAATGGGTATCTGCACAGAATAGAGAGATTGATATGGTATGATAGGATCATTAATGTGGAACTGTTATAGAGCCAGTCAGATATCAGTAGAACAAGATGTGAAGAGAAGATGATGGCATTAGATAGGAAATACATTACAGATACCAGCTAATAGCATTAACAGACAGTCTCTATTCTGGAATCCTCAAGGCAAGAGTATTAGTAGCAGACCAAAACGCTCATAGAGAAGAGTGCTCAAGACAAACATAACGGAAACAGGAAGGACAGAGCTAGAATGTAAAGCTCAGGACAGGAGTACTTGCTGTGTGTTTGTTGAAGACCTGGTGCTCCACAGGGAGATGAAAGGTTTTGATTTGATAACTATCATAGGTACATACAAACCTTATATATACATGCAAGTACTTTCTTGACCACCTTCACACGATCAATCAACTCACAGTGAGAGCATGTGAACTGCACATGCTCTTATGTCTCATATTTATCGATTACGAGAAAGCCTCTGACAGTATCGAGACCAAAGTCGTAGTAAATGCTATCAGAAACCAGGGTATCTCTGAAGCCTATATCAAACAGATTGAGAAAACTAACAAAAACTGTAACACAGCTATTACCCTATACCACCGTCCAGTATATGTTCTCATAGTGAGATGAGTCCGACAGAGCTATACCATCTCCCTAAAGCTATTTACGGAGGTTCTCTGAGAGATTTTCCAACAATTACATTGGATCAACAGAGGTTTAAAAATAAGTGGCGAGTGGATCACCCTTTTACGATTTGCAGATGGCATCATGCTCATAAGTCATACGGAATCAAGACGCTGAGCAGTGCAACGAGCCTCAGCGGTCAGCGACCCATAGCTGACTGCTAGCGTCAGGGCCAGCGAACCATAGCTGCCAAGACCCTTCTACACCTCCACGCGGTGATCCTTGTTAACAGTCAGCAACAGAGCAGACTGGCTAAGGAGAAGGGATGAAGAGGGAGTGCTAACTCCGTACTAAAAAAATGCTTGCTGAAGTCGGATGTGTTGGACCGAAAGGTGCAAATATTGCAGTCAAGCTGTAAACTACGATACAGTGCATTCCATTCTATGGACTATATTCTGCCACTTAAACCCTTGTCAGGGTTTTGTAGCAGAAGATTGATAACGAACGAAGCCAAGCCATAAGTTATACAATTGAGGAAGCCGAACAATTCTTGAACGACCTAAATGGGGTCAGCAGCGCTGCTGGCCTAAAGATAAATAAAAGTAAAACGCAATGTCTCAGTAACCCTTACTGCCCAAAGCAGGACATCAAGCTAGGAGAGGAAAACATCGAGGATGTTAACTTAGATATATCTACCTAGACCAAGCAATATATGCCAACCACAAAATTGACCACGAAATCTCTTGACAACAAAAAGCAGCTTGGTATTATTTCAAGATGAAAGACCCCATGACGAGAACACACACTTTCAATTCTATGGTCACTTCAGCAATTTTTTGTTTAAATTTCTTTACGGGCTAAGATTAGAAGCAAAGAAATTCAACATCAAACTTTGTTTCGAGAGGTTGTGGAAGCAGCGATATCACGCCAACATTGTTGGGCTGGACATGTAGTACACATGTCTGACAACAGATAGACACATAGAACAACGTTTTGATAGCCATATGCCTGTACGTCAACGGAGTCGCCCACCTATCCAATGGGAGATGGACTGACCAAAGACCTCGGCATTTCAAATGATCGAAACGCATACAGAATATTGTTGGCTTCCTCATACACATACATCTGTCGGATTAACGCAGAGGATAATGTGATAATATGCATGTACTTAATCATATATCGGAAATTGTATTTAATGTCCGGCATCCGAGACATGTTAGAACTAACAATATAGACCTCATAACGTTAGAAGGTTTGACATCCCAAGTCTACAGTCTGGGCGTGATACTCTTAGTTACACACAGTCTGGGCGTGATACTCTTAGTTACACACAGATACTGACTGCTAAAGGTGCAATACAGAAGCATGGATTGAAAATAACTTCTTGTTCTTTATCTGCGTTAATGTTAATTAGTTATTTAGAAGTTTCACATGGCACTACAACCAGGTGAATCATCTTCTCAAGTACGCCTCGGAATGTAAGGAAAGCCACTGTAACCCATCGAGAAACGGTAACAAATTAAATGAACTCGACACGAGTGACTTCCAACAACACTAACAAAAACATAAAAGCCTGATTCAATTTCACTTTCTTTATCATGTCTACCAATTTGATTACTATTTAACTCATTTGCTATATCCTGAAATCAGACCCTGAACAAAGCGGTTTTCTTTGCATGCATCACATCAAACAAAATATATAACATCTCACACAAGTACGCTAGATTCAATGTTTTGGCGCTCATTCAAGCTGGAACATGTAATGTGACTTTAAAATGTATAAAAGCATACCTCGTTTTCCAATTTAACAATCACAGGGTGATTCACATACACATGAGTCACTGATTTACACACATATGAGTCATTAATTTACACACACATCTATCGCCGATGTACACACACATCTATCGCCGATTTACATACAGATGAGCCACTGATTTACACAGAGGAGTCACTGATCTACACACACATATACCACTGATTTACACACAGATGAGCCACTGATTTACACACACACATATACCACTGATTTACACACACACATATATCACTGATTTACACACACACATATACCACTGATTTACACACAGATGAGTCACTGATTTACACACACATCTATCGCCGATTTACACACACATCTATCGCCGATTTACATACAGATGAGCCACTGATTTACACACAGATGAGCCACTGATTTACACACAGATGAGCCACTGATGTACCCACAGATGAGCCACTGATTTACACACAGATGAGCCACTGATTTACACACATATGAGCCACTGATTTACACACAGATGAGCCACTGATTTACACACAGATGAGCCACTGATTTACACAGATGAGTCACTGATTTACACACAGATGAGCCACTGATTTACACAGATGAGTCACTGATCTACACACAGATATATACCAGTGATTTACACACAGATAAGCCACTGATTTACACACACACATATACCACTGATTTACACACAGATGAGTCACTGATTTACACACAGATGCCCCCTCATTACACATACCTACTACTGATTTACGGGGAGGAAGACTAACATCTGGTCAGGCACAACATACTGATCAAACATGTTAGTCAGGGTCAGGCAAATTATACTGGTCAAGACCCTCACCTCGGCTTCCTTGTAGAGCTCCCTGGAAATGGGCTGTTTTCATGGCAGGCCTGGCTAACGAGGTGAGGGATCAACATGATCCCCATAGTAGTGAGTGACATGCAGATGAAGCCAAGCATAGAACAACCGCCTGGAGGACCCCGGCCCACCTTCATTGGCACGCTCCAGATGTGAGGAAAGCTTCTGTAATCTGCCACTTAGTATCTTTTTCAGGGTTACAAAAGATTAAACCTATTCATTGTAGGCATTCACAAATGACAATCACAGATTTACACACAAACATGCACCACTGATTCACACTCACGCACCAGTGACTCACCCACACATGTACCACTTGACTCAAACACACATATAAACCACTGACTCTAACATACATATAAACCACTGACTCAACACTCACAGCAACATTTTCTCAAAGATATCATTTAGCAAACAACTTCTCCACAGAAGCGCTGATAAGGTCCCGACACACATCAGTAAAATCTGGCACACACCACCCGTCCCTCTCTGTACAGATTGTTTCCTGAAATGAATAGTATGTATTGGTCATTATATTATTTTCATGCATACTAAAACCCCAAACCATCGCTAAACTACATGAATATGTACATCTAAAAAATATAATACCATCATAACTAAACTAGGTAACAATAAAGATATAGCAGACTCTCCTCTCGGGGATGATGTTTTAGAGACTTCATTGTACGAGGTGTGATCAAATGAAACCCATTCAAGTGGCTTTATTAACCTTCACCAGTTAACACACAAAAATTGACCTAATTTTCCCTACAGCTACACTAATTTTCAACACGTCATATTTTACTCTGGTTGTTGACTTTGAGAGCACGTAACCTTTTTATTAGTTGGCCAATAGATGTGAATTTGCTCTGTGTAGAGACATAAATTAATAAAGAACTTGTTGGTGTTATTGTTTTTGTTGTGTGTGTGTTAGTTTCTGAGAAAGAAGAAGATGAAGGTGAAAATTTATAAAAACAAAGCACAAACATTTGGACTCTCCAAATCAGGAACGTCGCTCCTCATATAATCCATCGGAATCCCAAGAAAATATCGATACTGTGTTTATAATATCGGCGTAATGGCTAGTTTACACTGAAAACGTATTTATTATATCTATATGATCAAACTAAACTGAACTACTTCACAAAGATCGTCTACAACAGGTCGGGTCCAGACTGATTGAAAAAGAAGAATATATCCTTTCAAAACTCTGTCTTTTCAAAGTCGATCTACAGTTTTGTGGCTAAAGTTGGTAGTGAAGGAAGTGATGATTGTATACTTTAAAATCAGCTGCATTTTCGTATTTTTGTATGGCACAATGGTTATGTTATATATGATAATATTGTCGTTGGTCAGTGTGGCTTACATTTTCAGCATTCGGTGCACAAACTGGAGTTTTTTTGTTTCCAGTGAAGACTACGAGGAAGTGGATGGGAGGGGCTTGGCCAGTATATTTTGCTTGGCCCTGACTAATATGTCTGATCAGCATGTTTTGTCTTCCTCCCCACTGCCCATGAAAAGGAAGCCCTCTGGATGGAGCTTATATAGTTGTCGTTAACAAGACTTTCGTAAATGGTTGCCTGCGCAAAATACAAGGATGGAAATGGTACGACAAGATCACCAACGTTGGAACTGATGGGAAAAACTGGACAAATACCAGTAGAGCATGAAATATGGATGAGGAGATGGATAAGTCACACAGTACGGAAACCAGTTGATAATATTACCAGACAAGCTCTGTTCTGAAATCCACAGGGCAATAGAAGTAGCGGAAGACCGAGACAATTATGGAAGAGGGAACAGGAAACAAATATAAATTCAGCAAACAAGACGCAGACAGAATTGTCTAAGACGGCTCATGATAGGAAGTCTTGGCTAGTATTTGTTGAGGTCCTATGTTCCACATGGAGCTGACAGGTCTTTGATTGATTGAACAAGGATTCCTGCCCCTGTAGGACTGTGACCACGATTTTGGACCTTGGTTTTCAGCCATGAAATGTGAAGGTCCAATCACCTAGGGGTGGAAGACAGGTATAACTACGGAAAAGGGAGCAAATCTATTAATTATAATTTTTGCTGAATTAGTTTCGTTTTAATTAAATGTTTTTTTTAACTTTTACGTTGCGGCATTATATTTTTAGCACTTCCATCACATTTTACTATGGTTGTTGACTTTGAGAGCCTGTAACCGTTTTATTTGTTGGTTAATTATAGCTATGATTTTGTTGTGTAGAGACATAAAAGAATAAAAAAAACTTGTTAGTGTTATTGTTTTTGTTGTGTGTGTGTTAGTTTCTAGGTACAAGTAGATGAAGGTGATAGTGTGGAAAAACAGCACAAACATAAAGATGCTTTTGGCATCCCTTGCTTGAAATAACAAAAATCAACAGAAAACGGATTATCAATGTTTACAAGATGGCCATATTTATCAGTTTACAAGATGGCCATATTTGTCAGTTTCCAAGATGGCCATATTTGTCAGTTTCCAAGATGGCCATATTTGTCAGTTTCCAAGATGGCCATATTTGTCAGTTTCCAAGATGGCCATATTTATCAGTTTCCAAGATGGCCATATTTGTCAGTTTCCAAGATGGCCATATTTGTCAGTTTTCCAAGATGGCCATATTTGTCAGTTTCCAAGATGGCCATATTTATCAGTTTCCAAGATGGCCATATTTGTCAGTTTCCAAGATGGCCATATTTATCAGTTTCCAAGATGGCCATATTTGTCAGTTTCCAAGATGGCCATATTTATCAGTTTCCAAGATGGCCATATTTATCAGTTTCCAAGATGGCCATATTTATCAGTTTCCAAGATGGCCATATTTGTCAGTTTCCAAGATGGCCATATTTATCAGTTTCCAAGATGGCCATATTTGTCAGTTTCCAAGATGGCCATATTTATCAGTTTCCAAGATGGCCATATTTGTCAGTTTCCAAGATGGCCATATTTATCAGTTTCCAAGATGGCCATATTTGTCAGTTTCCAAGATGGCCATATTTATCAGTTTCCAAGATGGCCATATTTGTCAGTTTCCAAGATGGCCATATTTATCAGTTTCCAAGATGGCCATATTTGTCAGTTTCCAAGATGGCCATATTTATCAGTTTCCAAGATGGCCATATTTGTCAGTTTCCAAGATGGCCATATTTGTCAGTTTCCAAGATGGCCATATTTGTCAGTTTCCAAGATGGCCATATTTATCAGTTTCCAAGATGGCCATATTTGTCAGTTTCCAAGATGGCCATATTTGTCAGTTTACAAGATGGCCATATTTGTCAGTTTCCAATATGAATGTAATTACCATATCTACATAAACAAACTAAACAAATCTACTTCAGTAAAATCAGTTGCAAAACCTTAACTTCCCGTTTCTCAATATTGGGTGAATCTACAAATCCAAGTGAAAAACGGAAGAAATCATTTCCAAAAGTCTAAAATAAATTTTTTTATTTCCACTGTTTCTAAACTGAACAAGACGGAGGTGGAACTTTCTACAATCAAATAAACAGTATGTTCAGCCATTTCTACGGTAGCCCAATTTGACTATCTATGATTAAAACGCTTTGAAATCTTCTTCTTCTTCTTCATCGTACGCAGTCAGACATCAACCTTGTTTTCGAAAAAAGCAGCCGTCATCCTGAGGCTGTCGACACTGCCATAGAGCTTGTCTAGTGTTGCCACTGGTGATGGCCACATCTGCTCTCTCTGGTCCTCGTATGTCGGGCAGTTTTGCAGCAAATGTTCAGCAGTCATTTTCCCGGTACCACACGGGCATTCGTCAGTGCCACCTATCTTCAATTTGTTGAATAGGTGGTACCTAAGTCTATTGTGGCCAGTGCGAAGTCTGAAGACTACGACCTGCTCTCTTCTGTTCAACTGGTAATAGGCATAGTTTTTGGTATAGCCAGTATGTTCGGTTTCCCATTTGGTCATGTATCTAGCTCTAATAAGCCGTTTTGACTCTTCGTATGTCATACTAGTATCCGGTTGTGGTAGTCTTGCACCTTCTTTTGCCAGTCTGTCTGCCTCCTCGTTGCCTTGGATGTTGCAGTGGGATGGAACCCACTGTACCACTACCCTTTTCGGTGCGGACTGCTGGCATAGTTGACAGAGTATTGCTCTTAAATCATTAAGCTCAGTATTTTTCTGGCTTTTCAGTGCTGTGACTACGGCCAAGGCATCTGTAAGCAGGACTATATGGCTTTCATTCCTTTTACCTGTCACCATTTCTTCCACTGCCGCCCTCAGTGCCTCTGCCTTCGCTCTGAAATTGCTTGTGTATTTTCCAGTAGAAATGCTTTGAAATAACCATCGACCGTGATATATCGGAAAAAAGACAATGACAATGCCCCCGAGCAAATTTTTTCAACATAGGCAAAGTAAAAGTTAAGAAACAACTATTTGTCAAATGGGTTATGCTTTTGGCTTGAATGTTAAGTTCAGTTCATCCCGTAACCCATCAGGTCATTGGGGCACACATTGAGTGTCTTCACACACTCCCACAATCCCATGCCATCTCTCTCTGTCCGCTGGTGCCAGTCATGCCTCACCGGGACGAAGGTTTGACCACTCAGTGATGTTGTCTTCCCGTCCCTTCCTTGGACTTCCCCGTCCTCTCTTTCCTGGTATGGAACCAAGCAGTATCGAATTTGTAATTCTGTTGGACCTCGTGATGTGCCCATACCAAGAAATCTTTCGTCTTTTGATAGCTCTGAACAGATCCTCAAAAGGCCCAATTGCAGTTTCCACTCTTCGTCATATTTCTAAGTTTGTGACACGATTCTTATATGCAAAATTTAAGAGTCTTCTAAAGCACCTCATTTCCATTGCATGTATTCTGTACTGGATATCCGCAGTAATGGTCCAAGTCTCACAGGCATACACAAATACTGAGAGCACCAATGAGCACATTAGTCTAACTTTTATGCTGAGGGTGAGCCGCCTATCCTGCCATATGGGTTTCAAACACGTAAGCGCCGCTGCTGTCTGTGCTATTCTGGCAATTATCTCAGTCAACGAGCCGCCGTCATTCATCAGTGATACTTGAACCGGTGTACAACTTCGACTTCCTGACCGTGTGCTTTTATCTGTGTTATTAGTCATCAGCTTTGTTTTCTCTGCATTTATCTCCATGCCATTACTCTAGCCAATCTACTAATCAGCTCCTGGAGTTCCATTTCCATGCCTGCCATACCATCTATATCATCTGCAAATCGTAGGTTTGTAATTGTCTTGTCACCTATTCTGACCGTACCAATATGTCCCTCCAGTGCCGCCTCCATTATTCTTTCCAAGAACATATTGAAGAGTGTTGGAGAGAGTATATAACCCTGTCTCACCCCAACAGATGTGCGGAACCATTCACCTAGTATTCTGTCTACAGAAATTAAGAAATAGATCTAGTAAATTAGGTCGGAGAGTACAGGTTAAGAAAGTACCTGGCCATCATTCTCGTGCATCCGTTTCTGAACTTCTTCGAGACGTACATCACAGACTTGATATCTCATCTGTCGGTAGGGTGGAATGTGGTCTGGTGTAAATATGTAGGTCAGGTACTGTGAATATAAAAATGCAGTTGATATAATATTGATCGTGAGAAAAATAACTGTTCTAGAAAATGTTCTTGATCTACAACTCTTATTAGTTTGTGCAACCTTCGGTCAGATTCAAAGATCTTCTTCATTAGTCGTTAAAAATCTACACCAATAACTATAACAAAATCAGCAGTCAGCTCAAGGTTCTCAGCACTGCCATGCAACTTCTCATGTACGAATTCTTCTTCTTCTTCTGCGTACACAGTCAGACAGTAACCATTATTTTCTCGAAAAAAGCGGCGGTCATCCTGAGACTCTCGCCACTACCATAGAGCTTGTCTTGCAGTTCCACTGGCAATGGCCACATCTGCTCTCTCTGATCCTCGTATGTCGGGCAGTTCTGCAGCAGATGTTCAGTGGTCATTTTACCAGTACCGCACGGGCATTCGTCGGTACACCCTATTTTCAATTTGTTGAAGAGGTGGTACCTCAGTCTGTTGTGGCCAGTGCGAAGTCTGAAGACAACGACCTGCTCTCTTCGGTTCAACTGGTAATAGGCATCGTTTTTGGTGTAACCAGTATGTTCGGTTTCCCATTTGGACATGTACCTGGCTTTGATAAGCCGTTTTGACTCTTCGTACGTCATACTGGTATCTATTTGTGGTAGCCTTGCACCTTCTTTTGCCAGTCTGTCTGCCTCCTCGTTGCCTTGGATGTTGCAGTGTGACGGAACCCACTGTACCACTACCCTTTTTGGTGCGGACTGTTGGCACAGTTTGCAGAGTGCTGCTCTTAAGTCATTAAGCTCAGTGTTTTTCTGGCTTTTTAGCGCTGTGACTACTTCGAGGGCATCTGTCAGCAGGACTATATGGCTCTCATTTTCACTGTGTGTTACCATTTCTTCCACTGCCGCCCTCAGTGCCTCTGCCTCTGCTCTGAAATTGCTCGTGTACTTACCAGTAGCGAATGACAGTGTTATTTTTCTGCCATTTGGTAGGTTCAGGAATGCTCCTGCCCCTCCGTTCTGTGTAGTGTTTGTTACAGAGCCGTCGGTGTATGCATGGGTCCAGTCCATGCTTGGGTAGCTTTTCGTTATGAAGCTTAGGGTAGTATCTCTCCTTTCTTTTTCGGTCTGGCAGTTTTTGTTTGCAATGCCTGGTATATTTTCTACCACCTCTGGAAATATATCCTGCCTCCAAGTAGGTTTTCGTACAGTAGTGATGGGTTTTGGTGTTGTTAGTGCGTTTATGGGATCTTCGTGCATCTTTGCTTTGGCTATTTCTGCAAAGTTTCTCCGCTTTAGTTTCCCAGTTCCCAAATTGTTTAGCCTCTGGTACATTGGATGGTCCGTCAGTCTTCGGAGTTTCTCTGACTGCAGCTGGGCTCTGCAGTCTCTTCTGTCGGTCATGGATTGCAGTTTTGTAATCTTTTCAAGTTCTACAATTGGCGTTGACTTCATGCCACCAGTTATGATTCTCATAGCTTGGTTTTGAAGTTTGTTAACTTTGTCGAAGTTCGCCTTCGCTGCTGTTGTCCAAGCCGCGATGCCATACTCGAGAACTGGTCTCACTCTTCCAGTGTACAGTTTCTTTAGTATGCCTTCGTCTGCTCCCCAGCTTGTGCCAGCAAGTTTCCTCATGATCGCCATTCTTTCTCTGGCTTTCATTCGGTTTCTCTCAATCTGACTTTTCCATGTCATGCGCCGATCAAATGTGACTCCCAGATAGGTTGGGTTGTCGTTTGGCTGCAGGATTTTGCCATTTAGGCTTAGTTTGGTACTTTGGGGTTTTAATGAGAGCGAGAATATTGTGCACGTGGTTTTCTCCTCGTTTATTTTGACCAGCCATGAGTTCGCCCACTCTTCCAGCGATGTTAGGGCCGTTTGCATCCGATTTCTTGCTATGGTGAGATTCTTTTCAGAGGTCCACATAGCCAGATCGTCTGCAAACATTGAGCTATGGACTCTTCTTGGTATATTCTCTGTAATATCGTTTATATATACCAGGAAGAGTGTGGGTGACAGTACTCCCCCTTGGGGTACTCCCTGCTCGAGTGTCACCTTTTTGCTCATCTGCCCTTGTACTTGGACTCTGGCCGTTCTTTGTTTGAGGTAGTGGTTGATCCACTTGTACATCTTCCCACAAACATCACTTCTTCTTAGCTTGACTCTAAGTCCATCCTTCCAGACTTTGTCAAATGCCTTTTCCAGATCCACCCAAACAGCTACTGTGTGTTTCTGTGCCTGGTAGGCATCTTCTATCTCCTGGGCTATGAGGATGACCTGGTCCTCAGTGGATCTGTGCTGTCTAAAGCCGGCTTGCTGTGGAATTAGTATTCGTTTTTCTTCCAGATGCCACATCAGTCTGGTGTTTATCATCCGTTCCATCAGCTTGCCGACACAGCTCAGTAGGCTTATGGGCCTGTATCCATTCGGATCTGTTTTGTCCTTTCCTGTTTTTGGTACTGGTACCAGTATTGCATCTTTCCATGCCTGGGGTACAATACCCCTTTTCCAGCTTTGGTTCAGGACTGACAGTAGTTTTCCTTCGCTGTTTGGCCCAGCCCCATCAGCATTTCGTTTGTTATCCCGTCTTTTCCGGGAGATTTCCTTCTCTTTAGTGTTCTCATAGCCTCTTCCATTTCGCGCATTGTTAGTTTGGCCATCATGTGCTCTTCAGGAGCCGTATTTTTGTTTTCGTGCCCCTTTAGCTCTTCGCTAATGTCTGTATGCTTATCTGCAGGGACCTCGATGTGGTTTGCTCTGGCATAGTGATCGACAAAGGCGTATGCGGCTTTCTTACCTGTGATCTTACCTGTGTACGAATTCAGGTTGCAGCTTCTTTTTCTTCATCGATCAGTTGATGCTGTGCTTCTAGTCCGGTGAGGTTCATGAAGGATACTGTATTTCAGGTTTCGCCACCTCCCCCCCCAGCTTTTCGAGCATGGTCGCTCCCCTAAGCCAGACTGCCTCTCTGTGGTCTGCATAGGTAAGGTAGTCCTGCAGAATATGTTCTGGTGTTTGCTTGGGTGCTCCAAAATCGACCTTGAGTCTACAATGTCCCATTCTGAATCTGAAAATCTTTCTCTATGCTGTTATTTTCTGGCTTGTATTCTTTGTGCTGGTCTCTTCATTCTGTCCTCATGGATCGCTTATTGAGTGACTTTGCTTCTTTATAGCTGTGGATGCGGTTGCAGCCACATGCTTCTTATTTCAACAGTGAATTTTGGATAGATCTGCCACAAGTGTGTATCGGTCTGTCATTTTTTTTCTTCGTTCCACCGCTCCATTTGTTGAAGCATAGGTATAACACTTCATTTAGCTCCTCTACCTAGCGTTAAGGAAAACCTGATTTCAGTCATTTAAGAACCAAACACTTACTCTGTGTGAGGGCACTCTCATTTAAGAACCAAACACTTACTCTGTGTGAGGGCACTCTCATTTAAGAAACCTAAACTTTATATAGGTAAGGACACTCTCATTTGAGAAACCTAAACTTTATATAGGTAAGGACACTCTCATTTGAGAAACCTAAACTTTATATAGGTAAGGACACTCTCATTTGAGAAACCTAAACTTTATATAGGTAAGGACACTCTCATTTGAGAAACCTAAACTTTATATAGGTAAGGACACTATCATTTAAGAAACCTAAACTTTATATAGGTAAGGACACTCTCATTTGAGAAACCTAAACTTTATATAGGTAAGGACACTCTCATTTGAGAAACCTAAACTTTATATAGGTAAGGACACTCTCATTTGAGAAACCTAAACTTTATATAGGTAAGGACACTCTCATTTGAGAACTCTAAACTTACTTGTGAGGTTGCTCCAGTTTGAGAACTCTCTGGATCATCCAGCTTGTTTATCAAGGTGGTGTTCCACTGATGCTTGAGGCCATAGTGCGAACCTCTGTTCACATCCTGCCCTCTTTTTGGTTCTACCTTTTGCCTGTTTGCAACTAGAACACAGACAAATCTGAAGTAAAATTCATTTTTACATGAAAACAGTGAAAAAGGTGAACTGACATTTCAACCTAAAACAACCTTTATTAAGGACTGAATAAGATAAAAGCAAGATTTAAATTAAATAATTGTCCGTATTAAGACTAAACTAAACAAATTGGAGGTAAAGTCAGTAAGTAGGTCACAAACTGATATTGTATGGCAGAAAAATGTAGTTGGTAGTTTCTGAATGTGTCATTAGGTGGCAGCAACATCCAGCTTTGTGATTACTGCAGGAAGCAGGTCGTTGCGGTGTTATACATATTATCTCATGTTATAACGAATGTTGTTGTGGTAATCAGTTCCCATTAGCAATTAGCTCCATAGGGTGTAGACCAGTGTTTCTCAACCGCCAGTTCCCTGACTGATGCCGGCCCGCAGAAATTTCCTGCCAGTCGACGGAAAAAGTGATTGCGGCTTTAAGTCACAAACTGCAGAGATTGGCTTGATTGGATCTAAGCTCTGACTGGCTATTGTTTTAACTCAAATGACGTCAGCTACACAAGTATCCGTACTTTTCGAACACAAGAGCTCATGTATATTGGGGCGTTTGTTTATCAAGAATGCCTACAAATATCGAGATTCGTAAATTAGGTCATTAGAAATTTGTTAGACAAGTTTTAGAGGCTAATTTATCTGCTGTGCTGGGGAACTAAAATGCTAGTCCAATCAGGCACAACATACTTACCAAGATGTTACGTCAGGGTTAACACTCTGACCATAACCACAATCTGTCTTCCATGTAGCGTATTCCCTTGAAACACGCTGATTTTCATGATACATTGGCCAACAGGATGAGGGATCGACGTGGTCCCCCAAGTAGTGAGCAACACGCAGATGAAGCCAAGCATAGCACAACCGCCTGGAGAACACCGGTCCACCTTCATTAACACGCTCGGGATGTGAGGAAAGCTATAACAACCAGCCACTTAACGTCCTTTTCAGGGCGCACAAAAGAGTAAACTTACTCATTGTGGGCATTCGAAACAACAACAACAACAACCCTTGCTTAAAGTCAAGCTCCTTTAATCTGTGGATCACTAATTTATTGACTACAGTGTCATCCATTAGATGGTCACTGATTTTCATGTCCTATATGAAAACAACATGAGCATATCTAAACAAACAAAGGCCAGAAGTGGTCACAGAAAGATTGAGACAACACGCTAAAGATAAGGACAAAAAGTAGAGATGAAAGTACGCCTTTGTGATGAAACATAACAATACAACCAGGCTTGTGCTGAATTGGCAACGTCAAGGAACAAGAAGAACGTGGAAGCCAAGAAACATACGACAAGGAACAGAGAAAAGGAAAGCTTAGGCAGCTTGGAGTCATTGGCAAAGTAAAAGCTGATGACCAAAAAGAAGAAGAAATGGGCGGACAGCGACCATTAATGTCCTATTCTCCCAGGGAACTAGAAGAAATTGGTCATATGCAATGAAAAATAATAAGTAATGAAATGCCATATACAATGAAACACCATATGCAATGGAAAGATATATGCAACAAAAAATCATTGGCAATGCAGTCATATGCAATGCAGTCATATGCAATGAAGTCATATGCAATGAAAAGTCTTTTGCAATTAAAAGTTACATGAAGGAAGACTCAAATGCAATGAAGAGTCTTATCCATCATGAAAAGTCTTTTTCAATGCAGTCATATGCAATGAAAAGTCATATGCAATGAAAAGTCATATGCAATGAAAAGGCTTATGCAATGAAAAGTCAAATGCAATGAAAAGTCAAATGCAATGAAAAGTCATATGCAATGAAAAGTCAAATGCAATGAAAAGTCAAATGCAATGAAAAGTCATATGCAATAAAGAGTCTTATTCAATGAAGAGTCTTATGCAATGAAATGTCTTTTGCAATGAATAGTCATTGGCAAAGAAGAGTAAAATATAGTGAAGAGTCTTTTGCATATTATGCAATGAAAAGTCATATTCAAATAAAAGTCAATTGCAATGAAAACCAGGTGAAGATATCTATGCTGACATACTTGACCTAACTCTGTAGTCCAGCGTCTGGTATATCTTTGCTGTGGCGTCCTTCCGAGGGTCATATCCAAACTTGCACCACAAGTTCTTCCAAGGCCCGTTGACAAAGTAATAGGCCACTACAGGCAGCAGGTATTTCAGGTAACCATGGTGAACTTTGTCCAGCCGGGATACAATTCCGACCCTGCTCCAAATAGGTCGCTCCTCAAACAACTGAAATAACATAAATGCATGTCGTAAAAGGTACCAAAGAGAGTTGTTAGTGGGACTAGCAATCTCATTCTATAAAACATATTGCTGTAGAATTCACTACTGCAAAAGTGCACAAAGTGTTTTGGTGCAGGCTTTCCAGTTGGAGTGAACTCTTCTTCTTCGATCAACTGATGCTATACTTCTAGCCCGGTGAGGTTCACGATCAACTGATGCTATACTTCTAGCCCGGTGAGGTTCACGATCAACTGATGCTATACTTCTAGCCCGGTGAGGTTCACGATCAACTGATGCTATACTTCTAGTCCGGTGAGGTTCACGATCAACTGATGCTATGCTTCTAGCCCGGTGAGGTTCACGATCAACTGATGCTGTGCTTCTAGCCCCGTGAGGTTCACGATCAACTGATGCTATACTTCTAGCCCGGTGAGGTTCACGATCAACTGATGCTATACTTCTAGCCCGGTGAGGTTCACGATCAACTGATGCTATACTTCTAGCCCGGTGAGGTTCACGATCAACTGATGCTATACTTCTAGCCCCGTGAGGTTCACGATCAACTGATGCTATACTTCTAGCCCCGTGAGGTTCATGAAGGAGACTGTACGTTTCAAATCTTCGCCAGCCCCCCCACAGCTTTTTGGGCATGGTCGCTCCCTCGGGCCAGACTGGCTCTCTTTGGTTTGTATAAGTGTGGCAACCAGATACTAGTGTGACATACGAAGAGTCAAAAAGGCTTATTAGAGCTAGATACATGACCAAATGGGAAACAGAACATGCTGGCTACACAAAAAACGATGCCTATAACCAGTTGAACAGAAGAGAGCAGGTCGTGGACTTCAGACTTCGCACTGGCCACAATAGACTGAGGTACCACCACCACCTATTCAACAAATTGAAGATAGGTGGCACTGACGAATGCTCGAGTGGTACCGGGAAAATGACCGCTGAACATCTGCTGCAAAACTGCCCGACATACGAGGATCAGAGAAAGCAGATGTGGCCATCACCAGTGGCAACACTAGACAAGCACTATGGCAGTGTCGACAGCCTCAGGATGACCGCTGCCTTTTTCGAAAAAATAATGGTTACTGTCTGAGTGCGTACGATGAAGAAGTATAAGTGTGGCGGTCCTGGTGTTTGCTTGGATGCTCCACAATCGCACGTGGCGGTGTCTCTGAGACCCATTCTGTGGAGGTGGGCCTTGAGTCTGCAATGTTCCGTTCTGAGTCTGAAGATCTTTGTCTGGCCATCACTGCCAAGTTTTCGTATGCTGTCATTTTCTCTCTTGTATTCTTTGTGCTGGTTTCTTCACTCCATCCTCATGGATCATTTGATGAGTGTCTTTACTTCTTTATAGTGTTGGAGTGACAAAGGGACAAGAGTGTATGAAATAGTCCCCAGTGGTACATGGGTTGAAAGCAAGACCATGGTAATCTTATAAGCATGACTAATGAGGGTTGTGCATGAGGTTAGCAACTTCTCTATTTACAACCGCAGCAAATTCTCAGGAACAGGCTTTCGCAAAAGAGCAAGCTGTAAAGGTGGTTCTTCTTTGGTGTTAGTCCTAAAAATAACATTGTGTTGCAGTTCATAGCAGGGCTGCAATATTTGCACCTTTTGATCTAACACATCCAGTTTCAGCTGGTTCTATTCGGGTAGCAGGTTTGCCTTCCCACCATGATCCCTATTCTTTTCAATGTAGGATAGACCCTGCAGTAATCACACAGTGAATTGAATTATAAAGAATAATACCAGGGAAATCTGGATGAACAGGTGGACGGGGAAAAAAACAAGTCGCAATATATTTAGCAAAATGTCACAGCCAAAAAGGAATGATATAAACAAACTACATAGAAGAGATCAAAGTCTCATCTTTCAGTTCCAAACAGGACACACCAGAGTCAATAGCCACTTGAACCCCATCAATCCCCAGTACCTGTCCGTATGCAGATATTGCTCTCACCCTGATGAAACAGACACCTACTCATTGAGTGCAAGGCGCTTGCGGACATGAGGACAAGATTCTTACAAGTACTGACGACAATTGCCAACACACTGTACGGAGCAGTAAAACAATTGAAGAAGACCTGTATCTGTATAAGAATGGCCTTAGGCTGCCAAGACCAGGCTTGCTCAGCAGCTATGGGATAACATCAATTACCTTATTCTTTTAGCCAGACTACACTAGTGGAGCCTATTTCCAAGGCCACCACTGCAGTGCCTTGGTAAGCTCTAGTTGACTGCCCCTGATGCAAATAGAATGTTAATAGTCGCTGTCAGCTCACTCACTGTGCTGGACCTTTGGCCCAGTAGAGGTGTTTCTTTGCTCCCCTTGGAGCAAAAGGGAAAATTAGAGGAACACAAGAAACGATAATAATAATAGTTAATAATAATAGCAAGCAAAGATGGTGACAGCATCAGAATATTTCCGCAAAATGTGTTCTCTGATTGAAGTAAAGACCAATCCTAAAATAGCACACCTTGGGTACACATGCGGGGAGCGAGTTGTGGAATCGTGGTGAGTATTGTTTTTTTTGGGGCAGCACGCTACCGCTGAGTCTTCATAATGGCTGTACTCTCTGCAGTCTGAGCACCTGCGGTGACACTAGCTCACCAGGTGGTACAGTCTTGTGCAAGCATCTCCCAGGAGGTGACATCAATATTGAAGCATTTCAGATGCACTCTCAAGGAGTCTCTGTAGCGTTTCTTCTACCCTCCTGGTGAGTGTCTGCATGTTCTGAGCTCACTGTATAACACCTGCTTGGGAATACACACATCTGACATGTGAACAACATGTCCCATCCATCGTAGCTGAGCCAATTTCAGAAGTGTATGGATGCTCAACGTGTTAGTATTGCTGAGAATTTCAGAGTTAGGAACTTTGTCCTGCCACCTGATCCTAAGCTTATGCAGACAGCTCAAGTGAAAACTATTTAGCTGTCTGGCATGTCTGCTATACAATGTCCATGTCTCACAGGCATGTAGCAAAGTGGACAACACCACAGTAGGATACACCTTTATCTTGTTCACGACACTGATGCTTTGTCAGTTCTAGACGTATGCTTAGAGCTTTCCAAACACAGAGCTCGCCTTAGCAATCCTGTTATTGACCTCACCATCAATATTCGCTTCTCTAGTGAAGGTACTGCCTAGGTCGGTGAAGCTAGCAACTGCCTGGTGATGTTGGTTCTGTACAGTAAAGTACAAGAAACGATAGTCTTAGTCGGTCTGTACATCTACAAGGGATGTTACCCTTGTACTGGCCCCAACTCCTGTACAAGTTGGCGGTGCCCAGTAAGTGCATTTCTCTGCTTAGTGGGATTGTAACAGTTCCCGCCGGAGCAGAGACTTTAGGACAGGGGTGATGTGGTTACTGATAACAAATGTACCTGAATGCGTGTCAAGGTCACTCACAGTCTCAACAAAGGAGAACAGAGTTGGGGCAAAGAATGTGGACAGGTAGGAGCTGACCACTGGCTTTCCGATTTGGGTAGGGAGAGAATGATTGACAGACGGATTGGCAGCGGGGCTTGCTGCGAGAGAATGAGTGACAGGTGTGCAAAGTGTTTCGTTCCAATAAGACTGAATATAGCCATCCCCTGAGATCCATTGGTCAAGCTCTAACTTTGCTTGAGGATATATAACTCGAGACAAAGTTTAGCTCGGGAGGCTGGATGGAGAGGAAAGGAGAGGGGATGAGTGAATGTAGATAGGAGTCTGGTTTAGCTCACCGACTTAGATAGAGGAGCGATTGATAGACTGTTGCACGAATGTTAGTGATAGAACAGGATCGCACAAGTAGGTGTGTGAGTTTTGTATTAAGTGATAATCTGAACGTTGTGTTGTAAGCAGGACACAATGTGAACGAGGTATGTCCAGATCGCCCGCCTGAGGGGATTTGAGTGAGGAAGAGTATTTGATAAGAAGGTGTGTTGAGGAAGCAGTTAAGGCGAGGTTTGTGTGATGTAATTGCAAGGCAATGGATGAGTGTGAGAATGTTCTAAGTTAGAATAACGGCCAGGGCAAACAGTGAGGTCTGTTACAGGATGGACTTGAGCAGCACTGTGTTTTTTGGTTTTGTGCGAGTCCCAGCTAGTTTCCAGTCGGTTCTGTCTCGGGCATGAGTTGTCCAGTGGATGGTTAACTTGTTTGTTTTAGGATCATGAGCGAATCTTGTCACCTAGTTGAAGTTCTTCCAGGAGGTCCTTTTATGTCGTGGGAGTACCACATAGTTGTTACTGTGCTCCAGCGTTGGTATTTCCTTCTGACTACATGACCAGCCCAGCATTGCTTGAAGTTGTTGGCATGTTGCAGAACATCCCTGACAATGCTCGGATGTCACTGTTGTGTCGGCCCATCTGGAGCTGTTGCCTAAGTGATAGGTCCAAGAGACGGCGCTCAAGCGAGCCATGTGTTGTTCTTAGCTGGTTCTCCATGACCCGGTTTCTCTTCCATGGCACAGTGCTGGTAGGACCACTGAGTTGAATATATTAACAGTGGAAGCAGGATTACAAAACAACTAAACCTTACGCACGCTACATAATTTTTGAAAAAAATTTGACCTAATTAATTTTCTTAATTAGTCGCTGTGGTAGTCGTCTTTCAAAATTTGTAACTTTTATGTTTGTTTGTCAATAAATATGATTTTCTGGTGTGTAGATACACAATAGCATAACGAACATGTGGGTGTTATTGTTTTTGTTGTATGTTTGTTAGTTTTTGAGATTTAAAAAGATGAAGTTGAAAATTTATGAAAATCTCGGGAAAAATTTTGACTCGACCACTAGGCCTAGTCGCTTCGATAGAAAACCATGGAAACCACAACAACGTATCGATACTGTGTTTACAATATCGCCACAACTGTTAGTTTCCAATTCAAACGTAGTTCTTTCATTTAAACAAACAAAACAAACAGATCTACGCGATAAAAATCTTTCTCAACAACCTACTTCCCCTTTCGCAAAAAGTCGGCTTGCTCCAAACGACATATACAAAATTAAAACTGTTCAAAAGCCATTTGTAATCGAACACACGATACTTTAACCGGCAAAATATCGTGTATATATGGAGGGCGTAGTCAGCAGTAAAAAATGGCTGTCAGGAGTGACTCCGTTCAACAAAAAAAAATTTTTTCCGCACACCGTTTTTGTAGGCCTAGCTGGTTCAAAGAGAACGGACAAGGGCGTGCTACAGGTTAAACTAGGCAAAAATAATTAGAATAAATAGCAAACAGAAAGTTCCCATAGTGCTCTCATCTATAACATCATTATTCTCTGCAACCAACGAATGTTTCTTAGACATCTCAATCTAGAGGCCTATAGTTGATTTTCTGGGTTGTGGTCATTGTCCATGATTCACATTTCAGCATGGAAGTGATAGTCACTGTATAAAGCATTAGTTAGACCTAGACTGGAGTACTGTTTGCAGGTGTGGAGTCCTTATCATAGAGGAAATATAAACATGCTAGAAAGAATACAAAGAAGAGCAAAGAAACTGATAGTGGGATTACAGAATTACAGTTACGAGGAAAGACTCAGAAAATAGTTCACATTCAGGTCCATAAAGTTTCTCTTCCAGTGTTGCTTCTATGGACCAGTGAGATTTTCTCTGTATATCATATTCGGGGCAGTTCTATAGTATGTGTTCTGCTGTCTGAGGTGCCTGTCCGCATGTACACATGGCTGAGTTGCCAATCTTCATTTTTGTGTACATGTGGCTGCGGAGTCGGTTGTGTCCTGTTCTAAGGCGCAACACAACAGTTTGCTCTTGTCAGTTCATCTTATGGTAATCATCTAGTGTTACTGTTGATGGCTTTCTGATTGATTTGATCATCCTTATCTTCTGTTGGTATGTAACTGGCACATCTGGTTGTTCGTCTGCAGCACCCTCCTTTGCCAGTCGATCTGCTCTCTCGTTTCCTGGTACTCTACAATGAGAAGGTATCCACTGCATGACAATCTTGCACTGGTTGCTCAGTTCAGACAGTAGAGCCTGTAGATCTGGCAGTTTCTCAAATGTCAGTGCTCGGAGTGCTGATTGTGTATCTATCAGAAATACTACAGGTTGTGAACTGCCATTGGTGTTCAACAGTTCCTCAGTTGCCACCTTGATTGACTGTATTTCTGCATCATATGTATGACATAATTTCTCAGTTGGTACTCTGACTGTATCCCTAATGTTGTTTGGGTATTCTATGTACACTCCCGCTCCACCATTCTTTGCTGCATTCTGTGCTGACCCATCTGTGTATACTCTGATCCAGAGGTCTTGTGGGTATTCTTCATCCAGGAAACTGAGGGTCACTATCCTACGTTGCACACTGTTCTGTTCATCCTTGTCTAATATTCCTTTCCCTTTTGTTTGAATGCATACTGATAGTCTGTGCTCCTCTCTACAAGTGGTTTGTTCAGGTACAGACTTTAAGGGAATGTCAACTTCAGGTAGATTTATAATTTGCCTGTGAAGTTGTTTGGTCTGATGCATAAAACTACTTCTTTTCGGTCTTCCCATTGCTAAATTTTGAAATCTCTCTTTCATTGGATGGCTCTGCATGCAGAGGAACTTTTCTGCCCGTGTTTTCTGCGCTAGTTCCCCATGTGGTTCCACTTAATTTTCTTAGGAGAAGGTAAAGATTAGATATAAGAAATATTTCTTTTGCCAGAGAGTGGTGAATGCTTAGAATGCATTGCCACAGGAAGTAGTGGAGGCAAGTACAGTTAATGTATTTAAGAACAGATTGGATGCGCATAGCTTTCAGATCAAGGAAATATAAATGACACTGGTTGTATACAGACTCTGCAGAGTCTTCTAAACCAGCATGAAGATGTTAAGTCAAAAGTCAAGTGACATTTTACTCCAAATCTCAACTCCTTATAATACACACACACACAAAACTTGAAAACTTTTACTTCTTGTGCGTGAAATAAGCTGTGTTTGTGCTCATACAAGAAAATCTCAATTATGACAGCTTGGCTGATATAAAAATAGAGGCCCTTGAAATATAGTTATTCAGAAAAATGTGTCGCATTTCGTGTAGAGAGAAACAAAACAGATAGCGATGTCCTGACAAGAGTAGCACAGTGTACAGAACTTTTGACAGACATTAAAATTAGAAAATTAAAATATTTTGGTCATAATGAAAGACACGATACTTTATTTAAATCAATACTGGACGGGAAGGTTGAAGGTCGGCAGGCAGTGCTATACGTGGGAGAGCAACATCAAAAGATGGACTGGGAACGGCGTGGTCTAGTGGTTAAGTGACATGGCTCATAATCCGAAATTGCTGAGTTCGCTCCCTATCAAAGTACCAGACGTTACCCAGAGGAAGCAAACCTTTAGAAAATGCAGGTGGAAGCAGACCCTTACATAAATTGCATGCCAGAGAAGGATAAAACATAGTTCAATGCACACCAGCTTGGAGTATAGGAAAATAAAGTGAACGAAAAAAAAAAAGATGGACATGTCAATCTGGCAGAGTGTGCCACCAAGACAAGAGACAGAGGATATTGGAGGTCCATTGCATCCAAACTTCGTTGCGGAGACGGGACATGAATTTAATTGACTGATATCAACAGTGGCGCGTACGTTAAAAATACCTTTGCAGTTGGAAATAGAAAAGAGTGGGCCTAACGGCCACTCAGGCAAAATTTGAGTCAAAAATCTACTGAAATTATTCTAGGGATATTCGCCCAACAGAGAATGTGTCGCAAAAAAAGGGGACTGTGTGGCTATAACTTCAGGTCTTGGTTATGTGGTTAGTGGAGCGGCTTAGATGGCACCTGACAGGTTGCGGGTCTACCTTGCTCTAATTTACGCTTCCACCTCCACCAGTTTCAAAAATAGGCAATCGTACATTCCAAGGGCTAACAGATGCTGGGATTGATCTGGCAAGTCACCAGTGGATTTTTGCCTGTCGAAAAAATATGAAACAAAGGAGGTCACTCACACCTTCCCACGACATAAGTGAACTGAAGATAGATATCAACAAACCTTTCCTAGGTGTTCCAGACCTCCACTTTCGTTGGGTAACTTCTTCAGATGCTGGCAGGTGAGAGGATCTGGTTCAGTCGGCACACCAGGACTATTATATGAGATTTGAATAGTGCCAAGGAATCGTTTCTTTCTGTCTGAAAACAGATTTGTTTCATTAATACAAGAATATGTTAACATACTCCTGAATAAAAGTAGTCTCTTTTTTATTATATCCAGGACTTGACAAAAGCACTCGTCTGTGACGCGTAAATATTTTTGCTTGACGTGTAAAAAAAATATGTTTTTAATCGTTAATTATTTTGTTTTTCGTTTCTACATAACTCTCGCACGATTTTTGATGATATTAAGTTTGATTAGACTGTAAATAAGCTAGTTTATGATGGGGAATCTAAATGGACTTCTACTGTCATAATTTAAACCTACTAAAGCCGTAGATAAATGGTACTACAGTGCTAAAACTATCAATAATGTTCAATACCACACACACCCTGCCTCTGACAGCAGCACATTTTTTCTTAATAAGAAATAGATTAATACTGTGTAAGTAATACAATATATTTTGGTTTGGCACTCATTTTGATTAGAAATAAAGGTGAATTAGTTACTTACTTACTTAGTTGCTCCTCTTCTACCTTGAGGTGTAGAGTTTTTTTTTTTTTTTTTTCTCTCTCTAAGTTTTGACTTGTAATCGGTTTTTTTTAAAGACAAACAGGTGATTAGCCTGTTGTGTCTTTGCATGGTGGAGAAGCTGCCTCCTTACATCCTCCATGCCTGCCGACCCGTTTTTGTCCACGGCTGCTTATTTATTCGCAGCTAACCTCCAAAGTAGGAGGCCTTTCAGCAATCCGCAACCCTGCTGACGCGCCTGGTAGGAGATAGGTTCCTCCACCAGGAGGTGAATTAGTGCCTAGTTTAAATTTGCTAACATAAATTGCATAACTGTAGTCTGACCATGCTGACTGGTGACATTTTTGACTGACTGTTGAGCTACCCTAAATTTGTCAAGCCCTGGTTATATCTAAAGCATAGAACCACCGATGAAGTGGGCTCCTAACAGGAAGTCTGTAACAAAACACGTATGTCCACACTGCCTGTAGTGGTTTCTGTGGTACTTTGTATTTCATAATGAGGTTGCTACCTAAATGTGTAACTATTTTTTGTCGGTTTTGTAACTTTCTTTGAAGGTTACAGTGGCTCTATTCTTTGTTCCTGTGATATTCTTATTCTTCTTCTATGTTCATCCTGGAAAGGATGTTGTGTTATAGCTTACAGTGGTGCACCTTTCAACCTGGCACATCCAATATGAGCACAGCATTATTGAGACTGGATTAGACTTCCCTCTACGATCCCTACTCTCTTAACCAGACTGCACTTGTGCTGCCTGCTTCCAGGGTCGCCCCTTGCAAGCAGAATAAGGTCTTCTTCACCTGTGGTTCGTTGACCTTGATGCATACAGCCAGCTTTTAGCTGCTGAGTGTTGTCAGATCATTCAATGTGCTCTATTTTCCGCCCGAGCACACTTGGGTGATAGCCAAAATAAATGTTTGTAACTACAAGAAAAACGTCTAAACAAACATTTATGTACGAGGCACGTTCAAATGAAACCGGACCAAACTGCAACAAGTGAACATTTGTACGATGCGCATGATGATGTCACTTCTGGTGTAAACAGCACATACCAACCGTCAAGTTTGCAAAATGTCATTATCCTCTGACTCCTAGTTTCCTCGGTAGACCGTTAAAAACTTGGCAGGTGTGATTCGGAATCTGTCCAGAGTTGACCAGCAAGTGGTGATTCGGTTTCTAACAGCTGATGCATGTTGACCAGTTGACATTCACCGTAGACTGCAGACAGTGTATGATGACAAAAGTGTGCCGAAGACAACAGTGAAGAGCTGGTCAACCAGAAGTGACGTCATCATGTATGTATGTATGTTCACTTGCTGCAGTTTGGTCTGGTTTCATTTGAACACGCCTCGTACAAAAATCTGGTCCTCTATTTGTTATATATGGGAGCCAAGGTAGCACAGTGGTTAGTGCAGTGATTTCCCAGCCGAGTGATTGGGGTTCGGTCCCCCAATTGGTGCAGGGTTTTTCCAATCATAAAACAGCTACTTGGGTCAACCCAGCCTCAACAATTGGACACCAAAATAATGTGGGATAATAAAAGTGGCCAGCGTGATTTTGACTACATCACCCCTAGTGTTCCATTGGTGCCAAATATGAGCCTAACAGCATATTCACAATAAGCCACACTGGCATGTTAATGGGGTTTTTACTTTTTGTATTTATTCTATATGAAGTGGAGAGTATAGCCTAGTCGACAGTGAGCTGGCTTGCTTAGACTGGGATTACACCGCCCAAGATTTGAAATCACAGATAGATAGACAAATAATCAGGGCATGGTTCGTTCCTGATAGGGCCACTCCTATAGTCGACCCAGCTGTAAATGGGTACCTGATGATTTGTTGGCATAGGACCCACTTCAACTATATGAAAAATAGGTCAATCCCTAAAGCTGACCCTCTGGGACACCTTACAGAAAAAATTATAAGAGCACTGTTCTACATTACAGTTCTGCTGGCTGAAGCAAACAAGACACAAATGAATTTATCATTGAAGTAAAGAACAACATTCAGGACTATTGACTGGAGACTGATGAAATGAAAACTATAATTAGCAAAGTAGAAAAGAAATCTCCATTACAGATAAAAACAAATTATTTTGGGGGTCCACCCAGCGGTCCCGAGGTAACGTGTTCGCCTGGGGTGCTGGAGGTCGCGGGTTCAAATCACGTGGAGACCAGGATTTTTTCACGTGGATCATCTGGTAAAAATTTCCCCTGATATCTGAGTAGTGAGATCAGACACCCATGTGCCTTGGTGCGCACGTTAAAAATACTGTTGGAAATCGAAAGGAGTAGATTTAACGGCCACTGCCCGGGCAAAATTTGATCTATCAATGGCAGGTCTTCGCTATGGGGTAGTCTTCGTCTTCTTTGTTCGTTCTAAAACCTGCGCTACCAAGCCCTGGAAAGGGCTTTGCAAGTAGCAGGATCCTATCCGGAGAATGATCACCTGGTCTCGCCTGGAGAGTCGATCGTAGGCATCGTTTTCTGTGTGGCCAGGGTGGTCTTTCTTCCATTTTGCACTGTACGTTGCCCCATTGGCTGCTTTCGTCTGTTTGTATATGATTTCTGTATCACTCTGCTGCAGCATTCCTCCCTCTCTGGCGAGTCTTTCCACATCCTCGTTGCCTGGAATGTCGCAGTATGCTGGTATCCACTGGACTATGCTTATTTTGAAGCACTGAAACAGGCGTTCAAATGAGTCTGCCAGAGCACCGAGTTAATTTTTGTGCTGGTTCTTGAGTGCCATTAACACTGCGAGGGCGTCTCTGAGAATGACCACTTGCTTTTCTGCCTGTTCCTTAATGACCTCAACCAGAGTCGAGTGGCAGGTTGCTATCCACTGGAGCCATACTGTGCGAGGATGACCTCTTCTGCGCCTCCAGTCGGTCGGGGGAAGTCTTTTGGGGCTGAGGAGCAACCTGTGTAATATCTTGTAGGCCACGGTTTCCTGGTCCAGCCACACAACATAACCAAACAAAGAAACTCGGCAGCGGTCAAGTGTTTCTGAAATTGAATGGAGGTCTATTTTAGCAGAGACCTTCACGTTGTGGATGTAGTCATGCTATCGGCTGCCTAGGATACATCACTGGTTCCGCACGTCTCTAGTCTCGACATGTCATGTTTTAATAATGTCCAGGTTTCGGAGCCGTAAAGCAGGAAAGACAATATGGACTTGGAAATATGTTCGTTTCCCACTTGTCTCCGTGGATACATCCTACTGATCCGCTTCCTGAGGGTGACAGGGTCAAGGAAGGTTATGATGGGGATTGGCAACCTCAATTGTGTAAAAACCAGAGAAATACAGAGCTATATGACATAAGATCTGTACTATGTCAACTTTGCCAGCAGTCCAAACCCAAAAAAGTCGTACTACAGTGGGTTCCATCCCACTGTAACATTCAAGACAATAAGGAGGCAGACAGACTGGCGAAAGAAGGTGGAAGATTACCACAACCAGATTCAAGTAATTTTTTTGTTATTTGGTTGTTTTTGCGTTCGCCTTATTTCTCTAATCCACAAGGCGGTGTATGTTGCACTGTGGTTTTTATTTTGCGCCTGTTGGCCCAGTGCATCCAAATTCAGCATGCATTTTATGTAAGGATCTGCTTCCTCCTGCATTTTTCAAAGGGTTTACTTCTCCGGGGTAACAGTCGGTGCTGTGATGGGGATCGAACCCAGCACCTTCTAGTTGTGAGCCATGTCACTAACCACTAGCCCACGCCGACCCTTAAGATTCAAGTATGACATACAAAGAGTTCAAATGGTTTATTAGGGCCAGATACATGGACAAATTGGAAACAGAGCATACTCGCTACACAAGAAATGACGCTTATTATCAGTTGTACAGAAGAGAGCAGGTAGTAGTCTTCCGACTCCGCAGAGGACGCGACAGACTGAGATACCATATTTTCAATAAACTGAAGATAGGTGCTGCTGATGAATGCACATGTGGTACTGGAAAAATGACCCCTGAATTTATGGCCATCACCAGTGTCAACACTAGGCAAACTCTATGGCAGTGTCGACAGCCTCAAGATGATCACTGCTTTCTTCGAACAAATTAAAGTCAATGTGTGACACAGGGTGTAGACAACGAAGCCAGATGTACAAACCATTGTCTCAAACAACACTACAGATTAATGATATACGTAAATCTGGAATAATGTTGGGCCTATGCTCCAAGGGAGTCGGGGGGTTTATTTTATTATTAAATGAAGCTCAACCTTCCTATTCCGATAGGGGGGAAGACTAACGTCTGGTCAGGCAAAATATACTGATCAGACATGTTAGTCAGGGTCAGGCAAAATAGTCTGGCCAAGACCCTCACCTCGGCTTCCTAGAAGTTTCTCTGGAAACGGACTGTTTTCATGGCAGCCTGGCTAACGAGTTGAGGGATTGATGTGCTCCCCATAGTAGTGAGTGACATGTAGATGAAGCCAAGCATAGCACAATTGTCTGGAAGACCCCTGTCCGCCTTCATCAGCACGTTCGAGATGTGAGGAAAGCTACTGCAACCCACCACTTAAAGTCCTTTTCAGGGCGCACAAAGGAGTAAACCAACTCATTGTGGTCATTTGCAAACAACAACAACTTACCTATTCCAATAACATTCTCGCTCTCTTCTCCAGGTTGAACATTATCAGTTTCAAAGTTGTAAGACACAGGTAGCTCCCTCCTTGAGAATGAATATGGAGGCAGGAATATTGGAATATTTCTAGACAAGTACTCTCTGCGGTCGTCACTGATCTTTGGTCGAATGCTAGAGAGGATTTCTTGGTATGTCCCATCTGGCTCCTTGGCCACTGGAAGGTACTGAAAGTCGCAGAGCTCTATCAAGAAGTGAAGTGACGAATGAATATGTGAGGCATCTAAACTGAATAATACAATTCTCATTACTGATACTTTGGTTTCTGTGTGACGACCACAGTATCAATTGAACACCTTAAGCATATGTATTACAAATCCAGAAACTTTTATTTAAAAAAAATTTTTCTTTGTGTGCGTTCGCCATATCTTTCTTATCCCCAAGGCGGCGAGCGTTGTACTGTGGTTTTTATTTTGCGCCTGTCGGCCCAGTGCATCCGACTTCAGCATGCATTTTATGTAAGGGTCTGCTTCCTCCTGCATTTTCCAAGGGTTTGCTTCCCCGGGGTAACGGCCGGTGCTGTGATGGGGATCAAACCCAGCACCTTCGGCTTGTGAGCTGTGCCACTTAACCACGCTGTCCCCTGAAACTTGTATTTGATCGCCGTAGCTCAATTTGTAGAGTTGAGGAACGCAGCGAGAAACTTAGAAATCCTTAGGTCGCTGATTTGAATCCATACATTTTTTTTCATTCTTCTTCGTTTATTCACAATCTCCCGCTACCAAGCCTTGAAAAAGGCTTTGCAAGTAACAGGATGTTGTCCCGAGAACGGAATGCATTGTGTCGTAGTTTACAGCTTGACTGCAATATTTGTACCTTTCAGTTTGACACATCTGACTTCAGCAGACATGTTTGAGTAGCGGGTTGCTATCCCTCTTAGATCCCTTCTCCTTAGCCAATTTGCTGTGTTATCCAGGATCACCATGTGGAAGTATAGAAGGATCTTGGCAGCTCTGGTACGCTGGCCCTAACGCTAGCAGTCAGCTATGGAGCGCTGCAGCTCATGCACTGTTCAGCATATTCATCCTTCTTTTCATTCAAAGCTGCATGATAAAGCCTTTAAAATTTTATTCTGTAATCCATTATTGGGGATGTCTTCTTCTTCTTCTTCATACGCAGTCAGACAGTAACCATTATTTTTTCGAAAAAAGCTGCGGTCGTCCTCTCTCTGATCCTCGTATGTCGGGCAGTTCTGCAGCAGATGTTCAGCGGTCATTTTACCAGTACGGCACGAGCATTCGTCGGCACCACCTATCTTCAATTTGTTGAATAGGTGGTACCTCAGTCTATTGTGGCCAGTGCAAAGTCTGAAGACAACGACCTGCTCTCTTCGGTTCAACTGGTAATAGGCATCGTTTTTGGTGTAACCAGTATGTTCGGTTTCCCATTTGGTCATGTATCTGGCTTTGATAAGCCGTTTTGACTCTTCGTACGTCATACTAGTATCTGTTTGTGGTAGTCTTGCACCTTCTTTTGCCAGTCTGTCTGCCTCCTCGTTGCCTTGGATGTTGCAGTGTGACGGAACCCACTGTACCACTATCCTTTTTGGTGCGGACTGCTGGCACAGTTTGCAGAGTGCTGCTCTTAAGTCATTAAGCTCAGTGTTTTTCTGGCTTTTTAGCGCTGTGACTACGACGAGAGCATCTGTAAGCAGGACTATATGGCTTTCATTTTCTTTATGTGTCACCATTTCTTCCACTGCCGCCCTCAGTGCCTCTGCCTCCGCTCTGAAATTGCTTGTGTACTTACCAGTAGCGAATGACAGTGTTATTTTTCTGCCATTTGGTAGGTTCAGGAATGCTCCTGCCCCTCCGTTCTGTGTAGTGTTTGTTACAGAACCGTCGGTGTATGCATGGGTCCAGTCCATGCTTGGGTAGTTTTCCGATATAAAGCTTAGGGTAGTATCTCTCCTTTCTTTTTCAGTCTGGCCGTTTTTGTTTCCAATACCTGGTATATTTTCTACCACCTTTGGAAATATATCTTGCCTCCAGGTAGGTTTTCGTACAGTAGTGATGGGTTTTGGTGTTGTTAGTGCGTTTATGGGATCTTCGTGCATCTTTGCTTTGGCTATTTCTGCAAAGTTTCTCCGCTTTAGTTTCCCATTTCCCAAATTGTTTAGTCTCTGGTGCATTGGATGGTCGGTCAGTCTCCGGAGTTTCTCTGACTGCAGCTGGGCTCTGCAGTCTCTTTATTCGTCATGGATTGCAGTTTTGTAATCTTTTCAAGTTCTACAATTGGCGTTGACTTCATGCCACCTGTTATAACTCTCATGACTTGGTTTTGAAGTTTGCTAACTTTGTCGAAGTTCGCCTTTGCTGCTGTTGTCCATGCCGCAATGCCATACTCGAGAACTGGTCTCACTCTTCCAGTGTACAGTTTCTTTAGTATGCTTTCGTCTGCTCCCCAGCTTGTGCCAGCAAGTTTCCTCATGATTGCCATTCTTTCTCTGGCTCTCATTCGGTTTCTCTCGATTTGACTTTTCCATGTCATGCGCCGATCAAATGTGACTCCCAGATAGTTTGGGTTGTCGTTTGGCTGCAGGAATTTGCCATTTAAACTTAACTTGGTATTTTGGGGTTTGATGGAAAGCCAGAATATTGTGCATGTGGTTTTCTCCTCGTTTATTTTGACCAGCCATGAGTTTGCCCACTCTTCCAGCGATGTTACGGCCTGCTGCATCCGATTTCTTGCTATGGTGAGATTCTTTTCAGAGGTCCACATAGCCAGATCGTCTGCAAACATTGAGCTATGGACTCTTCTTGGTATATTCTCTGTGATGTCGTTTATATACACTAGGAAGAGTGTGGGTGACAGTACTCCCCCTTGGGGTACTCCCTGCTCGAGTGTCACCTTTCTGCTCATCTGCCCTTGTACTTGGACTCTGGCCGTTCTGTTTTTGAGGTAGTGGTTGATCCACTTGTACATTTTCCCACAGACATCACTTCTTCTTAGCTTGACTGTAAGTCCATCTTTCCAGACTTTGTCAAATGCCTTTTCCAGGTCCACCCAAACCGCTACTGTGTGTTTCTGTGCCTGGTAGGCATCTTCTATTTCCTGGGCTATGAGGATGACCTGGTCCTCAGTGGATCTGTGCTGTCTAAAGCCGGCTTGCTGTGGAATTAGTATTCGTTTTTCTTCCAGATGCCACATTAGTCTGGTGTTTATCATACGTTCCATCAGTTTGCCGACACAGCTCAGTAGGCTGATAGGCCTGTATCCATTTGGATCTGTTTTGTCCTTTCCTTTTTTTGGTACTGGTACCAGTACTGCGTCTTTCCATGCCTGGGGTACAATTCCCCTTTTCCAGCTTTGGTTCAGGACCGATAGCAGCTTCCTCTTCGCTGTTTGGCCCAGCCCCATCAGCATTTCGTTTGTTATCCGATCTTTTCCGGGAGATTTCCTTTAATTTAATGTTCTCATAGCCTCTTCCATTTCGCTCATTGTTAATTTAGCCATCATATGCTCTTCAGGAGCCGTACTGATGTTGTCGTGCCCCTTTTGCTCTTCACTAATGTCTGTATGCCTATCTGCAGGGACCTCGATGTGGTTTGCTCTGGCATAGTGATCGACAAAAGCGTTTGCAGCTTTTTTACCAGTGAGCAAGTTTTCGCCCTGCTTGATGGTAATTTGTTTGTTTGACTGGGTTTCGTCATTCATGGCTCTGACTAGTTTCCATAGCTTGTTCCCTTCTTTGTCCAGGTTTAGGCTTTCCGTTTTGTTTTTCCAGCTCTCTCTTGCTGTTTGCTTGAGAGTGTATTTGTACTTCGCCGTGGCGGCTTTGAGGGCGATGTTTGCCTCCATAGATTGTTCTCGCTCTGCCATGTTCCTAGCATGTGTTACTGCATCTTCCGCTTTCTGCAACTCATCATTCCAGTAGGGCTTATAGTTTTTCCTAGCCCCTCTTGGGATGGTTTCAGTGGCGGCTTGCATTATTGCCTTGCTTAGGCTTTCCACCATGGGCTTCATTTTGTTGTTTCGTGTGTTGATGGGTTCACACAGCCCGTCTGTCAGGATTGCAAATCTGTCCCAGTTGGCTCGTTTGTAATTCCAACGTGAGAGCGGTTTTGTTTCCTGTGGGCCTACTTCCATATCAATGTCTAGCCTGATCGGCCTGTATTGGGGATGAACAAAAAGGTTATCATGACAGAACGTACTTTTATTACTTCTTAGGTGTACGTGTGTGTGTGTATATATATATCAGCCTGATCTAGCTTCAATACCATAAAGCTCGTATTCCTGCAGCTGAAAGTGGCAATGGCGCAATTTTTAATTCTGCGGTCACACCAGCCATGATCTGCGGATGTGAAGTGTGGAATCTACGCAATGCGGCTGCAGAGAAACTATAAGTTATCTAGCGAGCGATGCAAAGACGCATTCTCGGGATCTCGATCAGAGATCGAATCCACAATGCTGAAATCAAAGAACACACTCTGTTTTGAGACTTCGTTGAGGTCGCGTTGTCTCGCGAATACCAATGGACTGGCCGCGTATCAGATAATAGATGGACACTCAGAACGACATTTTGGTGGCCATTTGATTTTACACGACCACCCACCCATACGATGGCCTGTTGAAAGACCTAGATCCAAAATGCTACAACACAGTGAAGGATCGAACTGCATACAGGACACTGTTGGTTACCTCGCATACGGACTGAAGTCAAGGATATTGCATTGTATATATATATATTTGTGTGTGTGTGTGTGTGTCTGTGAATATATATCTAATATTTTTTTGTATGTGTTGTCTATGAATTGTGCAACGCAAGGACAACAAGAGTGATATGTAAATCTAATAATTACAAAGATTTTAAAGAATTTTATTGTTTTTTATTTCCTTCCATCATTATTGACAAATTATTGCTAGTTATAGAGCTGAGGTAGCGCAGTGGTTAGTGCACTGGCTTCCCAGCTGAGTGATCACAGTTCAGTTCCCAGTTGGCGCGGGATATTTTCAGATCACAAAACGGCTGCCAGGGTCAATCCAGTCTACAAAATTGGATACCAATATAATCTGGGAAAGTAAAAGTGGGAGGCATAATGCTGATCACATCACCCCTAGTGTGCCTATGTCCAAGAAAAATATGGGCCTAACACCATATTCCAAATACCCCACTTGTCGTGAAATTGTCATCTTTATTTTTCATTCTTTTTTAATTGCTTATTATCCATATTTTTAAAAATAAATTTATTCACTTCATCATTTCTAGTGTGTGTGAATGCATTTATTTTTATTAACTTTACTTAGACATTCATTTTCACTGTGGGGCGCAAAGATCTTTAACAATCATCTCTAGTAGCCTTTTCCAACATGCTTGTAAAGGTTATAATGGTACTATTATTTTCAGCCCGGATATCACTCTGATGCATCTGCATTGAGGGGATCGGTGGTATATTTTCTGTAATATCATTCAAGTGGATAAGAAACAATGTGGGGGAGAGAACTCGACCTTGAGGGATGGTCTTATTTAACAATTTATTATTTACTGATTTGTCCTACCATCTCATCGTGGAGCACCAGGAAATGAGAGAGCAGATCAACTGTCAAAGGAGGGCATTGTACACAAACTACTGGATGTACCAGTTATATACCAACAGAAGAAAAAGATGATCAAATCAATCAGAGAGCCATGAACATTAACACAAGATGATTACCATAAGGGGGGACCCAGTGGTCTCGAAGTAAGGTGTTCGCCTCGGGTGCTGGAGGTTGCGAGTTCAAATTGCGGTGGAAACCATGATTTTTTTCATGTGAAGCATCCAGTAACAATTTCCCTGATCTCTGAGATCAGACACCCATATGCAGTGGCGTGCACGTTAAAAATCCCTTGGCAGTTGGAAATAAAAAAGAATAGGCTTAATGGCTATTATTCTATGGATTTCCGCCCCACAGAGAATATGATGCAAAAGGGGGACAGAAACTGGGATTGTCCTGGCAAGTCCCCAATGGATTTTTGCCTGCCAAAGAAAAATACAAAACACAGGAAGTCACACCTCTCCAAGATGTCACACAAGTGCACTGAAGATAAATAGATAGAATACCTTACGATAAACAGAAAAGAACAAACTGTTGTGTTGCACCTGAGAATAGGACTACTGACTCTGCAGCCACATGTACACAAATTTGAAGATTGACAACTCAGCCATCTGTACATGTTAACAGGCACCACAACGTGTAGGACATGTACAACCAAACTACCCAAATATAATATACTGAGGCAAACTCATTGCCCCATAGAAACAACACTGGAAGAGAAACTTTATGGACCTATATGTGAACTACAAAAGACAGTGACAACGTTGCAGACATAGACATATTTTCCAGTAAACGAAAACAGAACAGATTTGGCCTAGTATTTGCAATCTGTTGTGTGGTAGTGGGTCATACAATATTTTTAATAAAGGTCAGACTTGACCCATGAGACTGCAGTAGGACAGCCCTGGTCTATACTAATGGTAATTCTCAGTCGACCTGTACAACTACAAAGGCCGTTGCCTTTGTGCAGGTCCCAACTCTTGTGTGAGTTGGTGGTCGCCGGTAGGTGAATTTCTCTGCTTAGCGGGCTGGGCTCGGGCAGAATGCAGTTTTTTTTTAATCGTGCGAAGGTCCCAGCTCAGTTTCTAGTTAGAAACTAATGGTAATTAAGAAACTCAAATGGTTACTATGCAATTTTTATAAAACAGACAATTACTGTTTTCCCGAGTGGGCCGCTGGGGTCTTTGTGTATGACAAGGACACCACTGCCCCACAGAGAACTTGTCGCAAGAGGCGACTAACTGTATGACATGGCGTATAACACCGGCCATGGTTAGGTGGTTTGTTAAGAGTAGCATAGATGGTGCCTAACAGGCTGTGGATCTACACTGCTCTAGCGATTGAGTCTATTAAGTTGCACTCATGTATTGGTTAACCACACTCCGCGCTCCTTGTCCCAATGCAGTGGAGTAATAAGCTGCTCAAGCCTAGCCCACTAAGCAGAAAATCTGACAATGACCGATATTTCTTTATCAAAGACCAGATTAAATCAAAACATTATTAACAAAAGTTAATTATAGAACTATACTATTCATTATCTATACTTACTATCAAATATGTATACTCTCCCAACAACACCAACAACCTCCACCTGATATTCGAACACATCACCATTACTGCTGCCGCTTCCAACCACATCCTCGCTGACTACCTTCCTCCTCCTTATCTTCAGCAACAGGTTTCGGCTGTGAGTATAGCTGCCTATTGTGGGCTTGCAATATGGATCATTGGGTCGGAATGCAAGCTCAAGTTTCAGGTCCTCAGATAAGACCTACGGAGGTAAGGGAAGTGAATGTATGATTCTTTTAAGAGTGACTTTACAATTGTACGTGATGAAGTCAACAAGTAACTTAGAAATGGCAACAGTAAAGTAAAGTAACCCATAGCATTACTGCCGTAGGGGTGTGAGGTGTTTAACGATCTCACATTTCAAAGGATCGGCTATATGAGGGCGGTAGCCATCTCCTCTCCCTCGCCGCTTTAACTTCCCGGACTGAATCGGTACCCATTTAAGGCTGGGTCGACCCGGGATTCGTTGCAATCAGAAAAAATATTTCCGCCTCAACTGCGGAATGAACTCAGGACCATTCAGATGCAAAGCCAGCTCTCTAACTACTGTGGCTGCCTGATATGGCAATACAAAGTCAAAATTACATAGCAGACAGTTGGACTACAGATAAACTATGTATAACCTCTTGATGTACAAGATCTTTGTAGATGGAGTGTAATGTAGAAAAAAGTAGTCATTCACATGGGAAGATTCAATAATGAATATATTTACATGATGGGAGAGAACAATATTAGGAAAATGGAAAAGGAAGAGACCTAGGAGTTATCTGTACTTTACCTCGTACTGTAATGGTGACTTGCTTGTCCCAGTTACTCTATTGATGTTATCCACCCATCTTGAACGACTTCCTTCCACCCTACCCTTCAGTATGGTCTTCAGCAAGGAGGTATGTCTTGTTATATGGCCAAAATAACTTAACTGTCTAACCTTGATTTCGGTCAGTAATTCTCTTCTCCCCCCCCCCCGCCAACTTTTCCAATATCTCCAAATTTGTTTTCTTCTCTATCCAAGAAATGCGACCCAATCTTCTATATACCCACATTTCGAAGGCTTCAATACTCATTTTCAATGTCCATGTTTCCGCATCCATAAAATAGTGACAAATATACATAATATCTGACAATTCTCATTTTCAATTTATGGTTTATCTATTTGGATGCCAGAGAAACTCCGGAGACTGACCGACCATCCAATGCACCAGAGACTAAACAATTTTGGAAATGGGAAACTAAAGCGGAGAAACTTTGCAGAAATAGCCAAAGCAAAGATGCACGAAGATCCCATAAACGCACTAACAACACCAAAACCCATCACTACTGTACGAAAACCTACCTGGAGGCAAGATATATTTCCAAAGGTGGTAGAAAATATACCAGGTATTGGAAACAAAAACGGCCAGACTGAAAAAGAAAGGAGAGATACTACCCTAAGCTTTATATCGGAAAACTACCCAAGCATGGACTGGACCCATGCATACACCGACGGTTCTGTAACAAACACTACACAGAACGGAGGGGCAGGAGCATTCCTGAACCTACCAAATGGCAGAAAAATAACACTGTCATTCGCTACTGGTAAGTACACAAGCAATTTCAGAGCGGAGGCAGAGGCACTGAGGGCGGCAGTGGAAGAAATGGTAACACACAGTGAAAATGAGAGCCATATAGTCCTGCTGACAGATGCTCTCGCCGTAGTCACAGCGCTAAAAAGCCAGAAAAACACTGAGCTTAATGACTTAAGAGCAGCACTCTGCAAACTGTGCCAGCAGTCCGCACCAAAAAGGGTAGTGGTACAGTGGGTTCCGTCACACTGCAACATCCAAGGCAACGAGGAGGCAGACAGACTGGCAAAAGAAGGTGCAAGGCTACCACAAACAGATACCAGTATGACGTACGAAGAGTCAAAACGGCTTATCAAAGCCAGATACATGACCAAATGGGAAACCGAACATACTGGTTACACCAAAAACGATGCCTATTACCAGTTGAACCGAAGAGAGCAGGTCGTTGTCTTCAGACTTCGCACTGGCCACAACAGACTGAGGTACCCCCTATTCAACAAATTGAAGATAGGGTGTACCGACGAATGCCCGTGAGGTACTGGTAAAATGACCACTGAACATCTGCTGCAGAACTGCCCGACATACGAGGATCAGAGAGAGCAGATGTGGCCATTGCCAGTGGAACTGCAAGACAAGCTCTATGGTAGTGGCGAGAGTCTCAGGATGACCGCCGCTTTTTTCGAAAAAATAATGGTTACTGTCTGACTGTGTACGCAGAAGAAGAAGAAGAAGGATGCCAGTACGTGTCGCTGGTTAGTGAATATAATTTTGGCCATCTTCGGTTATTATTTGACCTAGACAGGAGAAACTCTATACCTGTTCCAGTAGTTGATCGTTTATTTGTATCTGCATACATGGTTTCTTGTAACTTTCCCCAAGTATCATAGACTTTGTTTTCTTTATATTGATGTCTAATCCAAACTCTTCACTTATTTTGTGTATTGTTGTTATTCAGATATAGACTGGCACAACCCAAAGCCTGTATTTGAGTTACCTTGGCACCCACTGCGAAATAACACATCAGACATCAAGGGATCATAATTGGGATGTGATAGATGGCACAGTCATAGAGAACATTTTGACAGGTGACCATAGATGAGGTGATAGTTAAGGGAGAAGAATGGGTCCCCACTGACGATAGAATGAAAGATTACCACAGAATCATCATATCCCTAGAGAGGAAATGCAGAGAGTGGTGCAACGGGAATTCAGAGCTTAGGCTGATCTAAAAATACCATTGCACATCCAATATATTTGTAAATGAATTAATTGACCCTGCCTCCACTATTTCCTGTGACCATGCATTCACCACTCTCTGACTAAAAAAATATTTTCTCGTATCTAATCTGGACCTTTCGTTAATTAATATGTGGCTGTGCCCTCTTGTTCTTATAGTCGCCTGTATTTTGAAAAACTTGTTATAGTCTAATTGATCTTTTCCACTGATTATCTTATAAACATGGTGAAGAAGTCCAACGTCTGGTCAGGCAAAATATACTGATCAGACATGTTAGTCAGGGTCAGGCAAAACATACTGGCCAAGACCCTCACCTCGGCTTCCTAGCAGCCCTCCCTGGAAACGGGCTGTTTTCATGGCACCCTATGACTAATGAGGTGGGGGATTGACGTGATAGTAATGAGTGACATGCAGATGAAGCCAAGCACAGCACAACCACCTGGAGGATCTCAGACCACCTTCACCATCATGCTCGGGATGTGAGGAAAGCTACTGCAACCTACTACTTGATGTCCTTTTCAGGGCGCACCAAAGAGTAACCTACTCATTATGGGCATTCACAAACAACATCTTATAAACATGCATTAAATCACCTCGGATTATAGACAGGATATGCAGAGAGATTCAATGGGAAATCAGAGTTCAAGGTTAACCAGCTGATAAATGATGATGCTCAGGATAGTGATGCTATCATATATACCAATGGACCGGAGTTACGAAGTGATATACGATAGAGTGAGAGGCAGAGTTGTTGCTGCATGGAGTGGGGTATACACAACCTCCAGTACGAGGAGATGGAGACGATGAACTCAGCTCTGAGATGGCTTTCTGAGACATCTTTAATAGGCAGTCAGCATACCAGACGTTCTAATTATTTCAAAAGGTGCAAAATGTCTGGCTAATGCATGAGTGTATGGTACCTGTAGATGCTTCAAACCTGCAGGGGCTGATGTGACATAGTCATGATAAAGTTGTGGAAAGAACTGACATCCTTGATTCACAAGCAGCCATTATGGGCACAACAGATATGGATAGGTGTGACAATTTGGTGATGACATTGAAATAGATGAAGCAGCAATTCACTGACTGCAGAGTTTTGAGATCAAGCATGGTTCGAGTGAAGTGAGATGCATGAGAGGATGAAGCAGGAGTGTGTACAACCAACGAGCTGCAGGAACCATTAGTACTCACACCCTTCGCCATTTACTGCGATAGAATGAGCCCCTATAAGTATGTCTGGAGTGCAGCGAAGTCGATTCTTAAGAACAGAACATAACAGGAAACATGTGTCAAGGCATTAATGTGCTCTTGAAGTGGTTGCTATTTGCAGCACTGATTTATATGAGTATAATGAGGTTGACAATTCTGTGTACAATTTCGTTTTGTTACCCTTTATGACATATAATTTTCTTCTTCTTCTTCGTACGCAGTCAGACAGTAACCATTATTTTTTCGAAAAAAGCGGCGATCATCCTGAGGCTGTCGCCGCTGCCATAGAGCTTGTCTTGCAGTTCCACTGGTGATGGCCACATCTGCTCTCTCTGATCCTCGTATGTCGGGCAGTTCTGCAGCAGATGTTCAGCGGTCATTTTACCGGTACCGCACGGGCATTCGTCGGTACCACCTATCTTCAATTTGTTGAATAGGTGGTACCTCAGTCTATTGTGGCCAGTGCGAAGTCTGAAGACAACGACCTGCTCTCTTCGGTTCAACTGGTAATAGGCATCGTTTTTGGTGTAACCAGTATGACATATAATTTTGAAACCATCCACCTTAGGCGCTACCACTCTGGATCCTCTGTCTGGGTTTACTCCTGTAGCCCTACCGTCTCCTGAGGTTTCCACAAAGCAGTGGAGTCGTTGCCTGCAGATGCTAGTTACTCGAGACATGCGATGATACTCTCATCGTTACAGGACTAGCTAGCACTCCCTGGCATTTATGGATTTCTTCTTCTTCGTACGCTGTCAGACGTCAACCTGTATTTTTTTAGAAAAAAGCAGCGGTCATCCTGAGGCTGTCAACACTGCCATAGAGCTTATCTAGCAACTTAGCAGATGTTCAGCGGTCATTTTTCCGGTACCACAACTGCATTCGTCAGTGCCACCTATCTTCAGTTTATTGAATAGGTGGTACCTCAGTCTGTTGTGGCCTGTGCGGAGTCTGAAGACCACGACCTGCTCTCTTCTGTTCAATTGGTAATAGGCATAATTTTTTGTGTAGCCAGTATGTTCTGTTTCCCATTTGGCCATGTATCTGGCTCTAATGAGCCTTTTTGACTCTTTGTAGGTAACACAAGAATCTGGTTGTGGTAGTCTTGCACCTTCTTTTGCCAGTCTGTCTGCCTCCTCGTTGCCTTGGATGTTACAATGGGATGGAACCCACTGTATCACTACTCTTTTTGGTGCGGTCTGCTGGCATAGTTGACAGAGTACTGCTCTTAAATTATTAACTTATGGGTTTAAAATCAGAGTTACCCCCTCTCCTAGTGAACTGCCTGAACAGGCTAACAAGCTTCATCTACCCGGGTTTGGAGTCAAGTACCTTCTCTTAGATTGGCTGATAACCAAGGCTAATGAGCCCAATCTGCCCACCCAGTTATACTGCCAGGTACTCGGTCGCGCCCCACAGCAGGCTATGTAAGAAACAGGGGGCCCCTCATGAAGGTGCTGCTGTGGACACAATAATGTAGGAGAGGCCACTGGCATGGAAACTACTGCCCGGTAAGCCAAACAGCGAATCCAGCAGTGATCTCTACACCTGGAAAGGAGAGGCTATATCAGACGCTTCACTTTCCTTTAACCAACGGGACGTCCAGCCCAGACCTCGCTACCTCTCATACATTTACATATCTGGGTAGCACAAATACATTAGACGACCACGTGACCCAGATATGTCAAGACGGATTGGGCTTGCTGCCACAGCAACGAACGCACTTCACAGCAAATGAAGTTACTGCAAGCTCTCTCGTCAATCCAAACTACGTACCTACCAGTCATGCATGATCAATGTGCTCCTGTATGGCTCCGAGTCACAGATCCGCTTGTTGTTGTCGTTTTTTGCCCACAATGAGTAAGTTTACTCTTTTTGTGCGCCCTGAAAAGGGCGTAAAGTGGTGGGTTGTAGTAGCTTTCCTCACCTTCCTAGTATGCTGATAAAGGTGGGCCGTGATCCTCCTGGTGGTTGTGTTATGCTTGGCTTCAGGTGCGTGTCACTCACTACTACGGGGATCACATCGATCCGCATTTCGTCAGCCAAACTGCCTCGAAAACTGCCTGATTTCAGAAAACAACATGGAAGAGAGATAGTGGTCTTGGTCAGTATATTGTCCTTGACCCTGACACAAACATCCTGGTCAATATGTTGTGCCTGACGGGACTAGCGTCTCAGTTCCCATTGGACCCTGCTTAAACGTGACATATCAAAACTTGAGGCCTTCCCCATGAGAAATCAGAGACATTTTTTCTGTATCCGCTGAAATGACTTTGCCCAAAATACAGAGATCGCAGTAAAGACAACAATTTTCCTCCGGTATTGGATCGCACTCACCTCTCCCTATTCTACCATGTTCTTCGCCTGGCTCAGGATGTTCCAGCCCAACAGACTCCACAAATCTGTCCTCTGTGTCAACGACCCCCCCACTGGCCAGTTAGAAACACAGGAGAGGACATTTCGGCACATCATGGCCCTGAAAGTTGGCTGACTCTCCCTCATCTTTAACAATGTACCGCTGCACTTGGACGCGGCAGTGGTCGACCGACGCAATGGGCCTCTAACACCTAAGTAAACTTTATTCACAACATTCTTAGTAGGGCAGTCTGCCTATCCATTCCTCCACAGTAAGGGGTCCTGGTATCCACAGGTGGAGACCCCAAAATCCATATGTGAAGAAGTAAATAACAAAATGTAAATACACTCACCTTGGACAACCCATCCAGGCCTCCAAGAGTTACCAAAGCCTTATCTTGGTTCTCAATTACTCCAGGATAGTCAACACAAACGAAATGGCGAGCTCTGTTGACATGTGCGGTGTACAACTTTCCTCCATCCAACCAATCACTTGCCTCGGGTATTACTTCTTCCTAAAAGATTAATTATTTTACACAAATCATGAACAAATATCGACTAAATAAACTCAAGTAAAGAAACGAGAAACGATACATTTGATAATTGAAGATAATAATCTAAAGCTGAGTTTATAACGAATAAGCTATAGACAATCTGTGGGGAGGGGTCACTGTAGTCGAGAGGTAAAACCCTCACCTCTCAAAGCAACGAACGAAAATGGTCGGCAATCTTCTTCATCGTACGCAGTCAGACAGTAACCATTATTTGTTCGAAAAGGGCAGCGGTCATCCTGAGGCTGTCGACACTGCCATAGAGCTTGTCTAGTGTTGCCACGGGTGATGGCCACATCTGCTTTCTCTGATCCTCGTATGTCGGGCAGTTTTGCAGCAGATGCTCAGTGGTCATTTTCCCGGTACCACACTGGCATTCGTCAGTGCCACCTATCTTCAATTTGTTGAATAGGTGGTACCTCAGTCTATTGTGGCCAGTGCGAAGTCTGAAGACTACGGCCTGCTCTCTTCTGTTCAACTGGTAATAGGCATCGTTTTTTTGTGTAGCCAGTATGTTCTGTTTCCCATTTGGGTCGGCAATCAAATCCCACAAGTTTCAGCGATCTCTGGTGTCAAGGGAGGCAAGACCAGAATGCCTGCTTACAGAGTTACCTCCAGTAATCTTAACTGTTTGTCTTGTCACTGGTCATAGGTAGCTCAGGACCAGAGAGTGAGGTTGATGACCAGCACAGTTTTTTTTTCCTCACTGTAATCCAAATACGGTGTAAGTTACATCATCAAGCCAAAAGAACAAAAAACGTCTGATGATGTCGCCATTATTGTTTGCGGCCAACTATCTTGATGACCTGAGCATTTCTTCTTCAAATTTTTTATTTTATTTACGTATACTTTCACTGTGGTGTATCTAATGTTCAGGAAATGGTGTAAGTGTATCCATTTGTATATGAGCCAACAGACTTCATATTTGAGTAGTTTTTGACAAATCTGGCCCCCTGCACTTTTTCTAATGCTTTCTCCATAGACTACCACTTGTGTGTCGCTTTTATCCTGGAAAACATCTTCCATCTCTTGCAGTATATGCATCTTCTGTTGACACCGTTACTTAAAACCTGTTTGCTAGGGTGCGATCTAATGCTTTCTCCCAAGTCTGTGATTTTGCTCATCCTTGCATGAGTTTATATGTGCAGCTAGGTAAGCTGATGGCTCTGTAGTTTTTGGCTTTTGTTTTGCCACTTCCATTCTTGAATACTGGGTTCATGAGTGCTTCCGTCCATATTTGTGATAATTTCTTTCAAGCTAATTTCTAGTATTTGCTTTTTACTTTTTGTTACATTTAGCATTTAGATTGTAATTTCATCTTCTGGAGATTTCATGTTCTTCTAATCCTTGCTGTGTAAATTTTACTATCATATGACCCGATGACATTGTATATTTTTTTTCTTCATATCTAGCTTCCTTTCTGTTATGTTTGCTATGCGTACTATGCTGTATTTAGTTATTATCCTATTTACTGCATGCTCAGGAGCTGGGCTTTTCTAAGGCTCTATGAGATGCACAGCATGGAAACATTTGATTGGATAGCTTATCCTTCACTCTACTCCCAGCATCTACAAGCTGAAAGAACACATATAACAATATTTTTGGTAATATAAATTCTAGTTTGTATTTGTATTATTTACTTGTATTTATTTCTTCTTCTTCTGCGTTCGGGTTTTCTGATCATGCTAAATCTTCAGTCCTATGGCCAGGATGAAGTCCACAGTGCTTTCCGGGTCCAAGTTTTTGTCTCAGCTCTGCTCCATCTGGCCAGGTCTCTTAGTTCATCGTGGGCCAGGCATTCTTGAAGTGTGTGTTCAGGGATCTGGTCTCCTGTCCCACATGGACACTCATTTGTTTGGAAGATTTTGAGCCGATATAGGTGGCCCAATAGTCTGCTGTGGCCCATTGTCAAGTGGAAAATAGCAGTTTGCTGGTGTCTTTGTAGCTGGTGGATTGGGTCTGAACTGTTACTCTCTCCCATTTCTTTCTCCCATTTTATTTTATACTGGCTGCAAATGATAGTTTTAGCCTCCTCATATGGCATCCAATGGGCGTATTGTTCTATTTTTCCACCTGCTTTGAATAGTACATCAGCTCTCTCATTTCTAGCAATTCCACAATGAGAGGGGAGCCACTGGAGTGTAATCTTTGAGATCTTTTGTACGACATTTAGCTCTGCTCTGATTTTATGTGTTATGTTCTCATGTACTGCTGTATTTAAGTATATTGTGAGAACATTAAATATGAATATGGGGGACATGTAGACTTCAATCAATGACCACCTACTAGATGATTGATGGCACTGAAGTTGATGGATTCACAATCCACAGACTGCAGGAGTTCAACCTCAAACATCTTGAACAGAGATGGGGTCCCTTAGAGGATGGAGAAGAGGTGTGTACAATTAACTAACCAATGGAACCATCAGTATTGATATGCATTGCCATTTCTGGAGAGAAATTGAGTCCTTATGGATCTGCTCAGAGTGTAGTAATGCCAAATCTGTCCATCATAACGCAATTGTATTTAGATCATTCAATAAAGGTAAAAGGAAAAGGTCAGTCCCTTGGCAAAAACTGCCGTGGGGATGCAGTTAACTCTTCATGGACTAAGCCGCAGCCTATGTGAGATGAGCTGACCAGTTCCCTTCCATGCTGTTTATACCTTCCCCATCTCATACATCAGGTACCCATTTACAGCTGGATCGACTGGAGGAGTAGTCGTACCAAATTGTCTGTCTGTCGGTGATTTCGAACTCTGACGTGCTCTAATCTCATTCTTAGCAAGCCAGCTCACTGTAGACCAGGCTACGCGCTCCACAATCATTCAATAGGTGCATGTTCAAGTATTTTAACTCCTTTCTCTCTTCTGGCAAGGCGCTTCCGTCATCTGGCGGTACGGTGTTCGAATTCCGGGCTTCCCATAACTACTTCACTTTCTTTTCTGTTGTTCGTGATATATTTTACCCGAGTGCAGATAAATATTTGTTGTCTTGTGATTGTTATCACGAACATACATTTTGTGTGTACAACTGTCTCATATTTCCTCCCTTACTACTGTTGAAATAAGACAATGTAATAAGAATCTAATGACTAATACACCATGAGACTGCGCGAGTTTATCATCAAAAGTTGGTCAAGAAGAGAGAAGCAACTGAGAGGACAGGTCCTCCAAGTCTCTTTTTCACTCATCAGAGCATAAAGCTACCACTTCAGTTGGTCTCCTTTAAGGAGCCTGCACCAAAAGCATTTTGTATATTTCAAAAGGGTTATTTCTGAAGCAATTTATTTTATGCAATGTCACCAGCCCAATGCACAACTCTCTTCAGTCATCTTTTACAACATGCATGAAAGTGTGATGGACCTTGCCTTCCAAAATCCCTTCTAAAAAAGAGGATGGGTTAGGAGTGATATTATCTAAAAGTTGAAGGGAACATAAGCATATATAACCTTTGCCATTTGCTAGTAGATACCTATGGGTCTATTTGGAATGCACTGATGTCAGTATTGCCTAACATAAAACAACATTGCAACAAATCTAAAGAAGTTTTCTGGACGCAGACATAGAAATCTAGATGTATTTATTGTATTTAAAACAAACCTCTATGGGATTGTCTAAGCCTGGAAGACTGGTATCCTCTTGACAAACAAATTCAAAAGCATCAAATGCATCATTGGCTGACTGTGACTTATTTTCTGGTGATCGAGTGCCATCTCTTGCAGCTTCTTCATTCTCTTCCATATCTCTCTCTTCATCTCCATCATCTGCATCATAATCCTTGGAATCATCAAGATTACTTCTATCCGCAGCTACTGTTTCAGATTCCTGCTCCGCTATTCCAAGGACATCTTCTTCGTCACTGCTCCTTTCTGTGGTCTTATTCTTTAGAGGTGAGGAGTCAGATGAAAAACTGGTTGATTGCTCAAAGTTTTCCATTTGGAGGCTTTAAATCTGTAGCAAAAACATATTATGTAATTATTTAGGGAAATGATAAAATGCAAAAACAAAATAAATTTATAGAAAACAGAGCTTATGATATCATTTTTGAAGAATTTAGATTTTGGAAAATACAACATGTGCACTAGCTATGGAAACAGAAGTTTATTGCATGGCGAAGACGGATGTATCGGACCGAAAGGTGCAAATATCGCAGTCAAGCAGTAAATTAGCGACACAACGCATTCCGTTCTCTGGCCTACATCCTACTACTTGCAAAACCCTGTTCAGAGCTTGGTAGCGGGCGATTAAGAACGAACGCAGAAGAAGAAGAAGTTTATGAAAAAGAAAACTAGTGTATTGATTAAACTTAACAGGTAGATTTATTTAATAAAATAAGGCATTTAAACAAATAAAAACTTAAACTTTACATCTTTTTCTTAGAAAACAGTATAAATTTGAATAGTATATTTATAGAAAATATAATGAGTAATGCAATAACTGCTTATATTTAAAGAAAATAGAGCATGTGTACTAAAAATAAAATGTTGGCGCTAATTTAAAGAAAAAAGTACTAAATGACAGATAGTGATAATTTGAGGATGTATGATGAAGAAGAAATTGTGTGAGCTTTATTCTTCGTTCATGAATAAACCAACATAGGGTCTAACATGCCATAAAGATGAATCAATAATGACACTGACAGACATCTCTTACACAAGCACTCTGAATTAACACCAACAATAAATTCTTACTTCAGTTGTGCTTTATTGTAGATGGCTAGGACAGGAGTACGATTGAGATATTACGATTAAAATTAAGATAGTTGTACTACTACAGTTACAGCTGATTAGTCTTAAGAGTAGTGTGTCGATATATGCAATAATTTTTATACAATCTATTTTAAATTTTAAAAATAACAACAATCATAAGAATAAGTTACATTAAATTTTGGTAAACTGTAAACACAGTTAGTAAGAACTAAGAACATCTATAACAACATAGTCATAGTTTACTCAAGTTTACTGTTTAAAACATAGTAATTAACATAGTAACATCATACATGTACTATTCATGTAGTATTACCTCACATTTCGCGGCAAATAAAAGTTTGATGCTATCGTCATATTCGATTGTGATGGGCTACTATTATTATTTATTAACTATTGCTGGCGTAAAATAGGTAAGAATCATAACTTAATTAATCATTGATAAGACTAGAGTAAGACGTCTTGCTGAGTTCTGTTCTGCAAGTTTCTGGAACAACAGAACAAGTTTATAAAGACTTTAAAAGTAGTTAGTAGATTAACTATTTAGTATTGCAGACTACATAGTTTTATTATTGCATTTATTAAACTATAATATACATGTAATATTTTGATTTAACTAAGAAAAAAAATCTTAGAAATATGTAGCAGGTTTACCTTAACTTGACATGTTCGGAAAATGTTTTCAAATTTACCATGTAATGTGGTGAGCCTCAGCAGTATAAAACCACAGAAGCTGTCTTTTGCTCATAGTGTCTTCGTAGAATTAAATATACGCAATAATACTACCCGATTTACTCAGCATCAGTTCTGTCTTACTTACTTTTCGTATCTAACAACCTCAAATAGTCTTCGCCCAAAAACCAGCCACTGTCAGTGCTCTTTCATTTTCCACCATCAGGTCCTCCATTGCACAGGATTCCTGCATCAAGGAACATATATTCAGGTGTTCGGGTCCCGGACGGCCCCACATTCGCAATATTCAATGCCTGCAAATCCAAATTTGTCTGCTGTCATGTTAGACCCACATCTGGACACACATATTCTTAAACTTTTCAGAGATCTACACGCAGTATATGGAAAATCATGTATTGGTGCAAGTTCTTCTTTAATCTCCATCCAACCTTCACCATTCTTTTGTTGCCACTTTCTGTGCGGTTTCTCTTGAGACTGTTCTGAGGGTTGTACAATCCAATTATGTCGTCAGGTGGTAGAAGGTGGTTTGATCTTCTGTTCGCAGGAAAATCAGTGTGACCGCTGCAATTTCAATTCATACCTCCTAGTGTTTATTTTTCGCACGTATTCCGTCTGTCCTTTAGTATTTTGTTCTCGCTTGCTCTCAGGACCTGCTTTATTGTGGTATAGGCTCGTGGAATTGATAATTTACTTTCTGCCAGATTTCTTCTTTCCGGAATGTGTCTCTTCAAATGACAACGACCACTTTTTGAAAGCATTTCAATTGATATGTTGCAATCGTTCGTTAGTGTACATTGGTTCAAAAGAAACATCTTTAAAATATTTGGACAAGCAGAACATATCTCAGAAAGCGAATAAAACAGCAAAAATAGACTTCGAAAAAAAACTTGCTCAGATGATCAAGACTGATAGTAAAAGCTTCTTCTCTTATGTTAGAAATAAACAAAGAACGAAAGACAAAGTAGGCCCTCTCATAGACAGTACAGGGAAAAAAATAAGTGAGAATAAGGAGGCAGCTAATCTACTCAATCAGTACATTGGCACAGTCTACACAAAAGAGGACTGCTCCAAGATCTCAGAGCTTATAGATATTTTTCAAAGAGACATGGATACAGCGGGATTAAGAACAATCTATATTTCAGAGAAAATTGTTTTTACAAAATTAGAGGGGTTGAAAGTGGATATCCTTTGATAGAGTATCTCATTATTTCGAAAGTTAAAATCACATGGAATAGGTGAGGAAGTTGCCAAATGGATTGAAAATTGGTTAACGGAAAGAAGGCAGAGGGTGGGCGTAAATAAGGAGTACTCTGAGTGGTGTGAAGTGAAAAGTGGTGTGCCACAGGGCTCGGTTTTGGGACCAATTTTGTTCTTGAGATACATAAATGATTTGGACATTGATATGGAATCCATGATTGCAAAATTTGCTGATGACACAAAACTATCCAGAAGTGTCTCATCTAAAACAGAAGCGGATATATTTAGGTCGGATTTAGATAAAATTCGAAAATGGTCTGTAAGCTGGCAAATGGAGTTCAATGTAGATACATGTACAGTCATCCACGTGGGTAGATCCAATATGGAATATAATTACAGAATGGGAGAGAACAATATTAGAAAGATAGATAAGGAAAGGGACCTAGGGGTTATAATAGATCATACAGGTAAGGTGAGTGAGCAAGTTCAGGTAGCAGTGAAAAAGGCAAATGCAATGTTAGGTATGATAAAAAGAAATATTAAATATAGGAGCAAGGAAGTGATAGTCAAACTGTATAAAGCATGAGGTAGACCTAGATTGGAGTACTGTGTACAGGTGTGGAGTCCTTATCATAGAGGGAATATAAACATGTTGAAAAGAATACAAAAAAGAGCGACAAAGCTGATATTGGGAATCCAGAATTACAGTTATGAGGAAAGACTCAGAAAAACCGGCATACAGTGTCTAGAAGAGAGAAGAATTCGTGGTGACTTAATACAGGTTTATAAGATGATCAGAGGAATGGATAAATTAGACTATAACAAGTTGTTTTTTTAAAATACAGCCACCCACAACAACAAGATGGCATAGTTGATTAAAGAGAGGTCCAGATTAGATATTAGGAAATATTTTTTTACTCAAAGAGTGGTGAATGCTTGGAATGCATTGCCACGGGAGGTAGAGGTAGTGGAGGCAGGGAAAGTTAATGCATTTAAGAATAAATTGCATGCGCATAGCTTTTAGAGCAAGGTGATGTAAATTAAACTGGGTGTATGCAGACTCTGCAGGGTCTTCTAAACCAGTATAAAGACGTTTCGTTAAGTTTGGGTCACGGACGGCCCTACATTTGCAATATTCAGTTCATTACAAATGTTGCAATCGTTCGTTAGTTGGTTAATGTCAGACACTGATAGCTGAAAGTTTACAAATAAGGTGAGGGGATGCGGGGAAACATGTAAATAACACACATGACATCATCATCATCATCAGTCCCGTAACCTTGAAGGTCGTTGAGGCACCGTTATTGCAGTTTGTCGAACCAGTTCCCGCCATACGTCTCGATGTGTCCCCAGGGTATTAGTTTCAGCTATAGACCTTCCCGTCCACTCTTTTATATTGTCCTCCCATTTCTTTTTTGGTCTCCCTCTCCCACGCTTCCCAGGCACAGTGCCTTGTAGGACAGTCTTGGCCAGCCCCATCGATCGTGATTTTTATCCATACCATGTAAATTTTCGTGTGTTTACTTTAATCAATAGGTTTTTATACTGACCTAACTCCTTCCTAACAATTTCAAGAACACTCTCGTTCAAAAGTGTGTCAAAGACAACTAGACAACGAAGTTTAAAGAAGGACGCAAGCTAACGCAACAATATGCGCCTGACCTGGTCTCGGAAGATCTTTTGTTAACTCACTGTTGTATTCGACACACTTTTGCCACCATACACTGCCTGCATTCTGCGATGAATGTTAACTTGTCGACATCCTTCAGCTGTTAGAAACCGAATCACTGCTCGCTTATCAACTCTGGACGGAATCCGTATGACACCCGCCATGTTTTCAACGGTCTACTGAGGAAACTACGAGTCGGAGGATAATGCAATTTTTAAAGCTTGACGGTTGGTATATTCTGTTTCCACCAGAAGTAACGTCGTCATGCACATCGTACGTATGTTCACTTGTTGCAGTTAGTTCCGGTTTAATTTGAACACGCCTAGTAGAAGATAAGCGAAGGATCCCAAATATTCGAAAATCGTAAATGTTTTTTCTTCCAATTTTGTTCATAATGTGGGGCATACAACTGTATCCTTTTTCGAGGTAGTCTCCATTGCCCTCAATTCAAGTCCCCCATCGCCCACAAAGTGCGTGGATTGTTTTATAAATAAGGTAATTTGGTCGCGCATGTAACGGCCACTCAAGAACCACGACGTTGTTCCAATTCTGGATTCAACTGCACTGACACGCACCTTGAAGACACTTTTTTTTTTTTAATCGGAGCTTTGCTGTGCTGAACTTTGCTGTGCTGAAGTGCAGCTATTTCATTCACAGTAATCCGCAGATTTTTTCATAATGATGCGGTCAACTGCTGCAATCGATTATGGTGGAATTACTCGGTGTGCCTGACCAGATCGAAAACAGTCTGCTAGAGTAATTCATGTCGTTTCGAAACTTCCTACTTCACTCGTATACTTGAGGAAGCATCACCGTACTGGAGATTCATTCGCCAATGAATTTAGATAGATTTCAGCAGTTCACCGCTCAAATACGGATAACCGAACGCCGCTCCTCCTGTCAACTTATAGGACAATACCATGGTATTTGGAATTTCTATCGCACTTTTAAGGTTTTCATGTGAAGTCACCTCATATCAATCTAAACGCTACAGACGTTAAACAAAAAACACATTGTAGAAGTAGGAAATACTATAACAACTTACTGTCAGAAACCACGGAGCAATACAAAAGAGAAAACCCAGAATGGAATTTGAGCACCACGATGTATTTATTTTTAAAAGAAAACAAGCTAGCAATCAGCAAATAGAACTCTACAAAAAAAGAGTTAAAAGAAAATTAAGAATGAAAGACGACACATTAATGAAAAGGAAAGAAAGTGACAGCAAAACACACTCCATAGTATCAAAGGCAAAGGCCGCCATCCATGGTAGACTATGATGGCATAATTTATTTGCTAGCGCTATTTTTAGTAAGGATTAACCAGCCCGACCCCAGTGACAAGTCAAAGACAAGACTAGGGGACTCCGCATCAAGCACTCGTGAAAAAAACCGCGGAGTCCGGAGTCGAACACACACCACCTGATCACGAGACCGACGGCTTAACCACTTCGCCACGGAATCCTCACTCCATATTATAGTGTACTGGACAATGTGTTATATCACATAATCTACCGGACAAATACTTGATACCTTCTTTCTTCGTCTTCTTTTGTTCGACTACTCTTGGCTTGCCGCGTCGCAGAAAGGAGGTATGCATAAACTTCTTGTTTGTGCTAGATGGGAGGCTTCTGTGGTCGACATGTTGAACTTTTGAAATGTTTCTTTGATCCCCTCTTTCCAAAGCCGCCGTGGCCGACCTCTTGCTAGAGAACCTGACACCGTTATGTAGTATGATTTAGCTGCAGGCTGTTCATAGTGCATTCTTGTGATACCTTCATGTAGTATGGTTTAGCTGCAGGCTGTTCATGGTGCATTCTTGTCAAATGATCAAACCACTTTAAGGGATCAAGATGCTGAGCAGCGCATGAGCTGCAGTGGTCAGCTACCCATAGCTGACTGCTAGCGTCAGGGCCAGAGACCCATAGCTGCCAAGACCCTTCTACACCTCCACGCGGTGATCCTGGATAACAGGTTGCAGCAGGGCAGACTGACTAAGGAGAAGGGATCGAAGAGGGAATGCTAACCCGGTACTCAAAAAATGGTTGCTGAAGTCGGATGTGTTGGACCGAAAAGTGCAAATATCGCAGCCAAGCTGTAAACTACGACACAACGCATTTCGTTCTTTGGACTACATTCTGCTACTTAAGCCCTTTCAGGGTTTGGTAGCGGGAGATTGAGAACGAAAGAAGAAGAAGAAACCACTTTACTCTCTGTTCTTCAATATAGTAGTCAACCAGTGTTAGTCCCCACCATATTCCTGCGCGTACTGTTACGGATTCTGTCTCGAATTGTTTTTCCTGCTGAATTTCCTACACGGCGCGTCTGACAGGTCTTGATTTTACATTTGTGCTACTCTAGTAGAGTCCATGTTTGACACTGATAACATAACGTAGAGATTATCAATGTGTTTTTCAGCGTCTGTTTAGTAGACATATCGACACTTGAATGCTTCAGTATCGGTGCCAGTTGGTAATTGCCTTTTGGATTCAATTTTCTAACTCTCTGTCCAGCCTGCCGTCAGTGAAGAAACTTCCCCGATAACATCAAAATGCATTATAAAAAAGACACAGGAAATTAGTACAGCAAAAAAAGCTTTACAACCGGAAATAAGTATCTTTTAAAGACGACAAAGCTGGCTCAAGAAGAAGGATAAATTAAGATAAATGAAGACATCTTGCTTGATGAGAAAAATATATCAAACAGATGGGTGGAATAAATAAGTGAGCTGTTCGGAAACAACAGAAATAAAACACAATTAACATTCAACAATGACGGCCCCAGCATTCTCATATCAGAAGTAGAGAAATCAATAAAAGATATAAGTAAGCGGAAAGCAATAGGCAAGTCACACGAAATATGTAAATAGTAGAAGCTCTAGTGGTGTAGATAAAATCACTGATCTGCGTAATGACATCTACAATACGGGATCTATACTAGGTGACCAGGTCACAGTTGTCTTTATAACACAACACTATCCAAGAAAGCCAATGTGAACATCGGAGAACAATCAGCCTTATCAGTTACAACATTATCATACTGCTTAAAATTATACAAGAGTGAATTGGGCGCAGAGTAAAGAACACAGTTCTGTGTGAACGATGTTGATTTAAGTAGAACAAGGGAACAAGAGAAGCAATATACAGAATAATTTTTGTTTTTTCATTTTTTTGTTTGTTTGCGTTCACCTTATTTCTCCAATTCCCAAGGCGGTGTTGCACTGTGGATTTTATTTTGCACCTGTCGGCTAAGTGCATCCGACTTCAGCATGCATTTTATGTAAGGGTTTGCTTCCTCCTGCATTTTCTAAGTGTTTGCTTCTCCGGGGTAACGACCGGTGCTGTGATGGGGATCGAACACAGCACCTTCGAGTTGTGAGCCGTGTCACTTAACCACTGTCCCACGCCGTCCCACATTCTGAATAATAATGACACCAGCAGAAAAATATATACAAATACAGGGACGCATATATAAATATACGAGACTTGTTCAAATGAAATCGGACCTAACTGCACCAAGTGAACATACGTACGATGCGCTTCTGGTGTAAACAGCACATACCAACAGTCAAGTTTGCAAATTCTCATTATCCTCCGACTCATAGTTTCCTCAGTTGGAAACATGGCGGGTGTCATACGGAATCCGTCCAGGGTTGATCAGCGAGCTGTGATTCTGTCTCTAACAGCTAAAGGATGTTGACCAGTTGACATTCATCGCAGTATGTAGACAGTGTATGGTGACAAAAGTGTGTCAAAGGCAACAGTGAAGAACTGGACAACGATGTTTAAAAAAGGACACGAGTTAACGAAAGATCTTCCGAGACCAGATCAGGCGCATACACATTGATGAAGTGAGAATCATTTGATTCGACCACCTAATAAGAATGCATCCTGACCAACTACCCATGTGCGCCTATAACGCACGACGTTCGGATTTTTGTAACCGAGGCAGACCGAAAACTAGATGGATAGGAAATGTTGCGGATATTCTAAATCGACGTGGGATGACGACCACTTCAGCGACATATCTAGCCCTGGACAGAAAACTACGGCTCCCCACTGCGCCTCACAGCACAAGTGGATAAGACAAGACAAGACACCTTACATCCTTCTTTGAACATCGTTGTCCAGTTCTTCACTATTGTCTTCGACACACTGTTTTGTTCTTTTCGCTTATGTTCTGCATGTGCGTTTCAGCGCCATGTTTCTTGACCGGCCCTAGTATGTTCTTCGTACACGGGGAGCACTCATGCTTCTGTTATTTTTGCCATCCATCTTTTTGTGGCTTTGTATCCATTGTATCTGTATAGCATTGCTTTCTGAGGGTTACTATCTGGTGTTTGTCGCGTCACGTGGCCGAACCATTTGGTTTGTTGTCTCTTGATGAGGTCTAGCACTGGTGTTGTACCTACTTGTTTTCTAACATCTTCGTTAAATACATATCCATAATGATTAATGACGTCACTATGGAGGTCGTCAACAGTTTCACTTATCTGGGGTCTGACATCAGCAACACTCTCTCGCTTGAGAAGGAGATAGACAGTAGGTTGGCAGGGCAAATACCGTCATGGCCCGCCTGACATTTAGAGTCTGGGGAAAAACTGCACTGTCTCACTACATCAAGGTCATAGTGTATCAGACCTGCGTTCTTGGTATTCTTGTGTATGGAAGCGAGACTTAGAGCACTTACACTAAACAGGAACGGTGGCTGAACACCTTTCACATGAGGTGTCTACGGCGTATATTGGGGATTTGGGTGGCAAAATAGAGTGTCACATAATACGGTTATACAGAGAGCAAACACTCACAGCATGTACTCAATGTTGAGCCAGCGACGTCTACTGTGGTCGGGACATGTTATCGCATGGAAGACGAGAGGCTGCCAAAGGATATCCTTTATGGACAGCTAGCCATTGGAGTTAGAAGATTCTGCCGCCCCACACTGGGTTTCAAGGACGTATGCAAGGGGGACAGGAAGTCATGCGACATCCCATCCTAGGGCTGGGAAGCAATGGCTCAGGATCGAGCTATCTGGAGACAGTCAATTGGAAATATTGGAAAATTGGAAATAGTGGCTGCTAACGCTAGTAGAAATCTTCTGGCTGGTAGAGAAAAGAGAAAGACTGAAGAGATCAAGGAACAGCCAGGAAAACCAGCCTCCTCAGTATGGTTGTACGATCTGTGACAGGGACTGTCACTCGCAGATTGGTCTCTACAGCCATAGCAGACAATGTCGAAATACAGGAGACAGAGCTGGACAAAAACTTATAGGCGCCACGCGCATGATCTATAGAGACTGAGACACCTATGATAATGATGATGATATTTAAACAAATATAACATCCTTTGCAGAACGTCGTTCCCATCAATCAAATCTCGTCTGAAACATTCAGAGCGAGAAAAAGAAAACTGCTAATTAGCCACGCACAGGTTAATCCTGTTCTACAAAGGAAAATAAACGTTAATCCTGTTATACAAAGGAAAATAAACGTTATACTTGTTTTACAAATGAAAATAAACGTTAATCCTGTTTTACAAATGAAAATAAACGTTAATCCTGTTTTATAAATGAAAATAAACGTTAATCCTGTTTTACAAATCAAAATAAACGTTAATACTGTTCTACAAATGAAAATAAACAACGAAATACTAGAACAGGCCAGGACCTTCTCCTGCCAGGGAAATAATGTAGGGAGACGGGTGGAAGATAGGAGAATGAAATGGAGAGAAAATAGGAACAGTCAAATGTTTCGTCACCAAAATAAGTAATATATTAATATTTTAAAAGGAGTCACTGGGACGGAAGACTAGCATCTGGTCAGGCACAACATACTGATCAGACATGTTAGCCAGGGTCAGGCAAAACATGCTGATCAGACATGTTAGTCAGGGTCAGGCAAAACATACTGATCAGACATGTTAGCCAGGGTCAGGCAAAACATACTAATCAGACATGTTAGCCAAGGTCAGGCAAAACATACTGGCCAAGACCTTCACTTTGGCTTCCTCGTAGCCCTTCCTGGAAACGGGCTGTTTTCATGGCAGCCTAACGAGGTAGGGGATCTACATTATCCCCGTAGTAGTGAGCGACACGCAGATCAAGCTGAATATAGCACAACCACCTGAAGGACCCCGTCCCTCCTCCATCAGGAGGCTCGGCATGTGAGGAAAACTGTCAAGAGTCCACGTTTCGCACACATAAAAGTACTCGGAAGTGACAAGTTCATACATTAAACTCAACTTGGATTTGAGGTTGATGCTTTTGCCCCGCCATAACGGCCTGAATTTGGTCAGAGCAGCAATGGTCATCGCTGTTCTTGCCCCCTCCCCCCCCCCCTCTTAACGTCCTTTTCAGGCCAGCACAAAAGAGTAATCCTCTTCATTGTAGAAATTCAACAACAATATCAAAAGGAGTCGCTCACAAACTAAAATGAGAATGATCAGGTAATATGACTGCTCACCGTTGCTGTATGGCGTCTAAAACGTGGACAGAACAAACACTTGGAGAAGATTATTAACATATCATCATCATGTAGCACGTCCTTTGCAGAACTTTGCTGTCTTGACCACATGTCTGTAGGAAACTCTTGTCTTCCGCCATTTTTCCGGCCAGCTACAATTGACACTTTTCTAGATTTACAACAGAATGAGATGCAACGTTTGGCAAGAAAATTAAACAAATTAGAAAGTCTTGCAAAAATTAGGAGTGCAAAGAGAATTGATGAACGAAATCAGAGAATATAGTTTGGTCCCATCAAAGGCAAAGAAACTCCGCTGAAAACAATGCTGGTAGGAAGGCGAAGAGCAGACGTGGCGGAAGTCAATAACGAAATAAGTTGGAGAAAACATGGAAACGTGAACATGACAATCTGGCAGATTGGTGGACAGAAGGTGCTGTTGACCCACTTCTGCCGATCTTCGATACTGACATAACACTTCAACTGAAATGAACTATTTTCACAAATCTATTATATTACTGTGGACTGGGTAATGCTGGAAACATTCTAAAGAAATGTACACAACACTAAATGATGTAAAGAGTCCACGTACAGAAATGTACGAAGTTCTTAAACTTTTTGAGCAAAACAAGTGGCTGGAGTAAAATTCAATAATAATCATCATAATAATACTTAATATACATACATGTTGTAAAGCAGTTTTGCGCGAGATAGAGTTTAAGGTTTGGGTATATATTGCGCGGATAGGAACTGACAATTAGAAGAATATAAACTGATACAAAGGGACGTGAAACAAAGTTGTGTTCTATCCCTCGACCTGTTCTCTCTTTACAATGTTTATATTGAGAGATGTACAGACAATGCCAGGATTATCAATTGGCGGTCAGAAAATAAATTATCTACGATATGTTAATGATATTGTCTTAATAGCCCAGAATGAAATCGACTTGCAGAAAATGGTAGACATGGTAGTTCAGCAAAGTGAAAACAAAGGCCTCATCGTAAATATAAAGAAATCGGAAATGATGGTAGTGACAAGGAAACCGGTCTCTCCAAAATGCTGCGTCAAAGCGAAAGGGACCAATTGAGACACGTTGACACATTTAACTACTGGGCACATACATAACATCAGATGGAAGATGCAATTAGGAAATAAAATGTAGATGTTCTAGACCATGAACTGAATATTGTGCAACAAAACCTTGTCGCTGGAACAGAGAAAAAGAGTCCGTGATTGCTACGTGGAACTAGTACTGGTATGTGACAGTAAATTATGGACAATCAGCAAGCAAGCGCATAGATCTTTGGTAGCAACGGAGATGTGGTTTTACAGAAGAATGCTGCGGACCCAATGGATTGCAAGGAAGACTAATGATACAGTACTCAAAGAGAGACAAACGCAAAGACAAGTTATTGTCAGGATCAAACCAAGGCAGTCATCTATTTTCGAACATGTTATGAGAAGACACGGATGAAGTACGGTGAATCAATGGGGACGATAGCAGGAAAGAGAGACATAAGAAGGCCGAGAGAGAGAAGATGTTGGACAGCCTGAGAGACATAGGAAGGCCGAGAGAGAGAAGATGTTGGACAGCCTGAAAGACATAGGAAGGCCGAGAGAGAGAAGATGTTGGACATCATGAGAGACATAGGAAGGCCGAGAGAGAGAAGATGTTGGACAGCCTGAGAGACATAGGAAGGCCGAGAGAGAGAGAAGATGTTGGACAGCCTCAAGGAATGACATGGGCGACATCGTCGCAGTACGAAGCCACGGCTTATTTATTCAATGTGGTAGCCAGTCCCTTCCTCGCTGCAATTTTCTCTCTTACAGTGGGTAAGGTACCCATTTACATCTGCATCGACTGATGCGTGCTAGTAACATGGGTTGAACCCCCTACCTTCTCGGTGAAAAACGAGTGCTCTACCATTACCCTAATCGGTGCTTGACAACATGGTATCAAATGTCGCTAGTAAAAATGGCAATTAATACTCCGCTTATCAGCGAGCCAATTAGGTTCGCAGACATTACGACAGTGTTTGAAAAGTACAAAGAAGTGAGAGGTCCAAGGAAGGGGCGGTGAGAGAAAGGGGTGTGTACACTAAAGATGTATTACAGGGGTGTTCAACATTCGGAAGTCGCAGGCCACACTGTTTTATCAAACACCGGAGACGGGTTTTCAGTTACAAAGGTGTTTTTCTGGTAATTTACCTTACTTTTGGTGAAAGTTGGTCTGTTTAGACCACAGTTGTTATTGCTGTTATTATTAATTGCAAACAACGATTATGTTTGCTCATTTGTGCGTCTCGAAACAGCCGTTAGGTGGCGGGGTTGAAGTAGCTTTCTCTACATCTCGAGCGTGCTGACGAAAGTGGAATGGAGTCCGTTATTCAGCATGTTTCCAGGGAGAGCTGCTGTGGAAATCGAGGTGGGGGTCTTGGCCAGTATGTTGTAACCTGACCTTGATTAACATGTCCAATCACGTTTTGCCTGACCAGACTACAGTCTCGTCTCCCCAGACTAACATGTCTAGCCAGTATGTTTTTCATGACCAGACTACAGTCTCGTCTCCCCAGACTAACATGTCCAGCCAGTACGTTTTGCCTCATCAGACTACAGTCTCGTCTCCCCAGACTAACATGTCCAGCTAGTACGTTTTGCCTGACCAGACTACAGTCTCGTCTCCCCAGACTTACATGTCCAATCACGTTTTGCCTGACCAGACTTCAGTCTCGTCTCCCCAGACTAACATGTCCAGCCAGTATATGTTGCCTGACCAGTCTCCTCTCCCTATCAACCAAAGAGATTTCTTTGGTAGCTGGCTATAGTCGATCATTTTATATTTCGAAGCGAATTGAAGAAGATGGACCTGGCTCACACTGACTGTAGTGCAATGCAAGGTCTGGCTCACACTGGCTGTAGTGCAATGCAAGGTGTTACAGTTGATTCACCACTATACGGAATGCTGTGTCGATCTCCATCTGGTTTCTCGTTTTCCGAACCACGTGATGTGGTAGTTCTCGCCATATTTATCAAGTTATCATTTCTCATTATGTCTCTCCTGGTGACACTACGAGTGGCGTTTCTTTGATAATTCATTTCAAACGCTTTTTTTTATTAACTCGAATGTCCTTGGATAAGAACCAAGTTTGACATTGGTATCCCAGAGATAACTATTAGTACTGAAGAAGTTGAACACATGAATCCTATTGAATACACTGGCTCTATGATAACACATGATGAAGACTGTATAGAAGACATAATGAGAGGGTTGTCCTTATCGATGGAATAGCTGAATAGTATGCAAAATGTGTGGTACAATATTAATAACGAAACAAAATTGAAGATCCGGTGTGGGATGAAGATGCTGAGCAGCGCATGAGCTGCAGTGGTCAGCGACCCATAGCTGACTGCCAGCGTCAGGGCCAGCGAACCAGAGCTGCCAAGACCCTTCTACACCTCCACGCGGTGATCCTGGATAACAGGCTGCAGCAGGGCAGACTGGCTAAGGAGAAGGGATCGAAGAGAGAATGCTAACCAGGTAATAAAAAAAAATGCTAGCTGAAGTCGGATGTGTTGGACCGAAAGGTGCAAATATCGTAGTCAAGCTGTAAACTACGACACAACGCATTCCGTTCTCTGGACTACATTCGGCTACTTAAGTTCTTTCAGGGTTTGGTAGAGGGAGATTGAAAATGAACGAAGCCAAGCCAAGCCAAGTCAGCCAACAGCCAAGCCAAGCCAAGCCAAGCCAAGCCAAGCCAACATTGAAGATCCTAAGGACATGCGTATTACCGGTGGTGGTGTGCGGATGAGAGACTTGCGCCGTCACACAAATATTAAGCAAGAGGATCGGGGCTTTAGAAACGAAATGCTACAGGAGAATCTTAAACATATCTTGGGTAAAGAAAATAACAAATAAAGCCATCCTGAGTGCCGAAGACAACTGGTTTATGTCTCGGTAACTGAGATTTTTCGGCCACATCAAACGCCGTGTCTGACTTTAAAAAGTAGGGCATTGTTCCATGGAAGACTAGACAGAGGTCGACCAAAGCGTAGATGGACACAAGACATCAAGGACACTTTAAACATAAACATGAAGCAGACGGGTGGATTGACTGTTGATCGTGATTCCTATCGAATGGCTGTAATAAGGGTGACGTTCTTCTAGGACAGGCAACATGATGATGCCGAGCACACCGTTGGTTTTCATATACTGCCTACCAGCTGTTGCTTTGTTGCCAAGGTGATGTTTGTGGGTTTGAGTAATAATAAGTAACTACCGAGGTTTTCTGTCAAATATTTTCACTATCTTCATCTTACATTTCCTCGTCTGTAAAAATATCTCCAGAATATATTATTTTGATGTTCGTTCATTACGTGGGATAAAGACCACTCTCTTTGTTCAGTCGTGTGGGCAGTCATTTCTCTTGCTGTGTCCGCTGAAATGGGCGACTTGCGCGGTGATTTGGATTAAAGTGAAGAAGAATGTGCCTTTTGTCTACCTCACTCTCTCGTCCTGAGCTACCTTTTGCTAGGAGCAAGATTATTTTTTCCAGACGACCACAGGATACAGATTCTTCCTCATGGTTTTTTAAATATTTTTTTGCGTTCTCCTTATTTCTTTATTCCCCAAGGAGGTTGCACTGCGGTTTTTTTATTTTGCGCCTTTCGGCCCAATGCATTCGACTTCAGCATGCATTTTATGTAAGGGTCTGCTTCCCCCTGCATTTTCTAAGAGTTTGTTTCCCCGGGGTATCGGCCGGTGCTGTGATGGGGATTGAACCCAGCGCCTTCGGTTTGTGAGCCGTGTCACTTAACCACTAGACCACGCCGTTCCCTACCCGCAGGGTTTAATCCCAAAGCCTTTCCCGTAAACAGGTAACCGCAAGACAGCCTGAATGGAATGACATCTAGCGTTGTGTGTCATGCCTTTCTCATAACCGCAAGAGGTCGTAGGGACATCACTTAGCGTGTGAGTCATGTGTTGGGCATCTCTCCCAGGCCGTGGTCTAGTCAATTATAGTCATGTCTAAACTAGACAGTCACACCACAGCCGACGCTGTATACAGCTAGGGCGAAGGGCGTCAATCTCATGAAGTTCAGCCGTGTGAACTAGACCGTGAAAATACGACGCAGCTTTAAGCCTAGTGTTAATTCATATAACCGATGTCCAGGCCAGGATAAACGAACGAATTAACTAGTTCAAATGGAAAACACAAGTGAAAGTCGTCGAATAGTGTGAATTCCAGGCAAATCCGTGGCCTGGCAACATCCACAATGAACTAAAACATCAGAGCAATGTAGACCCGCAGCCGGTAGGGCGGTAGCTTTGTGAATATATTATTTACTTATGTGTTAAATGGCCGTGTTGTTTCACTTGTCGTATCTTCATTTGATGTCCTTCCATAGAATGTGCCGAGTGCATTCATGTGCTTGTGTAGGCTATCTTCGTCTGTGAGGATCTGAGACGCTAGTCCTATCAGGACACAATATTCTGATATGGACTTCGTGGCAGGGTCAAACATCATAATACTGTTTTCAAGGCTGTGTAGCTGACGAGGTGTCAATGGATGTGATCTCTAGCAATGAGCGTGACGTAGATGACGTAGCACAACAGCACGACAAACCATGTTTCGCCTTCATCAGAACGCACGGGATATGGCGAAATCTACTGCAACCTACCGTTTAATGCACAGTGTCCACGAGTTGAACATTTTAGCACAAACAATGATTTAGGAGAAATATAATACCAAGGAATGGACACAGGTGTACACAGATGGTTCAGCAGAGGGGGCAGGCCGAAACGGGGGAGGAGACATATTCATAAGACACAAAAGTGGAAATATAACAGAAGAGGTCCTCCCAACAGGAAAGTTGTCTACAAACCTTAGAGCAGAATCGATGGCCCTCCTGCGAGCACTGAGAATACTTCAAACAGAATGGCCACCTCCAACAAAAAATAGCTGTATTCACTGACTGCAGAGAACTATTAGAGACAATACAAAAAACAAACAACGAACCACTGTTATCGGAGATCAGATCAGAACTGGGAAAACTCCAGAGATCCTCGACAATAGGGCTCCAGTGGCTACCCTCCCATTGCGGAATCACGGAAACGAGAGAGCTGATGCTCTGACAAAAGATGGCAGCAAAAAGGCACAATTTAATCATGGAGTACCATACAGAGAAATCAAGAACATCATCAGAAATCAGTATATACACCAATGGAGAGAAGACAGAAACATAAGCAGTACACCAGACCCAATTCACTATCTCAAAAGAAATCAACAAACTACCTTATTTCGCCTGAGAACTGGACACTGCAGACTACAAGAACATCTGTACCGACTGAAGATCTCACACACCGATGAGAGCCCATGTGGAACAGGATGCCAGAACCCTGAACACATTCTACAGGAATGCCCAATCTATAGGGAAATGAGATGCCAAACCTGGCCAGAGGGTGCGGAGCTGAGACACAATCTGTGGGGCAGCCGCTCCGACCTGGTGAAGACTACAGACTTCATCCATGGCAACTGGCCTGCAGATATAGCATGACCAAAAAGATCCTGAACACAAAGAAGAAAGAAGAATGCCCTTTTTAGGGCGCACCAAATTAAAATTACTCATCGTGGTAATTTAACAACTACAACAAACAACAACAATCTTCCCCCGCCTATTTGAGGCTTTAACGTAACATAACTTAACTTCATTATATTGGTTTAGAAGGCTATACAGAGTTTGTATACAACCAGTTTATTTCACTCCACTGATACTGAAAATACTGTGAGCATCCAATCTATTTTTGAATGCATTAACTCACTCTGCCTCCTCTACATCATGCGTCGATGCATTCCAAGAATTCACCATTCTCTAACCAAAAAAAAATTATATTTCCTTTGATCGTCTGCAAATACTAGCTCATGTAATTTTTTGGGATTGTTTTACATATTGAATTCCACTTGTGGTGTTGCATTTGTAATTTTCTGTTTTTGTTTTAAATAATATAAAAGAATTGGTTGATTTAGACTTCATGGGAGGCCGGAATGTGACCCATTGGTCGTAGGTTTGCACACCCCTGCCGCATTGCGATAAACACATTGTGGTCTAAACCTGGTTGTCTGTGATGTGAGCATGCCATACCATCTTATCAAGCGGCGTATTACGTGTTTTTGTATGTTTTCTTGGACGCAGCACCATTGGGAGTAGTGGATGTGTTTGCACTGACATATATTAACAGAATCATACTTGTCAAATCTTGATGAATAACGTGTACACATTAATTGTGATTTCTGTGCCAGGAATTTTAAGCCAGTGTAAGCCAAAGAAAGAGTCTTTAACGGTAATGTTTACAAGATCGTTTGTTGCCCTAATTTAATTCTTTCACATATTTTGTCACGGGCTACACCCACTCACACACACACACGCACACACCCACCCACCCACACACACACCCACGCACAAACGCCTACACAGACAAACGCCCACACACACACACATGACAACGCAAACACACATACACGCACAGTCATTTAATACTTTCCCATGTCCTTGTGTCGCACATGAGTTCAATAAATATCAACATTATCTTCTTGTCCGCTTCAAGTCTTCCGTGTTTTTTTTAATGTTTTACCCCCAGCTCAGTTTATCATGTGTGCTTATTTACCCGCCTATACTTCCCTTGCTATGGGCGTTGCAGAACAGAGACTGTTTGCAATGCTATTAGCTTTTTCCTTTAATATATGTCCGATTGGGGGGGGGGGGGGAGCGAGGTCTGGGCTGGACGTTCTGCTCGTTAAAGAAACGGGAAGCGTCTGATATAGCCTCTCCTTTCAAGATGTAGAGATTGCCACTGGATTCACTGTTCGGCATGCCAGTGGCCTCTCCTACATTATTGTGTCCCCAGCAGCACCTTCATGAGGGGCCCCCTGTGTCTTACAGAGCCTGCTGTGGGGCGCGACCGAGTACCAGGCGGTATAACTGGGCGGGCAGATTGAGCTCATTAGCCTTGGTTGGCAGCCAATCTAAGAGAAGATAAACTCTGACTCTAAACCCGAGTAGACGAAGCTCGTTAGCCTGTTCAGACAGTTCGCCTAGGAGAGGAGGAACTCTGATTTTAAGCCCACAAGTCCCAGACAGTGCTGGCTAGTCTTGGGCCGATGAGTTTTATCGGATGTCTCGAGTAATTAGCATCTACGGGAAACGACTCCACTGTCTCGTGGAAACCTTGGGAGAGGGTAGGACTACGGGAGTAAGCCCAGACAGAAAATCCGGAGTGGTAGCACCTAAAGCAGATGGTTTCAAAACTGCGAACTCATTCCGGCAGCTCCTGCAGCTGAGCTGGTGCCAAATTGTCATGCTTTGCATTCCTTTGGATTCCACCAGCGAGGCCGAGATGAGGATCCTGCAGTTTGGGCAGCCTAGGGCTCCATATTCAGCGCCCAGGATTGTACTCTGAGAGGCTACTCACAGGGTGCCACCGCATGGTCAGCAAAGACTGAGACACCTACGAATGAAGGAATATCTGTCCGATCAACCCAGTCCCTTCTCCTGATAACATCGTCCATTGAAATCTATCTCGCTCTTTGCAACAGTTCCATATTTGCAATCTTCTCAAACAATTTCGACCCTTCTTTTCTGCAATGGAGCCCGTTTATGTATGGTTGTACCCTTTTGATTCTTGTTTTTTTTTCTTTGTGTTTGTATTGTTCTGTGTCTGTGTATTGTTCTATGTGTTTGTATTGTTCTGTGTTTGTCAGAGCCATGCAATAGGGCCGACTTTACATTTGAGCTGAAAATTTCTACGAGGTTTTCATTTGAAGCCCCCTTGTATTTTTGTGTCATTTTCTGTTAATCGCCAGTTCTCTCTCCTCCCCCCCCCCCCCCCCATTTCAGTATGTATCTGCAAGTGGGGTTAAAATCAAACTGGAACTTCTTGTTCTTTCTAGTTCTACCTGAATTGGATATGGCGTGCCGAAACTACTATAATTTATATTGGGGCATTAGTGTACTATTATTGGTAGGTGACCCACTTGTCATGGGCCAGTCACGTGACAGATAAATACAAATGGCTGACAACACCATCAGGGATTGCACGGAACAGCGTGTTGTGATGAAGTTTCTTGTGAAAGAAGGCGTGAAACCTGCTAAAATTGACATTAGACTGCAATCACAATGCAGTGATGAGACAGTCGAAGAAAAACATTTGAATGATGTCGAAGCCAGTGTCCTGATACAAGCAGCTGAAACCCTTATAGACCACAAGGAGCAGGCAGACATGCAGGTGGTCATTTTTACAGACGCCCTCACAGTGTTAATGACGCTCAAGAACCAGCACAAAAATGAACTGGGTGCTCTGGCAGACTCGCTCGAATTCCTGTCCCAATACTTAAAAAAAAAAATGCCAGTGGATACTAGCTTACTATGGCATCCCAGGCAACGAGGAGGCAGACAGATTCGCCAAAGAGGGAGGAATCCTGCAGCACAGTGATACAGAAATCACATACAATGAGACAAAAGTATTCATCAGGGCAACGTACAGTGCAAAATGGAAAAAGACCACCCTGGCCAAATAGAAAACGATGCCTACCATCAACTCTCCAGGCGAGACCAAGTGATAATTCTCCGGCTACGCACAGGTCACAACAGACTTAGATGCCATCTGTACAACAAGTTCAAGATTGGCACTACAGACCTTTGTGCCTGTTGCACAGCCCCCCCCCCCCCCCCCCCGCCCCGCCCCAAATAAATAAATAAATATTTTGCAGTCATGTCCACTGTATACCGACAAAAGAAGTAGCCTTTGGCAGCAGCCAGTGTCCTTCCACGAGAAACTGCACGTAAGCGTAGAAAACCTTGAGTCGACTGCTGCCTTTGTTAAAGTCATTGAAGTTGAGGTCTGAAGACGAACGAGGAACAAGAAGAAGAAGAAAGGTGTGAATGTTTTAGAGAAGGCCGTACAACCCACTAGTCATTCATGTGACGATCCAGATTGTGAAACGCCTTAACCAGGAAGTTGATGTTCTACGCCTTGCCACTATCAGCAGTGAACAGTACATACGCATTTTGAGTGATGTACATAACCGTCTGCGGAAAAAAAGGTCTGGTTTAATCACAGTGGGCGTTCTGCTTCTGTAAGATAACGCTTGAATAGCTCATACGGCTCACAGCACTATCTGAAACACCTGGGCTGAGAGGTATTTCTGCGTCCACTTTACAGCTAAGACCTTGCTCCAAGTGATGTTCACATGTTTGGACCCCTAAAGAAATTCCTGGAAGGACAGTATTTCAGCACTGATGACGAAGTAAAACAAACTGTCATGGATTGGTTCAGACACGCAGACACATTGTTCTGCGCGGAAGCTTTTCAAGCATTACTTAAGAGCTGAGATAAGTGCATAAACGTTACAGGAGATAACATCGAAAAAAAACCTGGTATTTTGACTACTTTAAAATTAATTATTTTCCGCACAAATAAAAAGTCCCGTTGTGACTTGGACGCTTATCGTATATGTCTATGTGCGATGTGTGTGTGTGTGTGTTTACGCACGTGAATGTGTGCTTGCATGTGTATGTGAATATGTATAATATATGTTACCTCAACGTTACTTCAAGATATCATTTATGCTGCACACAATAATTTTCTTAAGTCACACCTTGCTCAAATGATCCCATAAGATTAGCCATGCGAGGTCAGATTTATCAAAGACGAATAGTTGGACAATTTAAAATGAAAGGCCAATATCAAAAAGGTACAAATTCATGAAAAGGAAGAATGCGGCCAAACAATTAATTCGTAGATTCTGGAAATATTATTAGCAGACGAAGACTTAAGCGCAGCACTTTAGAGCAACTTGTAAAATTACTCCGGGACATAATCAGAAAATAACAGAGAGAATCGATACTTGATAGTTTACCCTCAGTGTTCGATGATAGTGAACAGCATGATTGATAATCATCACTAGGGACAGAAATATGTGGACCAACGCGATTGCAATACAAAATGGAGTTTCATTGGAGGTAGCTCAAGAAAGCGGCCTTAATGTAAGAATTTAGAGAGAGTGGCATTTGCAACCCAGTTTCAAGTGGGATTAAGAGAAATTCTAGTACTTATCGCCTACGCCTGTCAATGTAGCCTATTTTTTTTCTTCGTTCGTTCTCAAACTCCCGCTACCAAGCCCCTGACTGTTCTCAAACTCCCGCTACCAGGGCCCCTGACTGTTCTCAAACTCCCCCTACCAAGCCCCTGACTGTTCTCAAACTCCCGCTACCAAGTCCCTGACTGTTATCAAACTCCCGCTACCAAGCCCCTGACTGTTCTCAAACTCCCGCTACCAAGCCCCTGACTGTTCTCAAACTTCTGCTACAAAGCCCCTGACTGTTCTCAAACTCCCGCTACCAAGCCCCTGACTGTTCTCAAACTCCCGCTACCAAGCCCCTGACTGTTCTCAAACTCCTGCTACCAAGCCCTGAAAAAGGGCTTTGCAAGTATCAGGATGCTGTCCAGAAAATGGAATGCGCTGTGTCGTAGTTTACAACTTGACTGCGATATCTGCATCTTTCGGTCCGATACATCCAACTTCAGGCATCACCACGTGGAGGCCGTTGGGTCGCTGGCCCTGACACTAGTAGTCAGCTCTGGGTCGCTGGTCCTGACACTAGTAGTCAGCTTTGGGTCGCTGGCCCTGACACTAGTAGTCAGCTCTGGGTCGCTGGCCCTGACACTAGCAGTCAGTTTGGGTCGCTGGCCCTGACACTAGCAGTCAGCTTTGGGTCGCTGGCCCTGACGCTAGCAGTCAGCTCTGGTTCGCTGGCCCTGGCGCTAGCAGTCAGCTGTGGGTCGCTGACTACTGTAGTTCATGCGCTGCTCAGCTCTGTTTCGCTGGCCCTGACGCTAGCAGTCAGCTCTGGTTCGCTGGCCCTGACGCTAGCAGTCAGCTATGGGTCGCTGACCACTGCAGCTCATGCGCTGCTCAGCTCTGGTTCGCTGGCCCTGACGCTAGCAGTCAGCTATGGGTCGCTGACTACTACAGCTCATTCGCTGCTCAGTATCTTGATCCCATGACGTGGTAAAGATTTCGTATTGTGGTTATCGTTCCACAGCTCGATGATTAACTTAACTTAACTTAACTTAACTTAACTTAACTTCTTTATACTGATTTAGAAGACTCTGTAGAGTCTGTATAGAACCAGTTACATTTGCATTATCTTGCTCTAAAAACTATGCGCATCCAATTGTTTCTTAACTGCATTAACTGTTTCTGCCTCCACTATCACCCGTGGCAATGCATTCCAAGCATTCACCACTCTGTGACAAAAAATTGTCTCCTAATATGTAACCGAGACCTTTCTTTAGTTAATTTGTAGCTGTGTTCTATTGTTCTTGTTGGTGGCTGTATTTTGAAGAAAGAAAACTTGTTATAGTCTAAGTTAACCTTTCTTGTGATTATCTTTCAAACTTGTATCGTCACCTCGAATTCTTCTCTTTTCAAGACACTGTAGGCCGGTTTTTCTGAGTCTTTCCTCATAACTGTAGTTCTGGAATCCCACTATCAGTTTTCTCGCTCTTCTTTGTATCCTTTTTAGCATGTTTATACCTCCTCTACGATAAGGTCTTCACACCTGTTCATAGTACTCCAATCTAGGTATAACTAATGCTTCACGCAGTTTGACAATCACTTCCTTGCTCATATGTTTAATATTTCTTTTTATCATAACTAACATTGCATTTGCCTTATTCACTGCTACCTGGACTTGATCACTCACTTTACCTGTATTATAAAATACCAATAATAAATAATGATCAATACTGAAATGACCAAGGGCCACAACCAATTCTATATTGATGACGTTCATTCGTGCTGCTTTGCCATTGCACGTGTTCTTGATTTCATTCTCAATTTATTGTTGGACAATATTAGGGCGCTCGACATCAACTACTAATCCCAAGTGGTCCGCTAGGGTCTTCATGTACGACAAAGTCAAGAATAGCACCACTACCTCACAGCGAGCATGTCGTAAGAGGCGACTAAATGTGTGAAATGCATAACTCCGGCATGGTTAAAGAGCAGGCCAAAGATCAGGTCATCTCTCACCAAAATGGTTTTGACTTACAACACCATCTGAACTATCTCCATCTCGCATGTAGAATGAAGATCAACATAGGCAAGACATAGATTATGTGTATATCACTTGAGCACGTGCAGATAAGTTTTCCGATCAGTAACATTGATATCAAACAAGTACGGGAGTTCTTCTTCTTCTTCTTCTTCGTTCGTTCTCAATCTCCCACTACCAAACCCTGAAAGGGCTTAAGTAGCAGAATGTAGTCCAGAGAACGGAATGCGTTGTGTCGTAGTTTACATCTTGGCTGCGATATTTGCACCTTACGGTCCAACACATCCGACTTCAGCAAGCATTTTTTTGAGTACCGGGTTAGCATTCCCTCTTCGATCCCTTCTCCTTAGCCAGTCTGTCTTGCTGCAGCCTGTTATCCAGGACCACCACGTGGAGGTGTAGAAGGGTCTTGGCAGCTATGGTTCGCTGGCCCTGACGCTTGCAGTCAGCTATGGGTCGCTGACCGCTGCAGCATCTTGATCCCGTACGGGAGTTCAAATACCTAGGTAGCATGGTCGCTGATGACGATAGAGTGGACAGAGAGATTATACATAGAGTATAGAAGGTGAACAGTGTCCACTATCAAATTGCACCGATTTTGAAACATCCTTGAGTGCTTCTTTCAACTAATAAAAGGCTGATAAATACACTATTTATTCCTACATTGTGTTACCAATGTCAACCTTGGTCCTTGCTAGCAACACATTCAAGTCTGATCCAGAGCTGTGAGATGCGCTGTGTGAGAAGTGCAGCCGGAAAGACAATCCGTGACCGAATCCACAACACCACGCTGAGGCAGACAGGGGGGACCAACCCAGTTAGTGCCTACATTGACTCTCAACAAATCAGGTGGCTTGGTCATTTAGTCAGAATGCATTATGACAAACCTGCATCAAGAGCATATCATATGCAGGTCTCCGGTCCACGAGTAAGAGGCAGACCTCGACGTCGGTGGATCGAGGGTATCTCTAACATTTTCAGGAAGTTAACCTAACGACAGCACACGCCTCCCACTTGGCGATAACAGGAACTCTATGCATCCTGTATCTCTGAGAACGCCGTGTGTTAAGGGAAGTAGTACAACAGAAGAAGAAAACCTTTTTCAATCTGTCGTAGACTGGCTACAATCAATTTGTCACACTGCATTGTCACGCTCTTGCATACGGGAATATTATTTTGTGATTTAGATAACCCGTGATAATTTGTTGTGGATGTAAAAATGTTAAAAAAACAATAGTGAAGCCATTAACATGTTAAGTTGGACATGCGATGCATGTCATGCATTCATGGAGTATACGCTCCATGTTGTCATGTTTACTTTGAACATTCACCGGACACTTTCGTTTTATTGTTCACTTTATTACTGCTAATTCAATCTTCTTGCAGGAAATGGTAGACATTGTAGTTCAGCAAAGTGAAAACAAATGTTTCAGTTTAAATAGAAATAAATCGGAATTAGTGGTACTGACCAAGAATCCGGACTCTCCAAAATGATGTGTCCAAGCGAAAGGAGCCAGAGTGAGACAAGTTAACACTTTTAAATACCTGGGCAGGGATTAAAATGCTGAGCAGCACATGAGCTGCAGTGGTTAGCGACCCATAGCTGACTGCTAGCGTCAGGGCCAGCGAACCATAGCTGCCAAGACCCTTCTACACCTCCACGCGGTGATCCTGGATAACAGGCTGCAGCAGGGCAGACTGGCTAAGGAGAAGGGATCGAAGAGGGAATGCTAACCCAGTACTCAAAAAATGCTAGCTGAAGTCGGATGTGTTGGACCGAAAGGTGCAAATATCGCAGCCAAGCTGTAAACTACAACACAACGCATTCCGTTCTCTGGACTACATTCTGCTACTTAAGCCCTTTCAGGGTTTGATAGCGGGATATTGAGAACAAACGAAGAAGAAGAAGAAGAAATACCTGGGCACATACAAAGCATTAGATGGAAGATGCAATTACGAAATAAGATGCAGAATAGCCCAGCAAAATCTGTCTCCCAGACCATGGAAATAATATTGTGCAACAAAGCCTTGTCGCTGTAAATGAGAAAGATAGTTCTTCGATGCTACTTGGAGCCAGTACTGAAATAAGGCAGGGAATCATGGACAATTAGCGAGCATGCGATTAGATCTTTGGAACCAACGTAGATGTGGTTTCACAGAGAATGCTGCGGATCCCTTGAACTGCAAAGAAGAATAATGATACAGTGCTCAACAAGGCCCAAACACAAAGAAGAATAATGATACAGGACTCAACAAGGCCCAAACACAAAGAAGAATAATGATGCAGTACTCAACAAGGCCCAAACACAAAGAAGAATAATGATACAGGACTCAACAAGGCCCAAACACAAAGAAGAATAATGATACAGGACTCAACAAGGCCCAAACACAAAGAAGAATAATGATACAGTACTCAACAAGGCCCAAACACAAAGAAGAATAATGATACAGTACTCAACAAGGCCCAAACACAAAGAAGAATAATGATACAGGACTCAACAAGGCCCAAACACAAAGAAGAATAATGATACAGGACTCAACAAGGCCCAAACACAAAGAAGAATAATGATACAGGACTCAACAAGGCCCAAACACAAAGAAGAATAATGATACAGGACTCAACAAGGCCCAAACACAAAGAAGAATAATGATACAGGACTCAACAAGGCCCAAACACAAAGAAGAATAATGATACAGGACTCAACAAGGCCCAAACACAAAGAAGAATAATGATACAGGACTCAACAAGGCCCAAACACAAAGAAGAATAATGATACAGTACTCAACAAGGCCCAAACACAAAGAAGAATAATGATACAGTACTCAACAAGGCCCAAACACAAAGAAGAATAATGATACAGGACTCAACAAGGCCCAAACACAAAGAAGAATAATGATACAGGACTCAACAAGGCCCAAACACAAAGAAGAATAATGATACAGGACTCAACAAGGCCCAAACACAAAGAAGAATAATGATACAGTACTCAACAAGGCCCAAACACAAAGAAGAATAATGATACAGTACTCAACAAGGCCCAAACACAAAGAAGAATAATGATACAGGACTCAACAAGGCCCAAACACAAAGAAGAATAATGATACAGTACTCAACAAGGCCCAAACACAAAGACAACTTATTGCAAGGAATAGAACAAGACAGCCATCTTTGTTTTGGGCATGTTATGAGAAGATGCGGCTTGGAGCAGGTCGTGACATCGGGAAAGATAACAGGAAAGAGAGACAGCAGAATGCCGATAGAGAAGATGCTGGACAGACAGAGAATGGCATGGGTGACAACCAACAACAGAGTTGGTAAACAACACACGTGATAGAAATGGATGAAGGTCCATGATCGCCAACTCTACTCGGCAAGGCACCTGATGATGATGGTTTAAATCTTCGGTTTTTTATATATTTTTTTTTAAATTTTTTATTTTCATGGTCATTTTACAAATTTATGTCTCCTATGAGATGTTTTTTGCATTGTCAGGTCAGGTCATCCCGTAATCGGTGAGGTCGTTGGGGCACACATAAAGACATCCTCACAGCCCCACGCCACCCTTCTCTGTCAGCGCCTGCTGTCTGTGCCTCTTCTGGTCGAAGATTGGTCCATTCTTTTATGTTGTCCTCCCACCTTTTTTTGAGACGACGTTTTCGTCGTCTGCCATGCACCTTTCCGTGGAGGATCGTATTTGCAAGACCATTTGATCTCAATATGTGACCGTACCAAGCGAGTTTCCTTCTTTTGACAGTTGCCAAGAGGTCTTCAAAAGGCCCTATTGCTGTTGTAATTTTATCTCGTATTTCCTTATTTGTAACTCGATCTTTGTATGTGACTTTTTAAAGTCTTCGGAAACATCTCATCTCCAAGGTTGGTTATTAATTTTGTCTTTCCATCGAGCCTTTTGACCCATTCCGGGAGTTCTGCATCTGAACCCGCCAACCAGTCGATATCATCTGCAAAACGAAGATTGATAATTGTTTCGCCCCTCCCCCTCCTATCTCGACAGAACCAAAGTGACCTCCAAGTGCCTCACTCATAATTCCCTCAAGGAATATATTGAAAAGAGTTGGAGAGAGTGCACACCCCTGTCTCACACCAACTGATGTGCGAAACCAGTCCCCTCGCCTTCCATTCACAAGAACTGCGCTGGACGCCTTGTCATACAGGTGTTCAAGGAGCGTTATAATATTTCCGTTGATTTTATACATCCTCATGGTTGCCCAAAACGTTTTATGCCTTACTCTATCAAACCCTTTCTTAAAATCAAAAAACACATGATACAGTTTTTGCTGCTGTTCTAGATATTTCTCGCTTAGCAACCTTAAATTAAGTGTATGTTCTGTAGTGCTTCTTCCCTGTCTGAATCCTGTTTGCTCCTCAGCAATAATGTTCTCTGCTTGGGGTTTCAATCGGTCAAAGTTTAATCTAAGCATGACCATGCTGGTGGATGTTTATATATAGCACTATTATTTTAATGTTATTTTTCATAATAAAGTTATTTTGTTTCGTGCTTACATCGCTTGGGTTTTTTCCTTAGTATATTCGTCTTGCTGTGTGTTGATAAAATGTGATACGGATAGCTTTTTGGTTTTCTTCATAAAATTGTATCAACTTGTCTCTTCTTTTGTCTCCTCCTTACAATCCATATTGGCCTAAGATATAGTTGTGTTTTTTTCCTCCATTTTTTTAATCATTACTATCTCGCATTAAAGTAAGGTGGGTGAGTAAGTTCAGGTAGCAGTGAAAAAGGCAAATGCAAAGTTATGTATGATAACAAGAAATATTAAACATAGAAGCAAGGAAGTCATAAGTAAAACTGTATAATTCATTAGTTAGACCTAGATTGAAGTACTGTGTGCAGGTGTGGAGTCCTTATCATAGAGGGGACATAAACATGCTGGAAAGAATACAGAAAATAGCGACAGAGCTGATAGTGGGATTCCAGAATTACATTTAAGAGGAAAGACACCCGAAAAACCGGCCTACAGTGTCTAGAAGAGAGAAGAATTCGAGGTGACTTAATACAGGTTGATAAGATGATCAGATGAATAAATAAATTAGACTATAACAAGTTTTTTTTTAAAATACAGCCACCCACAAGAACAAGAGGTCATATCTACAAATTGACTAAAGAGAGGTCCAGAGTAAATATAAGGAAATATTTTTTTAGTCAGAGAGTGGTGAATGCTTGGAATGCATTGCAACGGAGGTAGTGGCGGCAGGAACGGTTAATGCATTTAAGAATAAATTGAATGCGCATAGCTTTTAGAGCAAGGTAATATAAATGAAACTGGTTGTATACAGACTCCACAGAGTTTTCTAAACCAGTTTAAAAACGTTAAGTTAAGTTAAGTTAAGTCAAGTTAAGTTATTACTACAGATAGAAAGTCAATAGATTTGTTTTTATTTGAGGGACTGTTGTAAATAATTACCTTAACATTCTTCCTTGTTTTCTACAATTTGTTCCAGGTGTTGGTCCATACGATTATAAGATTACATTGTCAGCATTCACACTAGTTGACGACTTACACTTGAGTTCACGGAAATGTGTCGTAGTTTTCTATTTGGATTAATTAGTTCGTTCATTTCGTGGTATTTTCCTCTCCTTCTTCTTCTTCTTCTGCGTTCGTTCTCAATCTCCCGCTACCAAGTCCTGTACAGGTCTTTGCAAGTAGCAGGATGTAGTCCGGAGAACGGAATGCGTTGTGTCGCTAGTTTACAGCTTGGCTGCGATATTTGTACTTTTCGGTCCGACACATCCGTCTTCGGTGGCGTTTTCCTCTCCAATTATCCTGGAATGGCCATCAGCTATTGGAAATAGTATTTTGGCTACCCTGTGTCGTATTTCCACAATCCAGTGTTACACGACTGCTTGGCGTCATATTTCCACGGTCCAGTGCACACGCATGAGTTTGACGTATTTCCACGGTACAGTGCACATGGCTGAGTTAAACGAAGTATTCCCACAGTCCGATGCACACGACTGAGCTTAAAGTCGTATTTCCACAGTCCAGTGCACACGCCAAAGTTTGACGTCGTATTTCTACAGTCCGGTGCACACGCCTAAGTTTGACGTCGTATTTCCACGGTCCAGTGAGTGCACACGGCTAAGTTTGACGTCGTATTTCCACGGTCCAGTGCACACGGCCGAGTTTGACGAGATTGGCGACCTGTTTGCTGACAGTGCCGATTTTGATGTGGCAAGGAAATCACACATGGACCAATAATGGATTAACTGGGAGAGATTTGACCCAGCCCGGCTAGCAACAAACGCAAGACTCATCGCTCACAAGCTGAATGATGCATTTAATTATCGTGGTCCCATATCAGGCCAGCGGAGGATCCAGTTCCCCTCAAGAAGTCCGCATGGGGCGACACACTTACCATGAAACCACAAGGCGGCAGGGCTTCATCTCCGGATATTTGAAGTTTAATGAGAGTTGCGGCTTGGACCGCCTTCTTTGTTAGTTGCAGCAGCATGTCACCATGGTAGTGGTCGATCGACACTTATTGGCAGTTACTTTTGCTAATAATTTCGCCAGCATCAATTTATTATGAATAGTCCATTGTTCACACCTTCGTTTTTCCCGATTTTTTGGGAAAAAAAATTATATACCACGTAGCGCAGTGGTTAGCGCTCTGGCTTCGCATCAGGGTGGTCCTGGGTTCATTCCTCAGTTGAGGCGGTAGTGTTTTTTTCAGACCGCAATGGCTCCCGGGTCGATCCAGCCTTAAATGGGTACCGGTTTAGTCCGGGAAGTAAAAGCGGCGATGGAAAGGAGATGGCTACCGCCCTCATATAGCCGAGTCTTTGAAATGTGAGATCGCTAACACCTCACACCCCTACGGCAATAATGCTATGGGTTTCTTTTTATATGCCCCTCCAAGTGAATGTTATTACAATATATTGGTATATCATCTTTTAGACTTTCCTCTACCACACCCAATATATCAAAGTGCGTAGCACTGGCATCGGAAGTTAAACTATCTGTCTTTGATTTCCTGTTCAAGGTTCGAAAATGCCAAGTTCTCATTTTGAGCGAGATCCAAACTGCAAAACACCCGAAATGGTCTTCAATGGTCAGCTTGAACTGTCAACTATCACAGCCCTCATGAAGGCAGAACATATTTTGCAGTCCTGTCCACTGTAAACCGACAAAAGAAGTAGCATTTGGCAACAGCCAGTGTTCTTCCACGAGAAGCTGTAGGGAAGCGTACAGAGCATTGAGTCGAGTGCTGCCTTCGTTAGAGTCATTGAAGTTGAGGTCTGAAGATGAACGAGGAAGAAGAAGCAGAAGACAATCTTCTACTTCTTCTTAGATTTCTGGTCTGGTCGGTGACTGACAAAGTGATAAATGACCGTCACGACTGTTGACCTTTTTTAAGGCAGCAACAAACTCCCTGGCCTTCACCTTGACTGTATCCATCCTTGATCGAAATCTCAGCTCTGATGCATAAGCATTCTAAACTTCTTATGATTTATCGTCATGTAGTTGTACTCTCCATGTGATCAATATTAATTGGCATTTAATTCTGTGTTTTTTTTTCGCTACAGCCAAACCAGTTAACGGCGTAAAACATGGAATCTGTGCCAGGGATAACTCATTGGGGAGACATCACGGTTGTTGCCATTTATTTTGTTGCTGTTCTTGGAGTTGGCATTTGGGTATGTTCTTCTGCGTTTTTGTGTGTAGTTTTTTTTGGGGTGTGTTTTTGCGTGTGTGTGTGTTTGTGTGTGTGTGTGTGTGTGTGCCTTTTTATGCATCTATGTATGTTTGTATATATCTATAAATGCACGTTTCTGTGTTTGTTTTGTGTGTGTGTGTGTCTATGTATGTATGAATGTTTCTATGTATCTATGTATGTTTTGAGGATAAATGGGAACAAGTACAAAGTTCATAGAAAACTGCATGTGAGGAAGTGCTAGGAAGGAAGAAACTCCAACTTAAAGAATGGATAACTGCAAAAACAATCATTAAGATCGAGAAGAGGCGACATAAGAAAATGGCCTTACTAAATAGTAAAACGAGAGCCGCAAAAAGCAGAAAGAGTTTGTAGAGAGCAGCAAGAAGGTTAAAAAGAGAATCAAGGGGGACAAAAGACGTTACATTGATGGTATGGCTGAGGAAGCGGAAGAGGCTGCAGGAAAGGGAAATATGAAAGGTCAGTATGAGGATATCAAGAAACTATGGGGAAAGTATCAACAACAAGGTAGACCACTCAAAAATGAACTTGGGGAATAGATAACTAACCTTGAAGAATGAAAGAAAAGATGGGTAGAATACTTTGAAGAGCTTTTGAACAGACCAGCACCAGACAATCCACCAGACAACCAACCAGCAGAGGAGGTACTGCTGATCAACTGTAATGATCCAAGTAAAGAAGAGATTAGAAGGGCAATAGAGTTTCTAAGAAATGGAAAAGCAGCAGGATCTGATGGGATAAAAGCAGATGTTGAAACATCTACGAACAAGCTCCAGAACTTGATAGGCGCCATCTTGGAGCAAGAAAGCTTACCAGAAGATCGGAGAGGGGGCCACCTGGTGAAATTACCTCAGGATGGAGATTCACAGGAATGCAAAAACCATAGAGGAATAATGTTATTATCAGTGCCAGGAAAGGTGTTAAATGGAGTAATACTAGAAAGGTTGAAAAAGGCAGTGAATAACAAGATAAGGGATGAGCAGGCAGGCTTCAGACAGAATAGATCATGCATTGACTAGATAGCCACATTGCGGATAATTGTGGAGCAATCATTGGAATGGAATTCGAGTTTGTACATCAATTTCGTTGATTATGAAACGACTTTCGACAGTTTGGATAGAAATATACTCTGGAAACTACCGAGGCACTATGGAATTCCTCAAAAGCTCACACACATAATTAGACAGACGTATTACAGTATGAAATATATACACGAAGGACAACTCTGTGAGCCATTCAAAATTAAATCAGGGGTACGACAGGGTTGCCTACTGTCGCCTTTCCTGTTAATCCTGGCAGTGGACTGGATTATGAAAGTAACAACAAATGAGAAAAATGGAATCCGGTGGACCTTAAATAAACAGCTGAGGGACCTAGATTTTGTGGATGATATAGCCCTTTTGTCCCACAGTCAAACCCAAATGCAAAGGAAACTGGATAGACTGGATTATACCGCTACACTAGTAGGTTTGAAGATCTATGAGGAGAAGACATAAATAATTTGGGTCAATGCAGCAAACACAGAACCAATCAGGCTGAAAGGAATGTCACTGGGAAGTATCATCAACTAGGAAGGAGGGACAGACGGGGATATAAAAACAAGGATTCTTTTTCTTCTTCTTTTTCTTCGTACGCTGTCAGACGTCAACCTGTAGGTTAGCTTGTACCGTCATCATACAGCGATATACATTGCACTGTTTCGTTAAGCCTGTGGCCCAGTGCATCCGATTTCAACAGGCGTTTCTGTAGGGATGCCCTCCTTAGCCTTTGGTGGTCCCCAGCCTATCTGCAAGGCAGCAGTTGTTTGTGGTCAGAGTTGTCTCTCTTAGGGAAGTTGTCTTGCAGGACTATCGAGTCTTCACCACTCGTGTCTATAGGGTTTGGTGTTGATATGATATGATGGACTATGTACTAGTTTGTACTATCCCGGAAGAGAGGCAGTCCAGTGTGTCTGTGTCCCAGGATCGTCACGTCCTGCCAGAAACGTAGCAAATACATGTGAGTGAGGTATCGCTTTACTCCCTTTATTTTCTCGGCTCATTTGCAGTGATATTTGCTACGTTTCTGGCAGGACCCGCTGACCGCATCCTGGGAGTTCACAAGAGCACACTGGCATTCCTGCCCTCTCTTCTGTGTCCATTGGGATGACTGATAGCAGACAGGTAAAGAGCGAGGCAGGAGTGCATTTAACCAGGGGACAAGCCTGGTCATGGCACGGAGATGTTGTTCGCCTGGTGTGCGGACATATCTCATGATCAAGGGTTGAGTCTCAACAGTTCGCAGTGAGGTGGCTGCTCTACTGCTTACGACACCCCGACCGAGAACTAAGTCTTCTACTAGTGGTTTCACACCTCAACGCCGTATAGGGTGAATATCGAAAAACAAGGATACAAAACGCAAGAGTTGCATTCGGAATGTTGAAACCCATAAGGAACTCCAAGGAAATAAGAAGGAAGACAATAATAAGGATTTTAAATTCAAATATGAAGCCAGTCCTGCTGTATGGAATGGAGGATGACCAAAGGCAACGATAGGAGACTGCAGGATTTTGTCTCCAGATGCCTGAGAAAGATTCTTGGTATAAAATGGTGTGACAAAGTTACAAACGACAAACTGTGAGGGAGAGCGCAACAAGGTAAATTGGAACAGGAAATCGTAGGAAGAAAGTGGAGATGGATGGATCATACATTAAGAAAGCCCCAGGCCAGTATCACCAGGCAATCCCTGTCATGGAACCGCCAGCACAGACAGAGCTGCTTGGCGAGGGTTGGTTGATGGCTATGCAACTCTGGGTTGTAGAAGACGAAAGAGAGAGAGAGAGAGAGATGTGTGTTTCTATGTATCTACGTGTGCTTCTATATATGTTTCAATGTATGTTTGTATATATATATATATATATATATATATATATATATATATATATATATATATATATGCATGTTTCTATGTATCTATAAATGTTTCTATGTATCTATGTATGTTTCTATGTATCTATGTATGTTTCTATGTATCTATATGTTACTATGTATATATGTATATATATATATATATATATATATATATATATGTAGCTATGCATGTTTCTATGTATCTATGCATGTTTCTATGTATCTATGAATGTTTCTATGTATCTATGTATGTTTCTATGTATCTATGTATGTTTCTAAACATCTATGTATGTTTCTATGTAGATATGTATGTTTCTTTGTATTTATGTGTTTCTATGAATATACGTATGCTTCTATGTATCTACGTTTCTATGTGCCTGTTAATGTATATGTGTGCATTTTCAATTATTCATATATAAATGCGCGTCTACGTGTTTTTTTATGCAATAGATATGTTTGAATGCATATATGTGTACGTTTGCATGTATTCGGATGTGTGGTTGTGTATTTACGCTGTTACTTATATTGCACATAAACATTACACACATTTATACAATAAAGCGGACACAATAACCAAACATGCGTTGGATTGAAACACACATATGAAGGAAAGGGTATTAAGACGAACAAACACTGGGGTAGTTGTCTCGCCGCGGCGACTCAATTTCAACCAGTGTTCGTAAAGCGATCTCAGTCCCGCCAGGCGGAGCGATAGCGCGGGCTTGCGGAAAACGCTCGCCTGCCTTTCCCCGTAGTGCGAATTGGGTGCGGTTTGTGGTAGTGGCTCCTCCACCGAGGTGCGCTAGTCTGGTCCGTATCAGGAAACGTGGTCCGTCCGTGGTGATTTATCTAAGGCTTATAGCAGAGCTCGACAGTACGTCTCGCTGGTGGTCCGACTCTCGCAAAGAGCTTGTGACCGGCAAATGGAAAGCAGGAATCGTTGCCTCGAGGCCCTGCGTTCTCCCTACGGAGAAGAAGGGCAGGCCAAATTGTGTCTCTAGTCCCAGTGAAATTCGTCGCCGAGGTCGTTGGGATCCGTTCTGCACAGAGCGCTGCCATCCCTCCTCGAGCGAGCCCGGTCGGTCGGTCGTCTGGTGCGTGTGGGAGGCCCCTGTCAGGCGGTCCTAGGTCGACGGAGTGAGGGACGGGTGGAACAAACCGTCCGTCCCGTCAGTCGGTCCCTGCGGCCGTCGTCCCAGCGAGGCTTTTTACACACCCTTCCTCCGCCGACCGGTGTGTGCTGTACGTACGTCTCCGACAGATATCTGGTTGATCCTGCCAGTAGTCATATGCTTGTCTCAAAGATTAAGCCATGCATGTCTAAGTTCACACTGTCTCACGGTGAAACCGCGAATGGCTCATTAAATCAGTCGAGGTTCCTTAGATGACACGATCCTACTTGGATAACTGTGGCAATTCTAGAGCTAATACATGCTTACCAAGCTCCGACCCTCGCGGAAAGAGCGCTTTTATTAGTTCAAAACCAATCGTCGTTTCCCCTCGCGGGGTTGCGGCGTCCCCACTGGTGACTCTGGATAACTTTGTGCTGATCGCATGGCCTCATGTGCCGGCGACGCATCTTTCAAATGTCTGCCCTATCAAATGTCGATGGTACGTGACATGCCTACCATGTTTGTAACGGGTAACGGGGAATCAGGGTTCGATTCCGGAGAGGGAGCATGAGAAACGGCTACCACATCCAAGGAAGGCAGCAGGCGCGCAACTTACCCACTCCCGGCACGGGGAGGTAGTGACGAAAAATAACAATACGGGACTCTTTCGAGGCCCCGTAATTGGAATGAGTACACTTTAAACCCTTTAACGAGGATCTATTGGAGGGCAAGTCTGGTGCCAGCAGCCGCGGTAATTCCAGCTCCAATAGCGTATATTAAAGTTGTTGCAGTTAAAAAGCTCGTAGTTGGATCTCAGGCGCAGGCGGGCGGTCCGGCTCGCGCCGGTTCACTGCCCGTTGTCTCCTGCCCTACCGTCTGCCGGCTCTCTCCCACGGGTGCTCTTCGCTGAGCGTCCTGGGTGGCCGGCGCGTTTACTTTGAAAAAATTAGAGTGTTCAAAGCAGGCCTCGGCTGCCTGAATAATGGTGCATGGAATAATGGAATAGGACCTCGGTTCTATTTTGTTGGTTTTCGGAACTGGAGGTAATGATTAACAGGGACAAACGGGGGCATTCGTATTGCGGCGTTAGAGGTGAAATTCTTGGATCGCCGCAAGACGAGCTACTGCGAAAGCATTTGTCAAGAATGTTTTCATTAATCAAGAACGAAAGTCAGAGGCGCGAAGACGATCAGATACCGTCGTAGTTCTGACCATAAACGATGCCGACTAGCGATCCGCAGGAGTTGCTTCGATGACTCTGCGGGCAGCTTCCGGGAAACCAAAGTGTTTGGGTTCCGGGGGAAGTATGGTTGCAAAGCTGAAACTTAAAGGAATTGACGGAAGGGCACCACCAGGAGTGGAGCCTGCGGCTTAATTTGACTCAACACGGCCAACACTGAAACGATTGACATGCCGAGACCACTCTTCTGGGGTCTAATATGGAACTGGTGCTGGACTTAGACCCCCAGAGATCTGGGGTTATGTCCCCTGTGGCTCGGTTTTGTCTGCATCCAGTGTTTGATAAAGGAATTGACGGAAGTGCACTATCAGGAGTGGAGCCTGAGACCTAAGTTAACTTACCACGCCAATACTGCAGAATGACTATCAAAAAGTACACCTTCGTGGGGTCTAATAGAGAACAAGTGCTGGAATTAGACCCTCGAAAATTTTTGGGGCTACCCTTTAAGAAACTTGATTGTCTCGCTAAGGGAATTGACGGAAGGGCACCACCAGGTGTGGAACCTGCGGCTTAATTTGACTGAACACGCCAATACTGTAGAACAACTGACAAATTGAGAGCACTGCCGTTTGGGTCTAATAATGAACGTACGCTGGTATTAGACTCACGGTCGACAAGTCAGCTCTCAAACACTCAAATGAAAGAACGCTACGGAAATCGTGTTTAACTCCGCAGAAACCGCAGATTTCAAATACCTGGTCATTGACAAACAAAAGCCCTCAATAAATTCGTCTGACCAAATAGTGAACGGGTGCTGGAAATAGATCTGAAGACAGGTCAGTTTTACCCTACAAATGACAGGGCGTTGCTACGGAAAACCAACTCAAATCGAGAGGAGCCGCAGACACTTTGGTTCACGTACCAGGCTGATAAGCCAAGGGCGCGAGGCTACCATGTGGGGGATTACGGCCGAACCCTTGAAAGCCGCAATCCCGCCCAAAATCTCAGCACCACTGCAATGGGAGGCTCCTACATGCTCGGGACCTGGGGTTTGCGCCCCAGCCCTATCAGGTAGAGCCACAGTAAGAGGTCCTTGCCACCCGCAAATCAAAGCGGGCGGAAAACTGCTTGATACTCACCCTATACGGCGATGGGGTGCGAAAAACACCAACCAAAGACTTAGAACCTGGTCGGGGTGTCGAAAACAGTAGAGCAGCCACCACACTGTGAACTGTCAAGACTCAACCACTGACCATGAGAGTTGCCCGCACACCAGGCGATCAACATCTCTGTGACATTACCAGGCTTGTCCTCTGGCTAAATGCACTCCGGTTACGATATCTACCTCTGTACGTTATCAGCCATAACTATCATGCTGGACGCAGAAGAGATGCAGACCAGCGGACATTGCACACCTGCCCCACTGTGTCAACACCCCAGGTGGCGGGGAATGCTAGGCGTACCATCCCTGCATAGAAGCCAAGAAAATAAAGGGAAAAAGAGATACCCCACTCACATGCAAATGCTACGTTTCTGGCAGGACGTGACGATCCTGGGATACAGACACACTGGACTGCCTCTCTTCCGGGTAAACCAGTCCATCTCATATATCACATACCATCATTGCACCCTATAGACACGAGTAGTGAAGACTCGATAGTCTGGTAAGACAACTTCCATAGGAGAGAAAACTCTGATCGTAAACAACTGCTGCCTTGCAGATAGGCTGGGGACAGCCAAAGGCTAAGGAGGGCATCCCTACAGAAACGCCTGTTGAAATCGGATGCACGGGGCCGCAAGCCTAACAAAACAGTGCAACGTAAATCACAGTATGATGGCAGCGCAACCTATTCGAAAAACGTATGGCGCTCATCCTGAGGAGACCCGCCAGGCAGCGATAGCGCCGTGCCCCACGCCTCGAAGGGGCCCACCCTTGACTACTGGTGGTCACCCACCCATGTGTCGTGGAGTCAAGGCACATGGCTATGGGGAAACGACTATTGGCCAAAACCTCAAGACCCTCAGAATATTACAGTGGAATGCGGAGGGAGTCATTAACAAAAAACTTTCCCTAACACATCACCTGCATGAAGGTAAGATTGACGTGGCATGTATCCAGGAAACGCACCTCAACAATAACCATAAATTCTCAATCAGAGGATACCAGACTTTCCGTCTAGATAGAGAAGGCCACAAAGGAGGGGTCCTGATACTGACCAGAAACAGCATACCGAGTAGCGCGGTACCTGTCAATCACACCGGACAAGCAGAAATTGTAGGAGTTGACATAATGGCTCAAGAGACGAAGCTCCGCATTTTCAATCTGTACGGACCACCAAACAGAGACCTATCGCTCTCGAGTATGGAGGTCAGAGACTCCAACTGCATAGTGGTTGGAGATTTCAACAGCCACTCGGAGAGATGGGGATACTCTGACACAGACAGCAGAGGTGACGAAGTGGAAGATTGGGAGATAGATGCAAATCTCTCCCTAATCAATAGGCCGGAGGATAGCCCTAGCTTCTATTCAAGAACATGGCATACCACCTCGACTCCAGATTTGGCCTTCTCCACACAGGACATACACTATAAAATAGACCGCCAGGTGCTAAACCAACTGGCAGGTAGCGACCACAGGCCGATCAGGCTAACCATTGACATGGAAGTAGGCCCACAGGAAACAAAACCGCTCCCACGTTGGAATTACAAACGAGCCGACTGGGACAGATTTGCAATCCTGACAGATGGGCTGTGTGAAACCATCAACACACGAAACACCAAAATGAAGCCCATGGTAGAGAGCCTAAGCAAGGCAATAATGCAAGCCGCCACTGAAACCATCCCAAGAGGAGCTAGGAAAAACTATAAGCCCTACTGGAATGATGAGTTACAGAAAGTGGAAGATGCGGTAACAAATGCTAGGAACATGGCAGAACGAGAAAAATCCGTGGAGGCAAACATCGCCCTCAAAGCCGCCGCGGCGAAGTACAAACACACTCTCAAGCAAACAGCAAGAGAAAGTTGGAAAAATAAAACGGAAAGTTTAAACCTGGACAAAGAAGGGAACAAGCTATGGAAGCTAGTCAGAGCCATGAACGACGAAACCCCGTCAAATAAACAAATTACTATCAAGCAAGGCGAGAACTTGATCACAGGTAAGAAAGCCGCAAACGCCTTTGTAGATCACTATGCCAGAGCAAACCACATCGAGGTCCCTGCAGATAAGCATACAGACATTAGCGAAGAGCTAAAGGGGCACGAAAACATAAATACGGCTCCTGAAGAGCACATGATGGCCAAACTAACAATGCGCGAAATGGAAGAGGCTATGAGAACACTAAAGAGAAGGAAATCTCCCGGAAAAGACGGGATAACAAACGAAATGCTGATGGGGCTGGGCCAAACAGCGAAGAAAAAACTACTATCAGTCCTGAACCAAAGCTGGAAAAGGGGTATTGTACCCCAGGCATGGAAAGATGCAATACTGGTACCAGTACCAAAAACAGGAAAGGACAAAACAGATCCGAATGGATACAGGCCCATAAGCCTACTGAGCTGTGTCGGCAAGCTGATGGAACGGATGATAAACACCAGACTGATGTGGCATCTGGAAGAAAAACGAATACTAATTCCACAGCAAGCCGGCTTTAGACAGCACAGATCCACTGAGGACCAGGTCATCCTCATAGCCCAGGAGATAGAAGATGCCTACCAGGCACAGAAACACACAGTAGCTGTTTGGGTGGATCTGGAAAAGGCATTTGACAAAGTCTGGAAGGATGGACTTAGAGTCAAGCTAAGAAGAAGTGATGTTTGTGGGAAGATGTACAAGTGGATCAACCACTACCTCAAACAAAGAACGGCCAGAGTCCAAGTACAAGGGCAGATGAGCAAAAAGGTGACACTCGAGCAGGGAGTACCCCAAGGGGGAGTACTGTCACCCACACTCTTCCTGGTATATATAAACGATATCACAGAGAATATACCAAGAAGAGTCCATAGCTCAATGTTTGCAGACGATCTGGCTATGTGGACCTCTGAAAAGAATCTCACCATAGCAAGAAATCGGATGCAAACGGCCCTAACATCGCTGGAAGAGTGGGCGAACTCATGGCTGGTCAAAATAAACGAGGAGAAAACCACGTGCACAATATTCTCGCTCTCATTAAAACCCCAAAGTACCAAATTAAGCCTAAATGGCAAAATCCTGCAGCCAAACGACAACCCAACCTATCTGGGAGTCACATTTGATCGGCGCATGACATGGAAAAGTCAGATTGAGAGAAACCGAATGAAAGCCAGAGAAAGAATGGCGATCATGAGGAAACTTGCTGGCACAAGCTGGGGAGCTGACGAAGGCATACTAAAGAAACTGTACACTGGAAGAGTGAGACCAGTTCTCGAGTATGGCATCGCGGCATGGACAACAGCAGCGAAGGCGAACTTCGATAAAGTTAACAAACTTCAAAACCAAGCCATGAGAATCATAACAGGTGGCATTAAGTCAACGCCAATTGTAGAACTCGAAAAGATTACAAAACTGCAATCCATGACCGACAGAAGAGACTGCAGAGCCCAGCTGCAGTCAGAGAAACTCCGAAGACTGACGGACCATCCAATGTACCAGAGGCTAAACAATTTGGGAACTGGGAAACTAAAGCGGAGAAACTTTGCAGAAATAGCCAAAGCAAAGATGCACGAAGACCCCATAAACGCACTAACAACACCAAAACCCATCACTACTGTACGAAAACCTACTTGGAGGCAGGATATATTTCCAGAGGTGGTAGAAAATATACCAGGTATTGCAAACAAAAACTGCCAGACCGAAAAAGAAAGGAGAGACACTACCCTAAGCTTCATAACGAAAAGCTACCCAAGCATGGACTGGACCCATGCATACACCGACGGTTCTGTAACAAACACTACACAGAACGGAGGGGCAGGAGCATTCCTGAACCTACCAAATGGCAGAAAAATAACACTGTCATTCGCTACTGGTAAGTACACGAGCAATTTCAGAGCAGAGGCAGAGGCACTGAGGGCGGCAGTGGAAGAAATGGTAACACACAGTGAAAATGAGAGCCATATAGTCCTGCTGACAGATGCTCTCGAAGTAGTCACAGCGCTAAAAAGCCAGAAAAACACTGAGCTTAATGACTTAAGAGCAGCATTCTGCAAACTGTGCCAACAGTCCGCACCAAAAAGGGTAGTGGTACAGTGGGTTCCGTCACACTGCAACATCCAAGGCAACGAGGAGGCAGACAGACTGGCAAAAGAAGGTGCAAGGCTACCACAAATAGATACTAGTATGACGTACGAAGAGTCAAAACGGCTTATCAAAGCCAGGTACATGTCCAAATGGGAAACCGAACATACTGGTTACACCAAAAACGATGCCTATTACCAGTTGAACCGAAGAGAGCAGGTCGTTGTCTTCAGACTTCGCACTGGCCACAACAGAATGAGGTACCACCTCTTCAACAAATTGAAGATAGGGTGTACCGACGAATGCCCGTGCGGTACTGGTAAAATGACCACTGAACATCTGCTGCAGAACTGCCCGACATACGAGGATCAGAGAGAGCAGATGTGGCCATTGACAGTGGAACTGCAAGACAAGCTCTATGGTAGTGGCGAGAGTCTCAGGATGACCGCCGCTTTTTTCGAGAAAATAATGGTTACTGTCTGACTGTGTACGCAGAAGAAGAAGAACAAACACTTTTTTATATCGAAAAGCTACCCAAGCATGGACTGGACCCATGCATACACCGACGGTTCTGTAACAAACACTACACAGAACGGAGGGGCAGGAACATTTCTGAACCTACCAAATAGCAGACAAATAACACTGTCATTCGCTACTGGAAAGTACACAAGCAATTTCAGAGCGGAGGCAGAGGCACTGAGGGCGGCAGTGGAAGAAATGGTGACACACAAAGAAAATGAAAGCCATATAGTCCTGCTTACAGATGCTCTCGCCGTAGTCACAGCGCTAAAAAGCCAGAAAAACACTGAGCTTAATGACTTAAGAGCAGCACTCTGCAAACTGTGCCAGCAGTCCGCACCAAAAAGGGTAGTGGTACAGTGGGTCCCATCACACTGCAACATCCAAGGCAACGAGGAGGCAGACAGACTGGCAAAAGAAGGTACAAGACTACCACAAACAGATACTAGTATGACGTACGAAGAGTCAAAACGGCTTATCAAAGCCAGATACATGACCAAATGGGAAACCGAACATACTGGTTACACCAAAAACGATGCCTATTACCAGTTGAGCCGAAGAGAGCAGGTCGTTGTCTTCAGACTTCGCACTGGCCACAATAGACTGAGGTACCACCTATTCAACAAATTGAAGATAGGTGGTACCGACGAATGCCCGTGCGGTACCGGTAAAATGACCGCTGAACATCTGCTGCAGAACTGCCCGACATACGAGGATCAGAGAGAGCAGATGTGGCCATCACCAGTGGAACTGCAAGACAAGCTCTATGGCAGCGGCGACAGCCTCAGGATGACCGCCGCTTTTTTCGAAAAAATAATGGTTACTGTCTGACTGCGTACGAAGAAGAAGAAGAAGAAGAAGAAGAACAAACACTTGAGGAGGAATAGTAAAAAAAGAGGTAATGACAACTCGAATCTCATTGGCTGGGCTCTAGTTGTTGTTGTTGTTGTTGTTGTTGAATGTCCACGATGAGTAGGATAACTCTTTTGTGCGCCCTAAAAAGGACGTACGTGACGGGTTATCACAGCTTTCCTCACCTGCCGAGCGTACTGATGAACGTGGACCGGGGTCCGCCAAGCGGTTGTGCTATGCTTCGCTTCATCTGCGTGTCGCTCACTACAACTGGGATCAAGCCGATCCCTCACTTTGTTAGCCAGACTGCCACGAGAACAGCCCGTTTTCAGGAAGGGCTACGAGAAAGCCAAGGTGAGGGTCTTGGCCAGTATGTTTTGCTTGACCCTGACTAACATGGCTTGGCTTGGCTTGGATTCGTTCGTTCTCAATATCCCGCTACCAAACCATAAAAGGGCTTAAGTAGCAGAATCTAATCCAGAGAATGGAATGCGTTGCGTCGCAGTTTACACTTGACTGCGATATTTGCACCTTTCGGTCCAACACATCTGACTTCAGCAAACAATTTGTGAGTACCATGTTAGCATTCTATCTTCGATCCCTTCTCCTTAGCCAGTCTGCTCTACTGCAGCCTGTTATCCAGGATCACCGCGTGGAGGTGTAGAAGGGTCTTGGCAGCTCTGTTTCGCTGGCCCTGACGCTAGCAGTCAGCTATGGTTCGCTGACCAATGCAGCTCATACGCTGCTACTAACATGTCTGATCAGTATGTATTACCTGACCAGACGTTAGCCTTCCTTCCCGCTGTGCTCAAGTGAAGAAAACAACGTAAGAATTGCTGATGAGTGTCTGTTGCGGTCGTATATTCTAATGTAATCAACATCGAAAATGTGAGTAAGATGTATAGTAAGCAATTACGCAATTATGATGTTACATATGACCTATGTGTGTAGTCGAATAAGAAACATGATATACAGAAACAGATAGACAGGTTAATTGTGGATATGAAGGTTATCATTCAGTCAAGTATATATTGACAAACTCCCACCCTCGCGTCTACGTTGTGAATGTGGAAACATGAGTTGTTATTGCAGCATAGTGAAGAATGTGAGGTTTGTAACTGTGACCCCAGTAGTGAGCCTGCTGAAATGCGTAGTAGTACACTACAGCAAGTAGTGCTCAGGTCTATCGTCTTCATTCCGTGTAAGGATTTAAGAAAAGTCACTATAACCAGCTGCTAGGCAACAGACGTCAAATGCGAACAACTCAGCAATCTGAAATTCCAAAAAAAATAATAATAGAAGCAGCAGACGCCTGATCTTGGTAAGCGATAAAGACGATGACAATAAGTAAATTAACCCCCAAAAATGGGGAACTGAGTCGCTAGTCCAGTCAGGCAGAACATACTGAACAGGACGTCGCTCAGGGTCAAGCACACACTGACCAAGACCACTATCTCTTTTCTATGTAGCGTTCCTGTTGTTATTATTGTTGTGGTTGGGGAACGCCCACAATGTGTAGGTTACTTTGTTGTGCGTCCTGAAAAGGACGTTTAGTGACGGTTTGCAGTACCTTTCCTCACATCACGAGCATGCTGACGAAGGTGGACCGTGGTCCTACAGGCTGTTGTGCTATGCTTGGCTTCATCTGCGTGTAACTCACTACTACGGGGATCACGTCGATCCCTCACATCTTTAGCCAGGCTGCCATGAAAACTGTCCGTTTCCAGGGAGGGCTGCAAGGAAGTTGAGGTAAGGGTCTTGGCCAGTATGTTTTACCTACCCTAACATGTCTTATCAGTATATTTTGCCTGACCAGACGTTAGTCTTCCTCCCCTGCGTTCCTTGCAAACATGCTATTTTTAAGGCAGCCTGACAGACGAGATGTGGATCGATGTGATCAGTGTAGTAGTGAGCGACACACAGATGAAGCCAAGTATAACCCAACCGCTTGGAAAACCGCGGTCCACCTTCATCAGCATGCTCGAGAAGTGAGGAAATCTACTACAACTCGCAACTTAACGTCCTTTTCAGGGCGCACAAAAAAGTAAACTTACTCATTATGGGCATTAAACAACAACAACAACAACAACAACAACAATCCATAAAAACAGACAGATACAGATCATTGGTCAGAGATTTGAATTAGTGAACAGTTTTACGTATATGGGAATCAACGAACACAAAGAGAAACACATAACGATGTTAAAGCCAGAATAAGAAAGCCGGAAACGCATTTACATCTGTTTGTTTGTATGGTCAATTTCGAACTCGATAGAATTCTCACAAAAAATAAGATTGTGTTCTTTGAGCGTGGAACAAAGCGAATCAGGCAGAAACAAGGGGTCTCTTGTTTGAACGGAGTGCAGCCACTTATCTAAGATCTTGTATGTTGTTTAGACTCACGGTTGAGCTCTCTATGATGATCGTTGTGCGGAAACTTTCTTTTAACCGCTTTATTATTCTGCTGCCAGCCAGACTATTTTCTGTAATGGGAGTTTGTTCTTCATTCTAATCACGACTTCAAGTATGTCCACCGCTTTTTTTTCTTATGATGTCAGAAACAAATGGCTGGTTGAGGATTTCTCTTATTAGTCTGTTGGTCTTGAATTCTTCGCAGCCAATGTTCAATAGCTTTCTAAGGCATTTATTTTCCGTTTATTTTCTAGTGTCTTTGTCGTTTTCCAGCCTTCTCGTCCATATGTTAGCGCTGATCTGATGCTGGAATTAAACAGCCTGAGCTGTGTGTATTTGCTCATTGATTTTTAAATGTTTGTTTGTTGGTTAAATGCACACGAGGCCAAAGCAACTCGAGTGTAAATTGATCTTGTAGTATCTCCATCTTGTGTCATTTTTCTTCACAAATAAATGGAACTTTCAACCTTACATAATACTTCCCCATTCCGCGTGATATCAGCAGTAGCTTTGAAAAATGCGTGACTTTCGTTTTTTGAAGCATTTACTCGGAGTCCTTTAAGATCAGGCTGTCCAATTCTACTTTAATTGTCCAACTGTCCCTGCCACGAGGTTTCGCAGACAGGCGGGTTGCATCGATTTCTTGTTATCGCCAGGTGCAGATGGCTAGTGCTGTCGTTATCCATGTTCCTGAGTGTGTGAGAGACACCCTCGAGCAACCGATGTCAAGGTCGGCCGCTTGCATTTAGACCTGTGATCTGCATATGATATGCTCTCTCAGCAGGCTGCTCATTCTGACTAAATGACCAAACCACTTGATGTGTTGGGCGTCAATGTAGGCCCTAACTGGGTTTGTTGGGTGTCAATGTAGGCCCTAACTGGGTTTGTTGGGCGTCAATGTAGGCCCTAACTGGGTTTGTTGGGTGTCAATGTAGGCCCTAACTGGGTTTGTTGGGTGTCAATGTAGGCACTAACTGGGTTTGTTGGGTGTCAATGTAGGCCCTAACTGAGTTTGTTGGGCGTCAATGTAGGCCCTAACTGGGTTTGTTGCGTGTCAATGTAGGCCCTAACTGGGTTTGTTGGGCGTCAATGTAGGCCCTAACTGGGTTTGTTGGGCGTCAATGTAGGCACTAACTGGGTTTGTTGGGTGTCAATGTAGGCCCTAACTGGGTTTGTTGGGTGTCAATGTAGGCCCTAACTGGGTTTGTTGGGTGTCAATGTAGGCCCTAACTGGGTTTGTTGGGTGTCAATGTAGGCCCTAACTGGGTTTGTTGGGTGTCAATGTAGGCCCTAACTGGGTTTGTTGGGTGTCAATGTAGGCCCTAACTGGGTTTGTTGGGCGTCAATGTAGGCCCTAACTGGGTTTGTTGGGTGTCAATGTAGGCCCTAACTGGGTTTGTTGGGCTTCAATGTGGGCCCTAACTGGGTTTGTTGGGTGTCAATGTAGGCCCTAACTGGGTTTGTTGGGCGTCAATGTGGGCCCTAACTGGGTTTGTTGGGTGTCAATGTAGGCCATAACTGGGTTTGTTGGGTGTCAATGTAGGCCCTAACTGGGTTTTTTGGGTGTCAATGTAGGCCCTAACTGGGTTTTTTGGGTGTGAATGTAGGCCCTAACTGGGTTTGTTGGGTGTCAATGTAGGCACTAACTGGGTTTGTTGGGTGTCAATGTAGGCCCTAACTGGGTTTGTTGGGTGTCAATGTAGGCCCTAACTGGGTTTGTTGGGTGTCAATGTAGGCCCTAACTGGGTGCCTGCCTCAGCGTGGTGTTGCGGAATCTGTTACGGATTGTTTTTCCAGCTGTACTTCTCACACAGCGCATCTCACAGCTCTGGATCAGACTTTTATGTGTTTCTAAAGAAGCATTGTGTTTTTTCAATATTGGTGGAATTTGATAGTAGGCCCTGTTCGTCTTCTGAATTATATGTACGATCGCTCGGTCCACTCTGATGTCATCAGTAAACATACTAGTTAGGTATTTGAACCCCCGTACTTACATGGTACTTTTGTCACTGATGTGAAAACTTCTCTGCACGTGTTCACGCGATATCATCATAGTATCGGTCTTGTTTGTGTTGATCATCATATCATATTCGTTAGAAGCGAAATCGAGATAGGTTAGGGGACGGTGTAGGTCTTCTCAATTTTGGTAAAAGATGACCTGATCAACAGTTCTTCTTCTTCTTCTTCTTCTTCTTCTTCTTCTTCTTCTTCTTCTTCTTCTTCTTCTACTTCTTCGTTCGTTCTCAATCTCCCACTACCAAACCCTGAAAGGGCTTAAGTAGCAGAATGTAGTCCAGAGAACGGAATGCGTTGTGTCGCAGTTTATAGCTTAGATGCGATATTTACACCTTTCGGTCCAACACATCCGACTTCAGCAAGCATTTTTTGAGTACCGGGTTAGCCTTCCCTCTTCGATCCCTTCTCCTTAGCCAGTCTGCCCTGCTGCAGCCTGTTATTCAGGATCAGCGCGTGGAGGTGTAGAAGGGTCTTGGCAGCTTTAGTTCGCTGGCCTTAACGCTAGCAGTCAGCTATGGGTCGCTGACCACCGCAGCTCATGCCCTGCTCAGCATCTTTATCCCTAACTTCCCTTCAATGACGCATGGTTAAAAATTATGTGAGCCATTGTGACAAGCTTTTATGACATCTGTTGAAATGTGTCTACACCTGGGGTATTGTAGTTATGGCTTCTTCTAATTGCCTCCTTGAGTTCTTGCTCTGCATCTATGCGCAATATATTTTAGGGTTTGTGCCAATGAATGATGTTCATGATTCTTCATCGTCATCTGTTTGTCTGTGAGATACTCCTTCCATCTGTCTCTTATCTTTTCAGGTTCATAGAGTGGCTGCCCCTATCTGTCAATCACCACTGTGTAATGTCTGTATCTCTCATCTCTCAATCGCCGAGGACGTATTTTTCTGTAAACATCTCTGAGAGATGTTAAATATAGCTCACTCAGCAGGATGATGAGGCTAACGTCTGGTCAGGCAAAACACATTGATCGAATAATGTTAGCCAGGGTCGGAGAAATATACTCTCCGGGATCCTAACATGGCCTTCTCGTTGGTCGTCCTGGAAACGGGCTGTTGTCGAGGACAACGGTCTGGCTAACAAGGTGAGGTTCGATGTGATCTCCGTAGTAGTGAGTGACACGCAGATGAAGCCAAGCATTGCACAACCGCCTGGAGGAACCCGGTCCACTTCATCAACACGCTCGGGATGTCAGGAAAGCAACTACATTCTGCCACAACTTTCGTCCTTTTCACGGTGCACAAACGAGTTACCAACCCATTGTGGGCATTAGCAAACAACCAACTAACCAACCAGTTCACTCAGTACCTCATCGTACTTCTACCAAGCACTTTCTCTCGCACGATGTACAACCACACTCGCTCTGCGTCTAGCCTCCTTATAAGTTGTAGCCTTCTCCTGTCTGAGATCGTAGCCATTTCTTAAAAGTCATTGTCTTGTCTTTGACCGCAGCCTTTACACTTTCATCCCACAAAATCGCACGTTTCTTTCTAATTCCACCTTTTATAATTTTACCATATTCCCTAGACAAAACACGTAGTATAGCGGATGTGACATGTTACCATTGTTCTTCCACGTACCTCGATGTGTCATTCTTAAATATTTCACTTGGCAGCGCATGAGCTGCAGTTGTCAGCGACCCATAGCTGACTGCTATCGTCAAGGCCAGCAAACCAAAGCTGCCAAGACCTTTCTACACCTCCACGCGGTGATCCTGGATAACAGGCGGCAGCAGGGCTGACTGGCTAAGGAGAAGGGATCGAAGAGGGAAGGCTAACCCGGTACTCAAAAAATGCTTGCTGAAGTCGGATGTATTGGACCGAAAAGTGCAAATATCGCAGTCAAGCTGTAAATTACCACACAACGCATTCCATTCTCTGGACTACATTCTGCTACTTAAAAGCCCAATCAGGTCTTGGTAGCGGGAGATTGAGAACGAACGAAGCCAAGCCAAATATTTCACTTCCATCTGCTGTTTGACGTTTTCCCGTTCTAACACATCTGTCAGCCTTCGTGTATTAACTACCTCATTAAATTAAATGCCGCGTTTAGTATGTGACAAACTCTGACGAAAATAAAGTACAACTGGTCGATGGCCAGTGCCTACACTCAGACTGGGAATCACCTTGCAATCTGTGACAGCCTGACAATTGCGTGCCCTGAATAGAATGAAACCTATTTCAGATGACGTCTGCAGATCGTCTCATTAATACCTTATCTGCGTGTGACTGGCGATGTTGAAAAACAAAGCATTCGTAATAAATAAGCCATGATCTACACAGAGGTTTAACAGCTATTCACCATTTAAGCTACCCCCCCCCCCCACCCCCCCCCCCCCCCACCCCAACGCATCTCTCGTGTCACTATGTGATCTAAGATTTAATTCCCAAAGATTTCTGCACCTCCCCCCACCCTACTAATTATGTCTTCTTGTTCTTATGGGTGGCTGTATTTTTAAAAGAACAACTTGTTATAGTCTAATTTATCCATTCCTCTGATCATCTTATAAACCTGTATTAAGTCACCACGAATTCTTCTTTCTTTGAGACACTGCAGGCCGGTTTTTCTGAGTCGTTCCTCATAACTGTAATTCTGGAATCCCACTATCAGCTTTGTCGCTCGTTTCTGTATTCTTTCCAGCATGTTTATATCTCCTCTATGATAAGGACTCCACACCTGTACACAGTACTCCAATCTAGGTTTAACTATTACTTAATACAGTTTGACTATCACTTCCTTGCTCCTATGTTTAATATTTCTTTGTATCATACCTAACATTGCATTTTCCTTTTTCACTGCTACCTGAAATTGCTCACTCACCTTACCTGTATGATCTATTATTACCCCTAGTTCCCTTTCCTTATCTATCTTTCTAATTTTATACACCAGAACGATAGTCAATATTCTTGCCTTGTCGTGTAGTCGAATTAAAAGCATACTTTCCAACACATTCTAAGTGGAGACTAATGATATTGTAAGTAGTGGATGTATTATAAATCTAACCCCGTGTTTCGTCCGCCATCTTACACCGCCCATTATCAGCAAATATTTGTCGCTTATTGCGCTATCGGCTGGCTGTTCTTCTTCTTCTTCTTCGTTCGTTCTCAATCTCCCGCTACCAAACCCTGAAAGGGCTTAAGTAGCAGAATGTAGTCCAGAGAACGGAATGCGCTGTGTCGTAGTTTACAGCTTGACTGCGATATTTGCACCTTTCGGTCCAACACATCCAACTTCAGCAAGCATTTTTTGAGTACTATGTTAGCATTCCCTCTTCGATCCCTTCTCCTTAGCCAGTTTGCCCTGCTGCATCCTGTTATCCAGGATCACCGGGTGGAGGTGTAGAAGGGTCTTGGCAGCTCTGGTTCGCTGGCCCTGACGCTAGCAGTCAGCTATGGGTCGCTGACCACTGCAGGTCATGCGCTGCTCGGCATCTTGATCCCGGCTGGCTGTTCAATACTAATGACAAATTAGTCTAGCACAGTGGCTCAGAAACATGGCAGAGAACTGCGGGTATACTATCTAGATTGTAGACCATTGTCAGCAGATGTCGTCATCACAAACACTACAACAATCATTACGTATAGAGATGTCAACTAAATAAAAAGGCAAAGGCCGCCATCCATCGTAGACGATGATGGCATAATTTATTTTGCTAGCGCTATTTTTAGTAAGGATTAACTGCACTATTTTTTATCCTCACTCTCTCGTCTCGAGCCGTCTGACCCCAGTGGCTAGTCAAGACGACTAGGGGCGACTACGAGATGCAGGGGACTCCGCATCAAGCACACGTGAAAAAGACGGCGGAGTCCGGAGTCGAACCCACACCACCAACTGATCACGAGCCCGACGGCTTAACCACTTCGCCACGGAATCTCCAGAGATTTGAACCAGACAGCAGAGACATTTAGAATGCACCATAAGAAACACACACAAATAGGATAATGCATGCACTGAATTGGAACCCACAATGGAAGATAGCCGTGGGAACGCCAGAGAACACTTGCTGGAGCGGTGGAAAAGGAGTACATGCCATCTGGAGTATCCTAGTGCAGCTTACAACAACACAGCAAGAACAATGATCGTAAGGAATTTGTTGGAACAATATATTCATACGGAACCAGAAGGGCAATTAAATTAAATGTAACAGTAAAAGTATTCTCAAACGACACTACAGGTCTTGTACACGTGTAACAAGTGGCCTATCTGATGGCATGGCTACATCTACAACAAGTGGCCTATCTGATGGCATGGCTACATCTACAACAAGTGGCCTATCTGATGGCATGGCTACATCTACAACAAGTGGCCTATCTGATGGCATGGCTACATCTACAACAAGTGGCCTATCTGATGGCATGGCTACATCTACAACAAGTGGCCTATCTGATGGCATGGCTACATCTACAACAAGTGGCCTATCTGATGGCATGGCTACATCTACAACAAGTGGCCTATCTGATGGCATGGCTACATCTACAACAAGTGGCCTATCTGATGGCATGGCTACATCTACAACAAGTGGCCTATCTGATGGCATGGCTACATCTACAACAAGTGGCCTATCTGATGGCATGGCTACATCTACAACAAGTGGCCTATCTGATGGCATGGCTACATCTACAACAAGTGGCCTATCTGATGGCATGGCTACATCTACAACAAGTGGCCTATCTGATGGCATGGCTACATCTACAACAAGTGGCCTATCTGATGGCATGGCTACATCTACAACAAGTGGCCTATCTGATGGCATGGCTACATCTACAACAAGTGGCCTATCTGATGGCATGGCTACATCTACAACAAGTGGCCTATCTGATGGCATGGCTACATCTACAACAAGTGGCCTATCTGATGGCATGGCTACATCTACAACAAGTGGCCTATCTGATGGCATGGCTACATCTACAACAAGTGGCCTATCTGATGGCATGGCTACATCTACAACAAGTGGCCTATCTGATGGCATGGCTACATCTACAACAAGTGGCCTATCTGATGGCATGGCTACATCTACAACAAGTGGCCTATCTGATGGCATGGCTACATCTACAACAAGTGGCCTATCTGATGGCATGGCTACATCTACAACAAGTGGCCTATCTGATGGCATGGCTACATCTACAACAAGTGGCCTATCTGATGGCATGACTACATCTACAACAAGTGGCCTATCTGATGGCATGGCTACATCTACAACAAGTGGCCTATCTGATGGCATGGCTACATCTACAACAAGTGGCCTATCTGATGGCATGGCTACATCTACAACAAGTGGCCTATCTGATGGCATGGCTACATCTACAACAAGTGGCCTATCTGATGGCATGGCTACATCTACAACAAGTGGCCTATCTGATGGCATGACTACATCTACAACGTAGAGTTTTCTTCTAAAACAGGTCTCCGTCCAATTTAGGAAATACTGGACCGCCGGCGAATTTCTTTGTTCGGTCATGCCATAGGGCTGGACCAAGAACCCGGCCCACAAAACACCTCAGAAATCGCTTCTCAGCACCAAAAGACTACTTCCCGCCGACTGGAGGTTCAGAAGAGCCTGTCCCAGAACTGTATGGCTTCGACAGATAGCAGCCCCCCCCCCCCCCCTCCCTCCGCTGTGGGCGAGATCTGGAGCCGTGCCGCAACCGTAGGCCATAAATAAATATAAACCAGGCGTGTTGAAATGAAACTGGACCAAACTGCAACAAGTGCACATACGTACGATGCGCATGATGACGTCACTTTGATGTAAACAGATAATACCAACGGTCAAGTTTGCAAAATGTTATTATCCTCCGATCTCGACTCAAAGTTTCCTCATCAGACCGGTGAAAACATGGCGGGTTTGATACGGAATCCGTCCAGAGTTGATCTGCGAGCGGTGTTTCGTTTTCTAACAGCTAAAGGGTGTCGACCAGTAGACATTCATCGCAGAATGCAGGCAGTGTATGGTGACAAAAGTGTGTTGAAGACAACAGTGAAGAATGGACAACAATGTTTAAAGAAGGACATGAGTTAACACAACAATATGCGCCTGACTTGGTCTCGGACGTGAGTTAACACAACAATATGAGCCTGACCTGGTCTCGGACGTGAGTTAACACAATAATATGAGCCTGACCTGGTCTCGGAACATCTTTCGTTAACTCACATCCTTCTTTAAACATCGTTTTCAGTTCTTCATTGTTGTCTTCGAGTCACTTTTGACACCATACTCTGCCTACATTCTGCGATGAATGTCAACTGGTGGACATCCTTCAACTGTTAGAAACTGAATGATCGATCGCTGACCAACTCTGGGCGAATCCGTATCAGACCCGCCATGTTTTCAACGGTCTGCTGAGCAAACTATGAGTCGGAGGTTAATGCAATTTTGCAAACTTGACGGTTGGTATGTGCTAGTAACACCAGAAGTGACGTCATCATGCGCATCGTACGTATGTCTATTAGCTGCAGTTTGGTCCGGTTTCATTTGAACATGCCTCGTGAATATATATATATATATATATATATATATACACACACACACTAGCTCTACTGACCGGCTTCGCACCGATGCATTTGCTCTCCACTGGTGTGAACAATAATAGAACCATTGTAATAGCATTATGGTCACTGATCAACCTATTCTGAAGTCACATACTCTAGAACCACAGATTCGCTGTGAACAGAACACAGTGCGTTCACTTGGAAATTACCAAAAGAACTGAGATGCGCAATTTGCACATTACTGAATTTCACCGTTGGAGGGTTTACATTGTTAAATATCTCTTAAGCAGAAAGTCGCAGTGAGTTGAAAATAATAGCGTTGACCCGAGAATTCCAGACAGAATGACCTGTGACTATTTCACGCCGATAGAGTTTGCAGTCGTCGAGTTTTTAGCAAAACAGACAAACGAATACATGTATTTTAATTCTTATAGTATAGATATAAATGAGCTCAGTAGATGCAAGAACAATTAATGCATTCAAAAATAGATTGGATGCGCATAGCTTTTAGAGCAAGGAAATGTAAATGGAACTGGTTGTATACAGATCTGCATAGTCTTCGAAACCAGTTTAAAAACGTTAAGTTATATCTTTCTTTCTCTTTATTTCTCTATCTCTTCTCCCCCCCCCCACCCTCCACACCCTCCTCTTTCTCTCTCTCTCTTTCTCTCTCTCTCTATCTCTCTCTCTCTCTCTCTCTCTCTCTTAATATCTTAAGCTTTTCGTTTTCATCCTGGTTTAGAAGACTCTGGTAGATTCTGCATACAACCATTTCCTTTTCACTTGATCTAAAAAATGACTCTGTGCATCAAATTCTTGACTGCATTAATTGACCCTGTCGCCACCCTGCCGCCAATATTTCCGGTGATAATGCATTCCGTACATTCACCACTCTCTGACTAAAAATGTATTTCCTGGTATCTAATCTGGACCTCTCTTTAATGAATTTGTGGCTGAGCCCTTACTCTATCTCTCTCTCTCTCTATCTATCTCTCATACACACACGCATATGCATATATGTATGTATATCAACACAGTTCAGCTCCCCCGGGAGCAAAGGTCATCACCAAATACACACCAAGCCATCCTGTCCTGAACAATCAGTTCCAGCTATGCCTACATCTTCACTATTTCCCTCATGCTTTTCTCGGACTTTCTTCTTAATGTGTACTTTCTTTATTTTCCATCTACTTTTCTTTCCTTTGGGATTCCAAAGCAGAACAACCTGTAATGCTACCAGCTGGTTTCCTTAATATGTGTCCTATCCAACGTCAGTGCCGTCTTCTCACGGCATCTACCGCTGATATATGTCTTTCCAACTCTTTCCAACAAATCCACATTAATCTTATAATAGCATTTCAATCTTTCTATTCTGTGCAAGTACCTACTATACGCTTGACCATTTTCGCTGTGCGTTTGTTTTTAGTTTTTTTGTGTGTGCTTCTTTTTTTCTTTTTTTTGTGTGTGCTTCTTTTTTTAGTTTTTTTGTGTTTGCTTCTTTTTTTATTTTTTTTGTGTGTGCTTCTTTTTTTAGTTTTTTGTGTGTGCTTCTTTTTTTTAGTTTTTTTGTGTGTGCTTTTTTTAGTTTTTTTGTGTGTGCTTCTTTTTTTTTTTTTTTTGTGTGTGCTTCTTTTTTTATTTTTTTTGTGTGTGCTTCTTTTTTTAGTTTTTTTGTGTTTGCTTTTTTTAATATTTTTTTTGTGTGTGCCTCCTTTTTTTAGTTTTTTTGTGTTCTTCTTTTTGTAGTTTTTTTGTGTGTGCTTCTTTTTTATTTTTTTTTTGTGTGCTTTTTTTTTTTTTTTTGTGTGCTTTTTTAAATTTTTTTTTAGTGTGCTTCTTTTATTATTTTTATTTGTGTGTGCTTCTTTTTAAATTTTTTTTTGTGTGCTTCTTTTTTTTTTTTTTTTGTGTGCTTTTTTTATTTTTTTTGTTTTGTGCTTCTTTTTTTTTCTTTTTTTTTGTGTGTTTTTTTAAATTTTTTTTTAGTGTGCTTCTTTTTTTTAGTTTTTTTGTGTTTGCTTCTTTTTTTATTTTTTTTTGTGTGCTTCTTTTTTTTAGTTTTTTTGTGTGTGCTTCTTTTTATTAGTTTTTTTGTGTTTGCTTCTTTTTTTATTTTTTTTTGTGTGTGCTTCTTTTTTTTAGTTTTTTTGTGTTCTTCTTTTTTTAGTTTTTTTGTGTTCTTCTTTTTTTAGTTTTTTTGTGTGTGCTTCTTTTTTTATTTTTTTTTGTGTGCTTCTTTTTTTAGTTTTTTTGTGTGCTTTTTTATTTTTTTTGTTTGTGCTTCTTTTTTTTTCTTTTTTTTATGTGCTTTTTTTAATTTTTTTTTAGTGTGCTTCTTTTATTATTTTTATTTGTGTGTGCTTCTTTTTAAATTTTTTTTTGTGTGCTTTTTTTTTTTTTTTTGTGTGCTTTTTTTTTTTTTTTTGTTTTGTGCTTCTTTTTTTTTCTTTTTTTTTGTGTGCTTTTTTAAATTTTTTTTTAGTGTGCTTCTTTTTTTTAGTTTTTTTGTGTTTGCTTCTTTTTTTATTTTTTTTTGTGTGCTTCTTTTTTTTAGTTTTTTTGTGTGTGCTTCTTTTTATTAGTTTTTTTGTGTTTGCTTCTTTTTTTATTTTTTTTTGTGTGTGCTTCTTTTTTTTAGTTTTTTTGTGTTCTTTTTTTAGTTTTTTTGTGTTCTTCTTTTTTTAGTTTTTTTGTGTGCTTTTTTATTTTTTTTGTTTGTGCTTCTTTTTTTTTCTTTTTTTTATGTGCTTTTTTTAATTTTTTTTTAGTGTGCTTCTTTTATTATTTTTATTTGTGTGTGCTTCTTTTTAAATTTTTTTTTGTGTGCTTCTTTTTTTTTTTTTTTGTGTGCTTTTTTTATTTTTTTTGTTTTGTGCTTCTTTTTTTTTTTTTTTTTTGTGTGCTTTTTTAAATTTTTTTTTAGTGTGCTTCTTTTTTTTAGTTTTTTTGTGTTTGCTTCTTTTTTTATTTTTTTTTGTGTGCTTCTTTTTTTTAGTTTTTTTGTGTGTGCTTCTTTTTTTTAGTTTTTTTGTGTTTGCTTCTTTTTTTATTTTTTTTTGTGTGTGCTTCTTTTTTTTAGTTTTTTTGTGTTCTTCTTTTTTTAGTTTTTTTGTGTTCTTCTTTTTTTAGTTTTTTTGTGTGTGCTTCTTTTTTAATTTTTTTTTGTGTGCTTCTTTTTTTAGTTTTTTTGTGTGCTTTTTTATTTTTTTTGTTTGTGCTTCTTTTTTTTTTTTTTTTTTGTGTGCTTTTTTTATTTTTTTTGTTTTGTGCTTCTTTTTTTTCTTTTTTTTTGTGTGCTTTTTTAAATTTTTTTTTAGTGTGCTTCTTTTTTTTAGTTTTTTTGTGTTTGCTTCTTTTTTTATTTTTTTTTGTGTGCTTCTTTTTTTTAGTTTTTTTGTGTGTGCTTCTTTTTTTTATTTTTTTTGTGTTTGCTTCTTTTTTTATTTTTTTTTGTGTGTGCTTCTTTTTTTTAGTTTTTTTGTGTTCTTCTTTTTTTAGTTTTTTTGTGTTCTTCTTTTTTTAGTTTTTTTGTGTTCTTCTTTTTTTAGTTTTTTTGTGTTCTTTTTTTAGTTTTTTTGTGTGTGCTTCTTTTTTTTTCTTTTTTTTGTGTGCTTTTTTTAATTTTTTTTTAGTGTGCTTCTTTTATTATTTTTATTTGTGTGTGCTTCTTTTTTTAGTTTTTTTGTGTGTGCTTCTTTTTTAATTTTTTTTGTGTGCTTTTTAAAATTTTTTTTTAGTGTGCTTCTTTTTTTATTTTTTTTTGTGTGTGCTTCTTTTTTTTTCTTTTTTTTGTGTGCTTTTTTTAATTTTTTTTTAGTGTGCTTCTTTTATTATTTTTATTTGTGTGTGCTTCTTTTTTTAGTTTTTTTGTGTGTGCTTCTTTTTTAATTTTTTTGTGTGCTTTTTAAAATTTTTTTTTAGTGTGCTTCTTTTTTTATTTTTTTTGTGTGTGCTTCTTTTTTTTTCTTTTTTTTGTGTGCTTTTTTTAATTTTTTTTTAGTGTGCTTCTTTTATTATTTTTATTTGTGTGTGCTTCTTTTTTTAGTTTTTTTGTGTGTGCTTCTTTTTTAATTTTTTTTGTGTGCTTCTTTTTTTAGTTTTTTTGTGTGCTTTTTTATTTTTTTTGTTTGTGCTTCTTTTTTTTTCTTTTTTTTATGTGCTTTTTTTAATTTTTTTTTAGTGTGCTTCTTTTATTATTTTTATTTGTGTGTGCTTCTTTTTAAATTTTTTTTTGTGTGCTTTTTTTTTTTTTTTTTTGTGCTTTTTTTTTTTTTTTTGTTTTGTGCTTCTTTTTTTTTCTTTTTTTTTGTGTGCTTTTTTAAATTTTTTTTTAGTGTGCTTCTTTTTTTTATTTTTTTTGTGTTTGCTTCTTTTTTTATTTTTTTTTGTGTGCTTCTTTTTTTTAGTTTTTTTGTGTGTGCTTCTTTTTATTAGTTTTTTTGTGTTTGCTTCTTTTTTTATTTTTTTTTGTGTGTGCTTCTTTTTTTTAGTTTTTTTGTGTTCTTTTTTTAGTTTTTTTGTGTTCTTCTTTTTTTAGTTTTTTTGTGTGCTTTTTTATTTTTTTTGTTTGTGCTTCTTTTTTTTTCTTTTTTTTATGTGCTTTTTTTAATTTTTTTTTAGTGTGCTTCTTTTATTATTTTTATTTGTGTGTGCTTCTTTTTAAATTTTTTTTTGTGTGCTTCTTTTTTTTCTTTTTTTGTGTGCTTTTTTTATTTTTTTTGTTTTGTGCTTCTTTTTTTTTTTTTTTTTTTGTGTGCTTTTTTAAATTTTTTTTTAGTGTGCTTCTTTTTTTTAGTTTTTTTGTGTTTGCTTCTTTTTTTATTTTTTTTTGTGTGCTTCTTTTTTTTAGTTTTTTTGTGTGTGCTTCTTTTTTTTAGTTTTTTTGTGTTTGCTTCTTTTTTTATTTTTTTTTGTGTGTGCTTCTTTTTTTTAGTTTTTTTGTGTTCTTCTTTTTTTAGTTTTTTTGTGTTCTTCTTTTTTTAGTTTTTTTGTGTGTGCTTCTTTTTTAATTTTTTTTTGTGTGCTTCTTTTTTTAGTTTTTTTGTGTGCTTTTTTATTTTTTTTGTTTGTGCTTCTTTTTTTTTTTTTTTTTTGTGTGCTTTTTTTATTTTTTTTGTTTTGTGCTTCTTTTTTTTCTTTTTTTTTGTGTGCTTTTTTAAATTTTTTTTTAGTGTGCTTCTTTTTTTTAGTTTTTTTGTGTTTGCTTCTTTTTTTATTTTTTTTTGTGTGCTTCTTTTTTTTAGTTTTTTTGTGTGTGCTTCTTTTTTTTATTTTTTTTGTGTTTGCTTCTTTTTTTATTTTTTTTTGTGTGTGCTTCTTTTTTTTAGTTTTTTTGTGTTCTTCTTTTTTTAGTTTTTTTGTGTTTTTTTTTTTTAGTTTTTTTGTGTTCTTCTTTTTTTAGTTTTTTTGTGTTCTTTTTTTAGTTTTTTTGTGTGTGCTTCTTTTTTTTTCTTTTTTTTGTGTGCTTTTTTTAATTTTTTTTTAGTGTGCTTCTTTTATTATTTTTATTTGTGTGTGCTTCTTTTTTTAGTTTTTTTGTGTGTGCTTCTTTTTTAATTTTTTTTGTGTGCTTTTTAAAATTTTTTTTTAGTGTGCTTCTTTTTTTATTTTTTTTTGTGTGTGCTCCTTTTTTTTTCTTTTTTTTGTGTGCTTTTTTTAATTTTTTTTTAGTGTGCTTCTTTTATTATTTTTATTTGTGTGTGCTTCTTTTTTTAGTTTTTTTGTGTGTGCTTCTTTTTTAATTTTTTTGTGTGCTTTTTAAAATTTTTTTTTAGTGTGCTTCTTTTTTTATTTTTTTTGTGTGTGCTTCTTTTTTTTTCTTTTTTTTGTGTGCTTTTTTTAATTTTTTTTTAGTGTGCTTCTTTTATTATTTTTATTTGTGTGTGCTTCTTTTTTTAGTTTTTTTGTGTGTGCTTCTTTTTTAATTTTTTTTGTGTGCTTCTTTTTTTAGTTTTTTTGGGTGTGCTTCTTTTTTCGCGTGTAGTGTTCCCCATGTTACAAATCCGTACAATAGAACACACTTTACATTCGAGTTGATGTTTGTTTAGACATTAAATTATTTTAATGATAACATGTTGATAACTAATTGTGTTAATTTACTTCAGACATTGTTTCGACCAAACAGAGAAAGTATCAAAAGTTATTTTCTGGCAGGACAAAATATGAAATGGTGGCCGGTAAGTTCGCTGATACATTTAAAAAAAAAAAAATATTTGTTTGTATTTGTTTTTGCTGCTGTCAATTACTGCATTATCTTCTGTTTCCAATTCTAGTCGGATTATGGTAGTGGTATATGGTAAGGTAGTTTGTGAACAGACACTGTCGTCCGGGATGAAGTGTTAGATACGTCATTGTTTAGCCTTCTTTTTTTATGAGGTGGGGTAGTCAGCTCCCCTGCATTTCTTTGCATAACAGAAAGACATGTACCCATATACCTCTGAGTTGACCTGAGTGTGTCAATAACGGAAATCTCAACTTAATGTTTTTACACTGGTTTACAAGACTGCAGAATCTGTATGCAACATGTTTTTTTTTAAATATTCACTTGGTTTAACAGCACCTATACGCAACCAATCAGTTTCCCGTGGCAATGCATTCCAGCCATTCACCACTATCTGACTAAAAAAATATTTCCTGGTATCTAACCTTGACCTTTCTTTGATTAATTAGTTACTTTGCCCTCTTGCTGGCGGCTGTATTTTCCACACAAAATTGTTTTCTTCATTATTTCCACTTCCCATACTGCTTCTATCGATGTCATAATTACATCTACTACCACAACTACTGCTACCAAAACTACTACGACCACAACTACTAGCACCATAACTATTACGACCACAGCTACTACCACCATAACTACTACTACCACAACTACTACCACCATAACTACTACGACCACAGCTACTACCACCATAACTACTACTACCACAACTACTACCACCATAACTACTACTACCACAACTACTACCACCATAACTACTACTACCACAACTACTACCACCAAAACTACTACCACCAAAACTACTACCACCAAAACTACTACCACCAAAACTACTACCACCAAAACTACTACCACCATAACTATTACCACCAAAACTACTACCACCAAAACTACTACCACCAAAACAACTACCACCAAAACTACTACCATCAAAACTACTACCACCAAAACTACTACCACCAAAACTACTACCACCAAAACTACTACCACCAAAACTACTACCACCATAACTATTACCACCAAAACTACTACCACCAAAACTACTACCACCAAAACTTCTACCACCAAAACTACTACCACCAAAACTTCTACCACCAAAACTACTACCACCAAAACTACTACCACCAAAACTACTACTACCAAAACTACTGCTACTATTATCACCATCACACCACGATAACTACTACTGCTACTACTACTACCACAACTACTGCCACTATTACTACCACAACATCACCATTACTACTACTGCACTTCTACTACCACAACTACTGCCACTATTATCACCATCACACCACGATAACTACTACTGCTACTACTACTACTACCACACCTACTGCCACTATTACTACCACCACACCACCATTTCTACTACTGCACCACTACTACCACAACTACTGCCACTATTACTACCATCCACACCACCATTACTACTACTGGTACTAGTACTACCACAACTAGCATGAATTGTTTGATCCGGAAACATTCCTTTATAATTACCCAAGTTTTGCATTGAATAACAACAAACGCCATTCAGGTAACGTTCAGTAGTAATAATAGCTAGTTACGTGATCGTGCATACAAGCGTTTCTTCGGGTACTTCTACGTGTCGTTTTAATGAAAACAGTCACGAGTGCTCAGGTAAAGTAATACCTCGCTTGACGATCGCCATTTGTTCCAGATAAAACAATAGAAGGTCCCTTGAAATCAATTCACTAATTTACAGTTATTGCTTTCATGCAGTGTTTGTTTTTGTGTGTGTGTATGTTGTTTTTTTTGCATTCGCCTTATTTCTCTAATCCCCAAGGCGGTGTGCGTTGCACTGTGGTTTTTATTTTGCGCCTGTCGGCCCAGTGATTCCGACTTCAGCATACATTTTATGTAAGGGTCTGCGTCCTGCATTTTCTAAGGGTTTGCTTCCCCGGGATAACGGCCGATGCTGTGATGGGGATCGAACCCAGCAACTTCGGATTGTGAGCCGTGCTACTTAACCACTAGGCCACGCCGTCCCCAAACATGGAGTGTAAAATCAAGTGTTCACATTCATTCTTTTACGGCACACTCCAATCTCCCCAACTGTAAATTGGTACTTGTATTAGTTTAGAACGGAAAGGCAGAACAGACAGAAAAATAATGTCTCCCACCTCCTAAAAGCTGAGGTATGCTATTCCTCATCCCCTACGGCAGTGTAGGCTATAGGGCTAGCCGAAAGAAAAGTTTAAACATTTTTCTCACAATAATTATTACGAGTATTGTATTTTCATCTTCTTTTTTTCTGCTTGTTCTTCTTCCTTTTCTTCTATTTCTTCTTCTTCTTCTACTTCTTCTTCTACTTCTTCTTCTTCTTCTTCTTCTTCTTCTTCTTCTTCTTCTTCTTCTTCTTCTTCT